>OY992538.1:86074310-86674310 GCA_963921195.1 Pegoplata infirma
TGGCATTCTGTTTGTAACGCATAAAAATATCGGTCGGGGACCCCATAAAGTATATATATTATTGATCTATGATCGATTCTAAGTCGTTCTATGAATGTCCGTCCGTCCGTCTGTATAAAACACGATTCAGTCCAAAATAAAAGAGCTAGACCCCTGAAAATTGGCAAGAATATGTCTTATGTTCATAGGCCGGTTAAGTTCGGAAATGGGCAAAATCAGGCTAGGGGGAAAAAAGTTCCCCCTTAACGAACTAAAAAAACCTCTTAAAAAACGACATTTTTACATCTTTTTTTTGACATTTTTGTTAAACAAATGAAACCTTTTTATGTCAGAAGGGGTTTAAACTCCTGCACTTAGACCCTGGGGGCTGGAAAATTTAGTTTTTTTCTGCCCGCCCCCTTTTGTGGTCGTGGTTGTAAAAAATCATTAAAATAATGAGAAAATGGTATTACTAAATTCCAAAACGCATAATAAATAAATTAGTTAACATTTATTGCGATGGGGAAAGTATCGCCCACCACCCCCACCGAGCCCCCCCCCCCCCTCCCAACAAAAAAAACGACCCTGGATTTTTTTATATATTTTAACACGTTGGAGGGTATCATAGATTCGGCATAGCCGAATGTAACACTCTCACTTGTTTTTATACCCTACACCACACTGTGGTACAGGGTATAATGAGTTTGTGCTGATGTTTGTAACTACCCGAAATATTGGTCCTAGACCCACCTTTAAGTATACCGATCGACTCAGAATCACTTTTTGAGTCGATTTAGCGATGTCCGTCCGTCCGTCTGTCCGTCCGTCCGTCCGTCCGTCCGTCTGTCTGTCTGTCTGTCCATGTAAACGGTGTAAACACGATACAGGTCGCAATTTTTAATCAATTAACTTGAAATTTGAAACTTAAGTCTCTCTTGGCCCAAGGACGAAGCCTATTGAAATTGGAAAAAATAGGTCCATATTTAGACCTAGCCCCCATACAAAGGTCCTCTTTAGTTTTGGCTCAAATGACTCTAATAACCGTATTGTAGAAGGTATCACTTTGAAATTTGGATGGTAAACATGTTTTGTCTTCACATATCATCATTCCGAATTTCAAAGAAATCGGACCAGTTCTTCTTTTAGCCCCCATACAAACCACCTTCCCGATTTTCACATAAATGTCTCAAATTTCATGAAAATAGAAAATATTTAATTAAAATTTTGTTTGTGTATGTTAAACGCGTACTTAAATAACCTCAAACCTGATATCAAACCTGATAATCATCGGACCAGTTTTGGACTCAGGCCCCTTGTGAAAATTTCGCCCGATATTCAGTTAAAGCGGTTTATTGTCAACAAATAGAAGCCTATTTCACTCAAATTTGATTTGTGAGTGTTTTCTTCACTTATTAAAGGTTTTACAACATATAGATCTAATCGATCCATGGGACCCATTTTCCGGGAAACTTTGGTGTAGGGTATTATATGGTCGGTCTTGACCGACTATAATTTTCTTACTTGTTTTTAATGTATTGAAATTTTTTGAAAATTTTAAATAGCGATATCTTGAAAACTATTCGAATTTACCTTTTGACTCATCTGTGTATTTCGTATGAACTTAAAATTAATGCATCCTTTTTTATTTTTAATTAAAATTTAGGTTGGTACTCTTGATCAATTGGTGGGTCTTTCCGATGATTTGGGTAAACTTGATACTTTTGTTGAACAAATTACCCGTAAAGTGGCTGTTTATTTGGGTGAAGTTTTGGAAGATCAAAGAGATAAATTACATGAAAATTTACTCGCCAACAACAGTAAGTTACAAAATTTTCTAATACTTAAGTTTAAAAGCTTTATAAATTTATAAACAAATTATTGTATTGAGATTGAAAAGTAGTTTATTTACTAACATTTATTAAAAAATAGTTTTAGTATTTTATTATATTAATTATTTTTTTTTGGGAATGAGTAAAATAACTTTAATTTAACAGAAATCTAACAACAAAAATATTTTTTTAAATTATTTAATATTTAACTTTTTTAGAATTAATAATGAATGCTCTTGTTAACAAAAAGAAATGTAGTTAAAAAATAACTTTGTTCTAAATTATTTTCAAAAAATAATAATAGTGAGATTAATTTGTTTTAATTAGAAGATTTAAAAACTAATAGTTTTTCAATTTGAAAACATTAGGTTTCAATTTTTTTATTTTGTTAAAAAAAAAAATAGTTCATTTAATTTATTATTTTAATTTATTATTGTTTTTTTTTTTTAATTTAATATTATTTTTAATTTATTTATTTTTCCATATTTTTTTTTTTTAATATTTTTTGAATTTGAGTTTTTTTATTGTTATTATTATTTTTTGACATCATTAGCACCCCATTCATTACTACATTTTTTCTCTCTATGCCAATTGTTTGAACTTCCCACTCCTTCTCTATCTGGGCAGTTTGTTACAGTTGGCTAGGGAGATGGCTTTTTTATATTCTCTGTTTTAAATGAAATTTATATTGAAAATATAATTAAATTTGAAATTAATTGTTTTTATTTTATGTGAAATTGTTTACCATTTTCATTGTTTTTATGTTGTGTATAAATTGAAACTTTTTTTTCATTTTCTTAGTACAATTAAATTATTATGTGAATATTTATTATGCTTTAAAATAGAAAAAAATACATAAAAAACACCACAAACATCACCACAACACATTCAAAATACATATTTAACCTTTTAACTGATTAACATCGATTTAAAATTTGTTTTTTATTTGCTTAATTAGTTTAAGACTGAACTAAAACCATATTTTAATAAAATTTAAAATAACTTTTAGAAGGAAGAAAAAAACAACTTTTTAAATAGTTTCATGAAAATTGTTACTTTGACAATATTATCGTAATGATTAGTAAAGATATATGACCTCGAGCTAGAGTAATCTTTCTCAAATAACGATATCAATTTGTATAAGGTAAAGTTAACAATACTAAACCTTATTATCAAACGAGTATTATTTAAAAACTTGTATGCCCTCAAAAATAAGAAAAATTTTAAATTTTGTCAGGGGCTTTTTTTGAGAAGGGATGGGGGGGGCGTCAGTAGGAGTCGTTGAGGAACACCTTTTCACTCGCGATAAATGTTGGCAAATTAGGTTGATTTTTGCACTTTAGTAATACAACTTTATTTTTAACACATTTTTTTTTAATTGGACGACCCGAATAAAATTACATTTTTTAATCCCCTGGGCACAGACTAATACAGACTCGACATAAGTGACAGGTGTCAAAAAAGTAGTGTTGAACCATATGGTTAATGTTTTCAAATTATTCTACGAATTAGGTTAGAAAGAGAAAGCTAATATAACGCGCCATTAGAAAAATAGATGCCAGATCGGTTTTTATTGTTCACTCACACAGTCGTAGAAAGTGTTTCCATGTTAGCTTAAAACAAGCTAAAAACCGCTCTGTTTTCTCCTAAAATCGCTTAGTTTTTCCCCATTTTTTGTTATAAAACTCTACTGTCGAGTCTGTATATAGTCTGTGCCCTGGGTATCACAACGGACCTCAGAGTCTACGTGTGCTGACGTAAAACGTCAGCAGCCGTTTACAACCTATCCCCTGGGAACAAGTGCAGGACTTTGAACAACTTCTGACTAGAAATGCGCGCGTGGCACGATTTTTTTGTCATTCACGTGATTGACGCGTGATCGTGAGTGAATTTTTTTTACTCACGTAATCGTTAGTGACAGTGAATAGAAAAAATTGTTTCGTGCGTGAGTATTTTTTTCTCGTGAGTTTGCGTGATTGTTATTTGCTGTCTGAAACAGAAGACAAGTTATCCTTTAAAAATAGCGGTATTTTTTATTACGGTGCTTTATTTTCCTATATTCACCGGAGCTTTATTTTAATTTTTATTGGTTTTATTTAAAAAACAAATACATCAATTCGTTATAAATTGTAGTCCGTATTTTATATTAATGTTCTTTTGTTGAAATTTTCTCCATTACTAAGAATTTTAGTACCTGGTTAACAGTCACTTATTAAGTTTTCAATGAAACTGTCAAAAAAATGCTCATAACGGGGATAATTCAAATATTTACCAGATTAAAACTCCTATTTGGAAAATTGTTTCTTGAAGACAAAAAGTATTTTATACTTCCTTTATCACGGATTTTCAAGGTATTTTAATGAAATTTTGAAAATATCATAAAAAAAAGTGCAAACCCTTAATATTTGCAAAATATTCCGTTTGAAGGTATTTAAAAAAACCGGTTAACCGACAGAAAAAAACCGGTTTTCGGTGCACCGGAATTTTTCAATTTCGGTTAACCGGTTTGCAAAAAAAACGTAATTTTGGGAAAAACCCGGTTTTTCGGTTAACCGGTTAACAGGTTTATAAACACTACAAGTAAGAAAATCGTCATCATATTGAATTTAGAGCGTAATTAGTACCAAATTTGGATTTAAATAAATTTTTATGATTGTTTTTAGGAATTTAAATTCTTTTTGTGCAAGAAATCGAAAAAAGTAAAATAAAAATTTGTTTATTTTAATTTCATGAGTCTTCGTGAGCGTGATTATTTCGTGAGCGTAAGAAAAATTTAAGTTACTCCCGTGAGCGTGTGTGAACGAGAGCTGAAAAAAGAAATTACGTGCGTGATCGTTCGTGAGCAATATTTTGATTTCGTGAGCTTGCGTGAGTCAAAATCCCATCGCTGCTTCTGACACACAAATTTTTCACTTCTTTAACAAAAATACAAAAAAAACTGTAAGAAAATGGAGTTTTTAGAGGTTGATTTAGTTCTTCAACCTGGTACGATTCTGTCCATTTCCGAACTTAACCAGCCAATGATCATAAGACATATTTGTGCCAAGTTTCAGGAGCGAAGCTCTTTTAATTTGGACTGCATCGTGCTTTCTACAGGCAGACGGACGGACATTCACAGAATGTCTTAGTATCTATTATGGATCAATATCATATATACTCTATGGGATCCCGACCGATATTTCGATGCGTTGCACACGGAATTACAAAGTGATTATACCTTCATACTGTAGTTTGAGGGTATAAAAAACTGTGTATGTAATTTATCAATTTTAAGCTTGAAAACGTTCAGATTGAATTATTTATAGATATTTCTTAGAATTTTTTTTATATCATTTTTATTTTACTTTTTGTATTGAAAATTATCAGCTTTAGTATATAAAAAAAAAATAACTTGGTCAAAATATTAGTAAAAGGTGTAAATCACAACACCTTTTACTAATATTTTGACTAAGTTATTTTTTTTGAGTGTATACCCAGTCTGGAATCGAACCACGGATATTTTTTTTATACCATTAACAATACTGGCAAGATGTCACTTTAGACCTCACTGACACTACATTGTTTAGATATGTATTTGATAGGGGTTATTCATAATACCTAAAGTGTACTTATAGTAGGTTTATTTGACAAATATTCATGCAATATCAGTCAAATAAACCTACATTAGATTTAAATCACTCATTATGAATAGCCCAGGATAAAAATACTTGTTAGGAAATTTCCAATTTTCAAGTCAAAAAAGGAACACAAAGCCATTGTCCTACAGGTCCAATATTTTTGTAGGTTAATATCACAGTACATGAGTAGTAGATTCACAGAGTTGCATTTGATGTGTGTAAGTATTAAGCTGTGTTTATATCATACCACTGAGTATTAAGACCTGTCAAAAAATCGTGTGTAATATGATTTTGTTGACAGTCCAATAAGACTTTTGATTTTATGAAATATTTCAAAAAATGGCTGTGTGTTATTAGATTTGCATACAAACAGCTGTTTTTAAAAATGTCTTTTGATTTTGTTTATGATTTTTTGGCAGTATTAAGACTTTGGTAATATTTTACTTTCTTAAAATCCAAAGACTCGGTGGGATGATCTAAACACACCTTTAGTGACAGCACACGGTGTAACTTTTGACGTTTCATACAAAACGTAAACAAACATTATAAATACATACACAAAAGCTCACACGTACAGGCACACTTACACTAGGCAGCGATGATAATTCTGTACTAAAAACCATGCCACCATATTGGAAAGTACGCAATTAGCACCATTGTTTGCATACTAGTCTGTACTGTGGTTAATGTCGACCCTTAAAGGCAACTTTCCCAACCCCGTCATTTTCGAAATTCGAAAAAAGCTAAATTTGCTCCACCTTATTGTACAACTATTACAAGACCTTTCAAGTAAAATTACATGATTCTTACTCAAACTCGTTAAAGACCAAAATGAAAAAAAAAATTTGGGACATAAGATACCCCTTCCTCGTATTCCTTTTTTAAAAACATTTATTTAAAATTTTGTAAAAAACAATTGATATTAACTTAATTGATTTTGACATGCTATAAAAGAAAAGCAGCAGAAGGTTACTTATTTAAAAATTAACTTTAACCAAGTGTTATTCGTATTGAAATTAAAATATATAAATTATTGTAGTTAAAACACTCAGGGCCATATTCATAATAATTAAAGAATACCTAATGTAGTCTTAATTAAAAAATGTTCATGTAATTTCTGTCAAATTAACTAACATATTTTTTTTTTTAACTTTAATTATTATGAATAACCCAGTTAATATTAACACTAACAAATAAACATTGTGTATAGTCATTTTTAAAAACAAATTTTATCTTTTTTCAATATTTCACATGTTTTGTTTTACATTTTCTTTAAAAAAAAAAACATATTAAGTTTTTCATTTTAAGTTTCATACAAAAAAAAAAAAAAAATTAAGTTTTTCCTTTAGTTTTTCAAATGTTTTCTATTCTATTTTGGAAAACAATTAGTTTTTAAATCATATTTCGAACTCTCAATTATGTCAATAGCATTTTTGTTACCAACAAAAAAAAACAAAGTATAAAACTCATTAATCTTTTAACCCATTTATTTGTGTTTAATTTCTTTAATTTTTTGAATTTTGAAAATACGTTAAAAACCTTTAACCTTTGTGTGTATAAAAAAAAAAACTCAAATCTAGTGTTGTTTGTGTGTGTATGTGTTTATAAATGTGATAATTAAAATTTTACAAAAAATATATCTTTTTTTAGTTAATATTTTGTTGCATACATTTTTTTAGCGAAATTAGTTGCTGATTTTTCGTTTATTTTTCGTTTAATTTAAAATTTGTGAAAGTTTAGCTTGAACATTTTTTGTATTAAGTTGTAATTATCAACTGAGCCAAGAATACTAAGCTTTTATTTTTTACACTGTAAATTTTTTTATGATTTTTTTACGTTTTTTTTAGTTGGTTTTGTTTATTTTTTTTTTAATTTTTTTATTACTTCAGTTTTTTCTTCTCAGAAAGTTTTTATAAAAAATTTAGGTTTAGATTTTTTTTAAACAGGAACTTTTTTTTAGGTTATTTTAAACAGGTTAAATTTTTAAACACAATATAGATGGCGCTGGCGTTGGCGAAAAATATATCAGATTAATGAAGTAAAAAGGTTAATTTGGCTGGAAAGTGGTTAAAAAGCTGTCACGAACCATTTAAAATTTCAATTTGAAATAAATACCTTACAAGAAAAATGTATCTATAGATCCGAAATCACCTATCCCGTGACTGCTTAAGCAGGTTTTACATTGTCACACTTTGTATAATGTATTTTGTATAATCAACTTTTTTTGAAATGTATAACGTATCAGAAAATATTTTGAAAATTTTCAAAAAATAATATTTTGCTTTCGACTTTTCAATTTTATTGTGTTTATTTAAAATTAAAACAAAATTAAATAAATTGAGGCCAAAAAAATTATGTTTTTGTGTGTGGCAACGGATAATACTTTGTAATTATACAATTTGTAATGTGTTTTCGTTTGAATAATACATTTCAACACACAAAGTATAACAATGTAAAGGCCCTTTTAAATCGGGGCATATCAATATAATGTCTATCACGGACACTTGAAAATTATAATTATCAAAAAAATTATACTTATTACACTGTGCAACAAGAAAAATGAGCCTCAACGGCTTCAACGCCATATGAAAGTAGACCATCAAATGGACAAAATCACCAAAGGGTTTTGCAAAGTCAGCTCGGATTTATTTTTTATAGCCCACTGAAGTTTTTATTTTTTTATCAAAGGCGTTTGGAAAACGTCAAAAATACTATAATAAGAACACATCTGAGCTTCAAAATATAATTTGATGTCTTCAGTGAAATTTTATGGCGGTTCTTTTCTTAAAACATTTTAACCTCTAACTGCCATTTTAAGGGGTCATTTTAGTCCTTTTTAAAAAACTAAACACAGAAGTCTAATAAAACGTCCATTTAGAGGGTTAAAGTGTTCTACAAATATTTTCCCCATAAAATTTCACTAGGGGGTGTCAAATGTTCAAAGTTTGTGCGACACGCGCAAAGTGCTTAAAAAGGGTCAAGTATAAATAATCAATGTTTGTTTTTCTTTTACCAAAGCAGTGTTAAAAATTATCGACAAAAAAACAGTGCAAATATACTTTTGAGCTAAAAATGATGTTCTGATGTGTTTTATAAAATTTTATGATTGTTCTTTTCTTTTTCCAAATTAACCCTCTAGCTCCCGTTTTAAAGGGTAATTTTGGTCCTTTTTTAAAAGAAATACAAAAAAGTCTATAAAAAAAGGCAGTTAGAGTGTTAAAATGTTTTCCAAATATTTTATGCATCAAATTTTACTAGGGCACGTCTAAGACAGAAAGTTCGTCCAGCATATAGAAAATGCTTAAAAATTTTAAAGTATTCAAATTTTTTTTTTTTTTAATTTTTTTTGGGCCGAAATATAAAAAAAAAACAAGTAACATGGTTAAATTCGACTGTGTCGAATGTATTAATACCCTCAACGATGTAAAAAAGTTTATTTGCAAAAAAAAAAAAATCCCCGAAAAAAATTTGTTGGTAAAAAAAAAATCGACAAAAATGTTTTTTGTTTTAAAAAAAATATGTTTGTTCTTGTTTAAATACCATTCGGTGATCAATTATGTTCACATGTGCCAACCAGCAGCCGAATTAAAGCATTTTGTGTTTTTAGGTTATGTTGAATGTACCACAATTTTCGAGGTGTTCTTATATTTTCGTTCATAACTTTTGAACCGCTGAACCGATTTCGCTCAAATGCAATACCAAACTACTTAGGGCAACAACAAGTAAATATGCTAAGTCTTAGTTATATCTGTTTAATACTTTGGCCGTGATCACCATTTCCACAGACGGACAGTCATCGCTAGAATGTCTTAAAATCGATCACTGATCAATAATATATATGGGGGTTTTCGTGTCAACTGACACAACTTTACATTGTGGAGGGCCCCCGGGCCCCCTCCACAATGTAAAAAAGGGAGCTAGAGGGTTAATTTGGTCAAAGTAAAGAATCATCATAAAATTTTATAAAACATATCAGAACATCATTTTTAGATCAAAAGTATATTTGCACTGTTTTTTGTCGATATTTTTTAACACTGCTTTGGTAAAAAAAAAACAAACATTGATTATTTATACTTGACCCTTTTTAAGCACTTTGCGCATGTCGCACAAACTTTGAACATTTGACAACCCCTAGTGAAATTTTATGAGGAAAATACTTGTAGAACATTTTAACCCTCTAAATGGACGTTTTATTAGACTTCTGTGTTTAGTTTTTGAAAAAGGACTAAAATGACCCCTTAAAATGGCAGTTAGAGGGTTAAAATGTTCTAAGAAAAGAACCGCCATAAAATTTCACTGAAGACATCAAATCATATTTTGAAGCTCAGATGTGTTTTTATTATAGTATTTTTGGCGTTTTCCAAACGCCTTTGACAAAAGTATTAAAACTTCAGTGGGCTATAAAAAAGAAATCTGAACTGACTTTGCAAAACCCTTTGGTGATTTTGTCCACTTGGTGGTTTACTTTCATATGGTGTTGAAGGCATTGAGGCTCAATGCGATGACCCAAAATTTGTTGCACAGTGTTATTGGCAATATTGAAAAAAAAATCTAGCCAAAAATAGTCGTTTTTGAATTAAAAAATCCACAAAAATCCCCACAACTGCACCGAAGTCGCCCCTAGATAGATATAATGTAAGACCGACCCCCATTAATTTTTGCAAAATGTGTAGGGATTAAAATTAATGGGTGTCGGTCTTACTTTTGAGTACTCTAAGACACGTCCTCTTCAAGCAAATTTAGGTTGTGTTAAAATGGTGACAAAATCGGATAATGTCATTTCACTCCTCTTCATTTTAAACTTAAAAATCGTTAACACGAAAATACCAGCTGATCGCGTTTTCGAGTTATTGCTAAATAATTACGCTGTTCGACAACAAAAACCTACCAGTGAAATATCCAACAGATTCTTAAAGATTTTGCTCTCCTGTGTCCAAATCTGCTATCCAACACAACAGTGGACCCACAAAAGTGCGAAATTATTATTTTTTTTTTTACTTTTAAACAGCGAATATCTTAAAAAGGGTAAGTGATAGAAAAAATTGGATGACAGATTTAAACCCACTGCTTAGGTATGTTTGGAAAAAATGTTAAAGGGCAAAAATTATTGGGGGTCAGTCTTACATTTTATCCATCTAGGTACGACTGCAGGGCAGTTGTGGGGCTTTTTGTGATTTTTTTTGTCAAAAACAACTATTTTTAAATTACAGAATGGTCCGCATGAGCTAGAGTCCCTAAACACGTTCAGATTGTGTTGGTATGTTCCCAAAAGTTGTTCAGCTTTACCGTGACAACAGTTTTTGCAAATATTGTTAGGAAAAATCAAAAGTTATACTGAAAAAAGTGAAAAAAACAATATTTATTTCTAAATTTTTTTTTTTAAAAAGTCCAAAAAAAAATAGTTTATTTTGGTATAAAATGTTAACAGAGTTTGTTCAACAGACTATTAGCAACATTAATGCTGAATATAAGTGAGCGGTAGCACCAAGTCTGATTAAGCTGTTGGGAAAAAAAACTGATGACATCATATTTTGTATGTCCCACTGCTTTTCAAAATCTTAGGAGGTCCTTAAAAATAGTTGGACAATCCGAATATAGGGTTTTAAGTACTACCTTTTGGTAGTAGAATCGAACCCATACAGTCAAGTTCTTGTGTTTTTTTCACTGTTGCACAGTGTTATTATAAAACTGCATAAAATAATCCGCAAGTTAGGATTAATAAGTTTCTTAAAGGATTTTAAAGATGAACATTTTGGTAATATTTTACGGATTCATTGGTATTACAATGTTTGAAAAGCATACATTTACTCTGAGTTCCGTTCTTATCCAAATATTCATCTTCTCAACAATATTTTTACAAATCTGAACCAATTTTTTCGCCATTGCTTAACGACATTATTGTGTTTAAATAAAAATTATCTATAATAAAATTAATGGAACTAATTTTTAATTATTTTCAATAATTTATCTACCACGTATAACAAATATTTTATGATTTATGCACTATTTATGTGTAAATTTTTACAAAATCCAAAAACAAAAAAAAAACCATCCTCAAAATATAAAAAAAAAAAATCCTAAGGTCCTGGCCCGCCTGATGATTGTAGTACCATGCATAATACCACCATTACAACACATTCCGAATTGACGGGTAAATCATCAAATCTTTCAAATAGTCGTGATACGACAACAACATCTTGTTCGGCCTGTCCTTCGGGGAGTTGTTTAAATTTTTCCTCAACTGAAGAATCAGAACGTGATTATGATATGTTATCGTCATCGGTATCACCTGTATGTAACTGTGATTGTGATTGTGCCACACAAACGGCTAATGCCACAATAAGTCCTACTGTAACAACATTGAATGCCTGCAGCACCTCCTCCTACTCCTCAGCCGCCTCTGCATGTAATGCCGCATCGGATGGACATCATTTTACCTTTTCCTCATCTGTAGCAAATTTAAAATTACAATCTTCTTCTTCGTCATATAATTATAATCATCATCATCACCAGCATCATCCTCATCCTTCTTCTTCTACTTCTCAACATCACCAACTCCATCATCATGAACAAAACAATCATCCAGATCCAATTTATTATACATCCACTATGAATAATGCCGCCTCAACATCATCGTGTAATATTTCCTCTGCCATTTGCTCGGCCAATGTCTGTGCCACTGGTCCAGTCAGCGCCTCTAATAGTTCATATTTATGTTCCACATCGGCTCCAACGGTAGCCAATAATAGTTTAACAACGCGACACTTGTCGATTAAAAAACGAACAAATTCATCAACACACAATAATAATACTTGTAGCATAAATAATAATTCCACCTCCACAACAACTACGACTTTGTGTAGTTTTAATAATAAAACTTCATCACCACCACCTCCTCATCATTCCTCTAGTTCTTCTCGTGGTTTTGCTGGATTTTTTTGTAGCAACAATAGTCGATCAACATCAAAAAATGATGTTAATGAATTGTCATCGTCGTCGTCACAACAACAACAACATCACCATAATACTACCAACACCACCACCGCCCACCATCATCATCAACAACATAATTTTGATAATAACCAACATAAACCAATGAAAGGTAGTGATAGTTTATCGGATGTTAGTGATACATTTGAATGGTGGTTTCAAAGACACAAAAGAAATTCCACAAAAAAATGCAGGTATATAGAGAAAACTACAAAAACAAATGAAAACAACAATGACAATGTGTCAATACATCTCATCCATCTTATCACATTTCATAAAAAAAGAAAATATGCATATTTTCAAAACTATCACTGGTTATTAGAAAGTCTTTTTTTTTTGTAAGGTAAACAAAGTTTCTCCCCCGTATTGAATTCTGGAAATATTCCGAGAATTTTTACATAGAAAAAAATGTCTCCTATTCTAAGATTTTTTTTAGAGAAACCATCTTATATTCTGAGAATTTTTCTAAAGAAAAAATATCTTAGATTCTGAGAACTTTAATATAGACAAAATGTCTTAGATCCTGAGAAATCTAAGATGTTTTTTCGTAAGAAAAATTTTCAAAATTTGAGAGTTCTTTTATTCAGAAAAATTCTGAAAATCTGAGAAGTTTTTTCTTTAGAAAAATTCTCAGAATTTGAAAAATGTTTTCTCTTAAAAATTCCTCAGAATCTAAGACATTTTTTCTCTTAAAAAATTCACAGAATCTGAAACATTTTTTCCATAGAAAAATTCTCAGAATCTGAGACATTTTTTCTATAGAAAAATTCTCAGAATCTGAGACATTTTTTCTATAGAAAAATTCTCAGAATCTGAGACATTTTTTCTATAGAAAAATTCTCAGAATCTGAGACATTTTTTCTATAGAAAAATTCTCAGAATCTGAGACATTTTTTCTATAGAAAAATTCTCAGAATCTGAGACATTTTTTCTATAGAAAAATTCTCAGAATCTGAGACATTTTTTCTATAGAAAAATTCTCAGAATCTGAGACATTTTTTCTATAGAAAAATTCTCAGAATCTGAGACATTTTTTCTATAGAAAAATTCTCAGAATCTGAGACATTTTTTCTATAGAAAAATTCTCAGAATCTGAGACATTTTTTCTATAGAAAAATTCTCAGAATCTAAAACATTTTTTCTATAGAAAAATTCTCAGAATCTGAGACATTTTTTCTATCGAAAAAATCTCAGAATCTGAGACATTTTTTCTATAGAAAAATTCTCAGAATCTGAGATATTTTTTCTATAGAAAAATTCTCAGAATCTGAGACATTTTTTCTATAGAAAAATTCTCAGAATCTGAGACATTTTTTCTATAGAAAAATTCTCAGAATCTGAGACATTTTTTCTATAGAAAAATTCTCAGAATCTGAGACATTTTTTCTATAGAAAAATTCTCAGAATCTGAGACATTTTTTCTATCGAAAAATTCTCAGAATCTGAGACATTTTTTCTATCGAAAAAATCTCAGAATCTGAGACAGTTTTTCTATAGAAAAATTCTCAGAATCTGAGAGATTTAAAACACACCCAATAAGCATTTTTTCTTAGGCCTCTACTAGAACATTGTCCACATATAAATTTTGTTAAATCTGGTAGGAAACAAAAAAAAATCAAGCGTTTAAAGTTTTCGTATGCAAAAGATGTCCTTCTTTGGGAGTTGCCCTTCTTTGGGCCTCCTCTGTTCAACGGCTGTGCTTCAAGTTTCAAACTTAAGCTTGAAAATACGTTAGTTACGGCTATTTCAAATTTCATGCCTGAATTATTTTCAAAACATTCGACATTTCTTCCACTGTGTAACATTTTGAAGTTTTTGTTATTTCCAACTTTTTTTTGTGAATGCAAAACCATCTATCTCATCGAAAAATTATTGTACACATATTTTTGTTTCGAATACACATATTTTTGTTTTCTAAATAATGTTTGCAAGCAAAATAAGAATCTTTTTAAATCGTTTTGGCAATCTTCGATATATCGTATTTTTTTGGTTTTATCCAAAATTTGTACATTGCAAAACCCTCTATCTAATCACTTTTCAAAACCCTCTGTCTTGCATAAACTTGCAAAACGAACCAACATTTTTAAAACGAAAGTGAGATTAAGTATTGGCTTAAAAAAGATATAGTAAATTTTAGATCTGTACATGCATTTAGCAAAATAACATGTGTTTTGGCGATCCTGAAAATCGATTCTTTTGCGTTAAGGTATTGAATATAAGGCCTCGATGTGTTTTTGGTAACCAACGTCCACTTTTACTTATTCCTATGACATATGGTCTCATTTTTATTAGAATCCGTTTTCCGATACCAAATACATATGGAGCTCTGTTTGTTTTTCCAATTGCATAACACTCCCCTGTTTCTCAATATTTCATATTTTAAATTACTTCCATTTCCTTGTCATCTTCTAAATATACTCACCTCTTCCTCACCTAGCACCACTTTCACCACATCCATTATCATTTATAATTCACCTTTAACAATTTTACTCACCACTGCTCCTCACTATTTGAAAATCTCTTTCTTTTCGTTTTTGTTTATTGTGCTTTTTTCGTTTTTGTTTTGTTTTTTTTTTCTATTCCTCCAAAAAAAAAACTCATTGTTTTTCAAACAAACAAAAAACGAATGTAAACAAAACAAAAATACAAAAAAAAAAAACAAATAAATAGCAGTCACTCATCAACGAGTCAATTAAATTTAAATATTGGATTTAATTTCACATCAACTCATAGATCTTCACCAGTGAGTAGTTGTTGTGGCAGTAGTAGTCATGGTCGCTCCAGTCCGGATACCGATATGGGCGAACCGCCAACGTTGCCCCTAAGTCCAGGTTAGCAGATTGCCTCTATTGAGTGTTTTTATCAGTGTGTGTGTAAAAACTATATATTATATTCTTTAAATAGATCAAGTCAAATTTTTCTATAATTTTTCCACTCTTTTTTTCCAAATTTCTTGTTCTTTTACCAATAAGAAAAAGTTTTGAGTTTTTCTGTGTGTAAAAGAAACACTTTGCTTTGAATATTTCTTTTTTTATTGTTTCTATTGATTTCTTTCTTTAGATTTTATAAATAATTCATTTTAATTTTTATTAAAAAAATCTTTTATTTGCAGTGTAAAAATGAATCTACAGTTTCTATTTGATGGCTCTTTTTTTATAGTTTCTTTTATTTCACCATTAACCACTTTTAGTGTTTATCACAAGTTTTTTTCTGTGTGTGTATTTGTTGTATATTGTGTGAGCTGTTAATAATTTAAATGAACATTTTTTTGCTTAAATAACTGAATCTTATACCCACACAAAATTGTGGGTCAAAATATTTTTGAGTGAAAAAAATACTCGTAAAATATTTTTGTGACTTACCAATGTTTTTAAAGCTTGTTTAACGGGGTTTCCAACACGTGAATTTAAGGTGAAACCAATGTGAAATTCACGGTTTTGCTTATAACTTGAACCACTTGACCGATTTTGCTTAAACTCAATTCCGACTAGCCTTAGAGTTGTCTTTCAAAAGTTTGCGTGTTTTTTAACACGTAAATTCTCGACAAACCCCTGCCAAAATTCACGAGTTTGCTTATAACTTTTGAGCTACTGTACCGATTTCGCTGAAATGCAATACCAATCGTCACTGACATTTTCTTTAATTTACATGATTGTAGAAAACAAGGTAGAAAAAGTTGCATGGATGAAGAGGATTTGTAAACTATCGAACACTTTATTTGCCATTGCCCGGCACTTTCTGGTCAGAGACTTGCTTCACTGGGATCTAGGGAGCTGTACGATCTTTCTGATTTGTCGGATGTCAAAGTTCAACATCTAAGGAGTTTCATAAGAAGCTCAAACTGGTTTAACGACAGGGACTAGTAGGGAAACCTATTACGATCCCGTGGTATCACAATGGACCTCAGAGTCTACGTGTGTTGACATAAAACGTCAGCAGCCACTTACAACCTAACCTACTACATGTTAGTTGTTTGTATATTTTACAGTAGTTAGTTGTTTTCATCTACAAAGTCAGTTGTTTTTGTATGAAAAATATCAAACAACTATTTCTGTTAGTTATTTTAAGTCGTTTTTTTTTTAACTATGTATTAACAAAAAAGTACTGTAATGTAGTAACAGTTATTTAAAGTAGTTAATTTTATTTTTTTATCTCTAAAAAATTTTCAAAGTTTTTTTCGAAAAAATAAATATAAATTTTCGTTTTTTTTTTATTTTTCACAACTTGTTTTTAAAAAAAAAAAAAACTTGGAAAAATTTGGTCTTCAATTTTTATTCTGAAATATTTTAAGAAAAAAAATATATATATTGAATATTTTATTTTTACTACATGTTAGTTATTTTGACTACAAATGTAAGTAGTTTTTACTACATAAGTCAGTTGTTTTTTGTCAGTTAAAATAACAAACATTGTTAGTTGATTTAACTGAAAAAGTAGTTGACCCCAAAACAACTTACAAAGTAGTTATTTTAACTGACATTTTCAGTTGATTTTACTAACATTATTTTTTGAGTGGGGCATTTATGTGTTTTAAACTCAATTCGTATAAGCGTTATTAATATGAATAAATATAAATCATACGCCACAAAAACCCTTGAGTACAAGTCAGAGTATGTTAAATTAAATATTACTCATACGTCACGTAAAACAAAAATACAAAACATATTAAAAACTTAAATTCGGCCTTGCCGAATATACTCGTATTGCAAAAAAAAAAAACACTTTGTTGTAAAAATGAAAATGTGGTAAAACAAATTTTTGGTTCAATAAAATAGTGTGATTTTCAACACGTGAATTAAAGGTGAATACAATCTATAATTCACGGTTTTGTTCATAACTTCTAAACCCCTGTCTCGATTTCGGGGAAATTCAATACCAACCTGATCAGGTAACTTTCATAAATATATGCCGAGCATCAGAGTTGTTTTTTTTTTTAAGATAGCGTGACAACAAACTTGCTGACCGGCGGACACTTATTACATCGTCTTAAAATGGATCGGGGATCATGACATTTTAAATTTGCGGATGATTTTCTGACTTCGCATTTATTTTATTACTAGTATAGACTAGCTGCAAAGCTTAAAATACTTTTTAATTAAGGCAAAAAAAATAATTTTTAAAATTGTTAAATTGAATTTCGAAGTATATTTTTGCTTAACTTTTTGATTTTGTAAAAAACACTATGATTTTATATTATGTACTCAAACTTTAAATATGTGTAAATGTATGTTTGTTCGTAAAATATGTAGCTTTAAAAACGTTTTCAAAATTCAAAAAATATTTAGAAAATAAAAAAAAAACTTTAATATATTACTTAGCAATCTATAGAAATAACACTTGTTTACCTAATTATGTATTTTTTGTTACGTTGATCAATTGTAGTAATTACAATTTTTATTTAAATTAATACAATTAAAACTAATTAACTTTTTTACAAACAAATTCCTAAGGTGATTTATCTGTGTATATTACACGCTTCCAATGGGACATGGCCAAATATCCAATTAAGCAATCTTTGCGTAATATTGCCGATATTATTTCCAAACAAATCGGACAAATTGATGCTGATTTGAAAACTAAATCAAATGCCTACAATAATTTGAAAGGTAGTTTACAAAATTTGGAAAAGAAACAAACGTAAGTTTTTTTTGGAAATACCTTTTTTAGTTTTAAAAAATAAAAAATAAATTTTAATTTTTTTCCTTACAGTGGCAGTTTGTTAACACGTAATTTGGCGGATTTGGTTAAAAAGGAACATTTCATTTTAGATTCCGAGTATTTAACTACTCTTTTGGTGATTGTACCAAAGTAAGTTTGGCAAAATTTATTGATTTTAAAAAATTTATAAATTATTGAAAAATAGCAACGCCTAGTAAAATTTGATGCGGAAAATGTTTGTAGAACATTTTAACCTTTTAAGCGGTGATCTATGAGGATATTTGAAAAAGGGTCCATAAAGACCCCCTAAAATGGGAGATAAAGAGGTAATGTGTTCTAAGTAAAGAACCGCCATCAAATATCACTGAAGACATATCGACGGCCCCATTCCATAAAATGCTAAGTCGACATAACATGTTTTGCTGGGAGTAGCATTTCTAAATTTGTCGTTTCTTAACTTAGATTCTATAAAATTTTGTTAGTCCGATCTATCCTATCAAAAGTTATAAAAAAAAGTTTAAAAAAACTTCCTTTGTAAATGTTTTAAGTATACTTAGCATGATATGTTTCGATTTTTTATTTTTTTTTTGTTTTATGCTAAGTGTTCATTCTATTTTTGTTTTATGCTAAGTGTTCTTTCTTAGTAGTAAAAAATAATTTCAATATTAAATTTTTTCCAAATTAAAACATGCTATCTGAACTTAGAATATCATTGCAAGTTACTTTAATCTACTACTAATTTACAAATTTTAAATAAATTCTATTACAATTGTGATTCGAACACAAAAGGTCTCAAGGTTCTATCTCATACCGTTCCCGAGATATCGTCAAAAAAACTTTGAAGGCGATTATCTCAAAACTAGCTTTTTAGACTTAGCATGTTTTAGAATGGAGATATGTTAACGTTATTGAGCTCAGAAGCAGTTTTTTACACGATTATGGTGAAAAACAATTTGTGATAATTTACAATTTTAATTTTTTTAAGCATTTTTCACTTTTCGCACGAAATTTTGGCCTTTGACAACTCTGGTGAAATTTAATGCAAAAAATGTTTGTATAACATTTTAACCCTTTAAACGCACGTTGTAGTGGTGTTCAAAGAAAATTTTTGAAATTGGAGATAAAGGGCTAATACGTTTTAAGAAAAGAACCGCCATTAAATTTCACATATTTTAACATTATTTGCCTCAGAATTAGTTTAAATTAGAGATGGGCACATGAGCAGATTAGAGCGTGATTCACGTGAATCACGCGTGAGTGTGACTGAATTCAATTTTACTCACGTGATTGTGAGTGAGTGTGGGTGGAGAAAAAAATTGCGTGAATAAGGTTTTTGCGTGAGTGAGTGTGCGTGAGTCGTTTTTTTTTGCGTGAGTTTGCGTGATTTATTTTCTCTTTATATTTCCTTTTGTACCAAAAAAATTGTAAAATTTTTCTTAACTTAAGATTTTGTCCCGAAAAAATCAAAAAAAAAAATGTAAAATTTCGCTGAACTTTAAATTTTGCTGAAAATTTTGAAAGATTTTTGAAATTGTAGTTTTTAAAATTTATTTTGTATAAATAAGAGTTTCGTGAGTGTGATTGAAGCTTGCGTGAGTGCACGTGAGTGTGAGTTTTTTTAAATTTAGTCACGTGATTGTGAGTGAGTGTGAGTAGAAAAAATATGCTCGTAAGTGAGTGTGCGTGATTAAAAAATTCCTGTCGTCAACGTGAGTGAGCGTGAGTCAAAAATCACTCACGCGCCCATCTCTAGTTTAAATACCTTTTTTTGTACTTATTTGGACAATCGCCTATGAAAAATAAAAAAAACTAAACTGGGCCATAAAAATAGAACTCGAGCTAAGTTTTCAAAACCTTTCTGGAGTTTTGGTCTTCAATTGGTATACTTCTATTTTCTTTTGGTCCAATTCAAGATACACTCTGTGACCCCAAATTTGTTGCCCAGTGTAATAAGGGTATTCATTTCAGCTTTTTGTTTGTTTGTAAAAATGTTAAAATATAACATACATATTACAACAAACACTTGAGAAAATTTTCCACTTACAAGTTGCTGTTTAAACAACACATAACCAAATATAAAAATATAAGAGTACACTCAACCAAAAATCATTGTATTCCCAAAGAAAATCGCTGTAAATTCAACAGAAATCATTGTTGATTTTGACCCTACAAATATTTATGTTGATTTCACAGAGGTGCACGTATGCGGAAAGCTATCTGTCTGTCATCCACTTGGGGATGGCAAGAAGCGATTCCTTTGTTTGAAATTCCCAAGCAGCTCACTACTTCCGGTTTTATACCAAGTATCCCCTGGTAATGCCGTTCAGACACCCGTCTGTCGGTAGCTAGAGTGAGAAGGCGTACAGTTGAGTAACCTGATTGGCATGTAAAAAAAATCATTGCGTCTCAGGTAAGTAGGTGTGATTCACTGAAACTCAACTGTTTAAACCTGCCTAGAGGTTGTTGGCAGCCCCAACACTAGGATCGGACAAGGTGGCCCAATCAGTCGCTTTGTCCTAAACTCAATTTATTAATGAAACCACAACTAATGATTATTACCAACCGATCCCCACGATGACGACCTTCAGCATGAAAAGGATTTCTCGAATTGGAACATGGAACGTGCGTACACTCTTAGATCCATCCAAACTGGCCCAAGTATGCAGAGAATTCGTGAACTACAACCTGCTGCTTTTAGGAGTGTGCGAAACAAGATGGCCAGAATCAGGAGAACTCAATACCTCCGAAAACCTAAAATTTATATATTCAGGAAAGCCGGATGACCAGCCAAGATCAAGCGGTGTCGGTTTTCTGCTATCGAAAGAAGCATACGATGCAATGATCAACTGGAAGCCATATGGAGACAGAATAATAACTGCAAGATTCCGTACAAGAGCTAGAAACCTCACCTGCGTGCAGTGCTATGCACCGACTGAAACCTCTGAGTCAACACAGAAAGAAAACTTTTATAGCCATCTTAATCGTGTGATGTCCGCAATTCCCCGCGGTGACATCGTTGTAATGATGGGCGATTTTAATGCGCAGTTAGGCCCCGATAACATAGGACGAGAGCACATAATGGGCAAACATGCACTTTAGTCCGGTCGCCGAGCCATGTAACCTTGAAATAGGGTCCGGCAAATATTTTATGATTGATTCTAGTTCTATTTGATGTACTGAATCATAATATGTGGGGTGCCAGAGTGGCACCTTTGGGCAACTTTAAATATTAAAGGTCAAAGGTCACGGGGTCAAAAAAACATAAACCACCCATTTTATTGCGAATGTATGGGAGTCGGCTCAAAAAAAAATTATATTTGTTGTTAAATAAATTAGTTAATGCCGTGGTGCAGTGGATAAGCTTTTGGCTCTGCCTCAAAGGGTCTCGCGTTCAATTCCTGGCTCGATAAACAAAAACACTATAAGATAGCTATTCAACATAAAATATGTTTTGAAACGGGTAAAATAAGTAATAAATAGAAGGTGTGTAATTTTATTTAACTAAATTAAAAATTACAGAATATTTTACAAAGATACATACTACAGAACACACATCAAATTTCAGAATCAGAAGTGGACATTTCATTGTCACTGTCATCAAATTGAGCTTCATGAATCTCCAAATTGCCACACAATCGGCCACCTTCGCACGCGCAAAATTCTTTACAAGGCAGCCTTGCATGTGCACAGCTGCAACTCTTCAACAAAAAATTTCCACACAATATTCGAGGATTACGCATGACTGTGGAAGAACTCCTTTCACCTTTGCTCTCTAACGAAGACGTAAATGACTTTGACTCTTTAATGTTTAATCTGGAAAAGATAGCAATTAAGAGAAGAACAGCAAAACATTGGATAGACTTGTCTAATAAAGCCAGTTTTCATCATGTTACTGTTCATACGCGCCGAACGCGAAGGTAACTGGCCCTTGCATTTGTGGGCACTTGAAGCAATGATACCTTATTTTTTCGCTTAAGGGCATTGGAACTATGCTCGTTATGCAACATATTACCTGCGAAGCATGGAGCAACTAGACCCCGTTCTTCGTAAAAAGCTCCTGAGTAGTGAACATGTGCCCCGTCATAGTTCCGGAATATGAAATGGCATATGGACCGACATTTTAATTGAAACAACATTTATGCGCTCTGGTAAAAGTCGTGGCGGAACAAAAGGAATAACGTTGCAACCAAACACGGTGATGAACTGGGCACTATCATTGCATATTTGTGGTCAGCTTTCAAAAGATGTACAAGAAATTTGAGAAATCACTGCCAAAAGGATTTTATGTTCATTTGAAAAAAAAAGTTTTCACTTTTTCAAATGACAAGAAACACATGTTGGTCCAACAAACGAAAGTATATAATACTGAGACTATCTACGCACGTGCCTTGCAAATGATAACATGTAATTTAGAAATATGCAGCCTGCAAACTCTGTTTAGTTATGAATTATCACCAGTCCCTTCAGCACTATTTGATGAATTCGGTGACATGAATCCGTCATTCCAGAAATCACTTTTAATGAGTCAACCAAAAATGCAGGTGTCGCCGAGAGGGATATCAGTAAATGCATTGATTATAGATGCTAGTGCTCTTTGGTGGCATGTTCATTGGCCAAAGGTTGGTACAATACAAACTTACATTAATAAGGTGATTGCGGTGATCTTGAAGCATGTTGCAGAACAACACACATTCCTTGTCTTTGATAGGTATTTCGAGTACAGTCCAAAGAGTGCAACGCGATCAAAAAGAGGAGTTAACAGTACTTCCATGCAAATAAGAGCAGACGCACCTCTTCCAAGTCGAAATAGTATATTGACCCATGCGTGTTATAGAACACAACTAACAACCATGATTTGGAAGCAACTACTAAGA
Organism: Pegoplata infirma; assembly: GCA_963921195.1. Classification (NCBI taxonomy): domain Eukaryota; kingdom Metazoa; phylum Arthropoda; class Insecta; order Diptera; family Anthomyiidae; genus Pegoplata; species Pegoplata infirma. Next base: position 86,097,258 of record OY992538.1, read on the forward strand.
GTTACATAGTGAGTTTCTTCCACCTAATTTGGTCATTACTAATACAATTCCAACTGAATTACAAACTCCTGACGATATAATTCCTCGCACAGGTATGGAAACTCACCATGAAGAAGCAGACGTTATAATTGTACAGCAGGCTATTTATCTATCAAATTGTGGAACGAACAATATCAAGATTTTATCTGATGACACCGACGTTTTTGTTCTCCTTGTACACTTTTATAAAAAGCTAAATCTTAAATGCGCTATGTGGATGAAGTCTTTTGACAAGGTTAAGCTCTCAGATATGGAAGCAACAGTTCATAGCCTAGGAATTCAAGCAAACTCATTACATATTAGCAGTCCATTGTCTCACTGGCAGTGATACAACTTCATAATTTTTTGGAATTAGAAAGACTAAAGCTATACAAGTTTTGAGATCTGGTATTGAAGTTAAGCACTTAGGTTGCATAGAATCTTCAATGCAACCATGTATAGCAGAGTGCACAACGTTCATTGCACATTGCTACGGCTACACGAAGGAAGTTCACAACATGTCAGATGTTCGATACAAGGTGTCGTTATCAAAGAAAAATCCTCCAAAAATTAAGAACCTCCCTCCGACAACACAAGCATTTGAACCTCATATAAAACGATGCCATTTGCAAGCTTGCACTTGGAATGCAGCAGCATCTTCGTTTTCTCCATCTTTGAATCCAACAACATGCAAAATCAGCAGAATTTTATGGCCAACTTATGACCAAGGGAAAACTAAATACCTTTTATCACTTACGAGAAGGGAATGTCGAGCTCTGATGGGAATAATAACTGGTCACTGTCTCATCGGCACTCATGCTAAGAATATTAGACTCATCTCAGACGCCAGTTATAAAAGATGCGCCTCACCGGGGGTGGATGAAACGATAGAACACTGACTTTGTCACTGTCCAGCGGAGGCAAGGAGTCGCCGATCGATTACTGATCAGATAAGCTTTAATACTTTGGAGGATATAACGCGAATGGATCTTAGAATATTAAAAAGATTCGCAATGTCTTTGAACGTGTTTAAGTTAAATATAACTACACATCTTCTATTTATTACTTATTCTACCCGTTTCAAAACATATTTTATGTTGAATAGCTATCTTACAGTGTTTTTGTTTATCGAGCCAGGAATTGAACCAAAGACCCTTTGGAGGCAGAGCCAAAAGCTTATCCACTGCACCACGGCATTAACTAATTTATTTAACAACAAATATAAAATTATTTTGAGCCGACTACCATACATTCGCTATAAAATGGGTGATTTATGGTTTTTTGACCCCGTGACCTTTGACCTTTAATATTTAAAGTTGCCCAAAGGTGCCACTCTGGCACCCCACATATTATGATTCAGTACATCAAATAGAACTAGAATCAATCATAAAATATTTGCCGGACCCTATTTCAAGGTCCAAGCAAATTTCCCCATTTGGCGACCGGACTACTTGGAAGGCTTACCGAAAACGGTAGGCTCTTTACTGAGGCATGCGGTAACGCCAATCTTGTGATAGGTGGAACCTTATTTCCTCACAAGAGAGCACACAAGATTACATGGGTATCGCCTGACAATGAGACGGAAAATCAAATCGACCACATAACTATTAGCAAAACCTGGCGCAGAAGCCTCCTAGATGTGCGATCGAAACGTGGTGCTGATTGCCACTCAGACCACCACCTCGTTGTTGGAAGTTTACGGATAAAAGTTGCTGCCATTCGTAAACCTGAGGCTATAGCACGTAAATATGACGTAGCTAAGTTAAAAAATCAGCAAACTCTTAACATATACGTGGAAGAGTTAAGAAATGGTTTAGCAGTACAACAATCTCATCTTACCTCTGAATGGCTTTCAGTCGAAAGAAGTTTTGTTGATGCTGCAAAGAAACATATTGGTCTCAAAGTACCTAAGAAAGCCCATTGGATGTCAGATATAACCTGGAACCTCATACTCGAAAGAAAAGACCTAAAAGACAAACTAAACGCAGCCATAACATTTGGTGAAAAGTCGTCGCGTAAACAGGCCTACACACAACATGACAAGCTGGTCAAACGTAGCGCAAGAAATGATAAAAGGATATGGTATAATAAACTTGCATTGGACGCACAGCAAGCCTCAGCCGAGCATAGATCCAAGGATCTTTATTCCATAACCAAAAAGCTCACTGGGAAAAACGTATCAAATACCAGACCGCTTAGAAACGCCGAAGGTGAACTCACAACATCTGCGCAAGACCAATTGGAAATATGGAAACAGCATTATTCCAATATGCTCTCCACTACTACTCCAAACCACCCAAATATATGCAACTGTGGTTCTCATGCAATAAGGCAGGATATATCCATTGAATGCCCTGATATAGCAGAAGTTGTTGTCGCAGTAAATTCTTTAAAAGCGAATAAGGCTCCTGGGGTTGACAACATATCGCCCGAAATGCTTAAAGCCGACTCTCAGACCACAGCCAACATATTGCTTCCTCTTATCCAAAACTTCTGGCGCACACATGAACTTGACTCGAAGCTAAAAGAAGGCCTTATTGTAAACATCCCCAAAAAAGGTGATTTGAAAGACTGTAAAAACTGGCGTGGCATTACCGTTCTTAGCGCAATAAATAAAGTTATTGCACTAATTATCAACAAAAGAATATCCGACACTGTACTCAAGGACCTTAGACCGGAGCAAGCTGGCTTCCGTCCCCAAAAATCCTGTGTAGACCACATCAATAGTCTACGAATAATTATAGAACAATATACAGAACTTCGCTCTCCGCTCTATCTGCTATTTATCGACTTTGAGAAAGCCTTCGATACACTTAACCAAAACGCAATATGGAATGCTCTAGCTTGTAAAGGGGTTCCGCCAAAAATCATATGCCTCATTCAAACGCTGTATCGTGATGTCAAATGTCGTGTTGTCCACAATAATGCTCTGAGTAGCTGTTTCGATGTCGTATCTGGTGTGCGCCAGGGTTGTGTACTGTCACCCTTGCTGTTTAACATCGTTTTAGATGTTATAGTCCGTAATGCTACTGAAGCAAACAGAGGTATCAACTGGGGTCTCAACCAACAACTAGAGAGCCTAGAGTATGCAGATGATATCTGTCTCCTTTCGCACAGCTATAAAGATATGAAAGCTAAACTTAACTGCATCGAAACCGAAGCTGCAAAGGCTGGCTTAAGAATAAACACAGGCAAAAGTAAGGTAATGCGATGTAATACAGCAAACACCAACAAATTTCGTATAGGAAATACTGATCTGGAGGAAGTCACATCATTTTGTTACCTAGGCAGCATCTTAACAAACACAGGTGGTTCTAGCAATGATGTTACGTACCGAATCTCAAGAGCCAACCAAGCATTTGGTACCCTACGATCAGTATGGAAATCTTCAGCCATATCCAAAAACACGAAGATCCGCATCTTTAACTCTTGTGTCAAGTCTGTGCTCCTTTATGCATGTGAAACTTGGAATACAACAGAACACGATATAAACACCTTACAAGTGTTTGTTAATCGATGTCTTCGAAGAATTGTGAAGGTTTTCTGGCCGAACACAATATCGAATATTGATCTTTGGAGACAAACGAACCAGCGGCCAATTCACATTGACATTCTAAATCGTAAATGGCGCTGGATTGGTCATACGCTGCGTAGGCCCCCAGGTGACACAGCCAAAATCGCCATTGACTGGAACCCACAGGGTAGACCAAGAAGAGTAGGCAGACCATCCCACACCTGGCGTCGACAACTAAACATCGAAGTAAGACGTATCGATCTAAGCTGGGGAGAGATAAAACGAATCGCAACAAACCGGACCGAATGGAATAAATTCGTTGTGGCCCTTTGTTCCGAATAGGAACCACAGGACATAATATATATATATCAATAAAAATTGTTGTCAGTTTTTGTAAAAGTTGATCAACTCGTTTTTTTGTAAATCAACTCGTATTTTTTGTAAACTCAACTCATATTTTTGTTGATATAAGAAATATTATTAATAAAAAAAAGCTTGTTGTTATTTGTTAATATTCTTTTATTAAGTAAAAATTACAATATTTTTTAGAATTATCACCGGCTTTTTAAGCTGCAATGTTTAAACAAGATTTTCACACACACTTCGTTTATTTATGTTATGCACTCGTAAGCCAGTTTCCAGTTTTCTAATAACACCAAATCAAAAACCTTAAAAAAAAAACAAAAAAAATTATAATATAGTATGAATACATAAAGTAACCAATGTATTTTATTACTTACCAAATATTTACAGATCAGAATCTGATCATCAGATCCTATTTTTATTTATTTTTATAATATTAAATATTTTTATAAGAAACAAACACATAAAATAATTTTATAAGAGACAAACAAATTTCACATTGCAAAGCATTGCTACCAACTTGATAATACAAAATTGAACGAACAGGGTTGTTTTTTCTTTTTTGGTTTTATCTATTGAATTCTGTATAAGCGTTGTAAATAGTTGATTCAAATTTACTGATTATTCAACGATATCAACATTAATTTTTGTTGAATACGGTAATATTCTGTAAAACTTGATCTACAATTAGTTAACTAATTTTTCTACTAAGATATTTCTATGAGTGTAGAAGTAACATTTATCTAATTTAAGCCTTGCCACACTTTACATTAATTACACAGTGATACGAAATCGAACTTTTGAAATCGGAATGGGATGAATACAAATGCAAATGAAAGTTGACATTTTATATAACAAACCCCTTATGGATTTTTTTTAGTTCAGCGCTAGATTTTTTTTACGCGCACTTAAAGTTGGTGATTTTAAAACATTTAAAGTTTTTGTGTACTAAACCTTTCCTACTTTAGGGGCCGTGGTGGTGCCCTTATTGGACATGTAGGGTCCAGCGTCCAAACTTACTTAAGCTATAACCGGTATGAATTTCCCTGCAATCGGTACCGTACCTATTTGCTGAATAGCCAAATAATACGCAAAGGTTTATTTATTTATTAAAATAAACCGTTGCGTATGTTTATTTATTAAAATAAACCGTTGCGTATGATTGTTATTTAAAGGCAATTACAATATTAATCATACGCCACTTATACAGTTTTCAAGTAGTTATAATTATAATAAAAGTTCACTAACTTCAAATGTGTGTAAAAAAAATCTAGCGCTGACCTAAAAAAAACCTTGAGGGTTTTGTTATGGAATATGTCATCTTTCATTTGCTTTTGGTTTCATCTCATTCCGATTTTGGTTGTTGCACTGTGTTATAGTCATAGAAAAAAAATAGAAATGAAACAGAGTCGTATTTCGCTTGAATAAGTATTAGTGACAGCACATTATGTAACTTTTGACGTTTAATAAAAACAATGCAAGATAAAGGAGAACAACAACAAAGCAAACAACAAAAGAGAAAAAAAAAGTTTTTAAACTATCAATAGTGCGTATTATCTTAAAAAAAACGTTGAATAAAGCAAAATAAATAATAAATTTAATTAAATGAAAGACAAATTCCATTTTTTATAAACAAAGAATCTAATTTGATATTAAATACGTGTGAGATGAGGAAGAACAAGCATTTTGCCACCATATTGGAAAATACATCAAATACAACACTGCGTACATTCTAATCTTTTCTATGGTTATAGTCAAAGAAAAAGTACTAAGAATTTCAACTGTTTGTATGTTTTATAAACTTGGCAGCACTTATTGAGCATGAGTTGGTTATTTTTCTTGGAAGAAAATGTGTATTAAAAAAAAAATTTTATATGTCCCAATTTACAACAGGCAATTTTAATTGCGGCAATTTTTGTGCCGCAATTAAATTGTGTTTTGAACTTGCCGTTTATGTTCACACACTGGCAATTCTGTTCGGCAATTCCAAAAAGAAATGTGAAAATACTCTGCAGATTGAGAGTTGCGAATGAAAAAACAAAACGAATTGCCAGTACGAGCAAGTTTTTTCCCCTTTCCATTCCTCTCACCTCTCTCTCCTATAAACTAAGAATTGCGGCAATTATAATTGCCCTGTATAAATTGGGACTATGTAAAAAAATGCAATTTATAAGTTAATAGATTTATTTATTGATTAATTTAATTGTTTCTTGAAATTTTGTATCAAATTTTTTTAAGTGGCCGCTCTTATCAATGATAGTGAAATGTTGTTTTTTTACATTTTTTGAAATTTTTCTTTTTTGTATTTACAGAATTATGGCCAATGATTGGATGGCCAATTATGAAAAAATCACTGACATGATTGTTCCCCGTTCATCGACCTTGATTACCCAAGACAATGATTTTTGTCTCTACAATGTGACCTTATTTAAAAAGGTCGTTGAAGAGTTTAAACTACACGCCCGCGAAAAGAAATTCATTGTACGTGATTTTGTTTACAATGAAGAAGAATTAGCAGCCGGCAAAAATGAAAGAACTAAATTAATTACAGATAAAAAGAAGCAATTTGTAAGTTTAATACATTAACATAACAACAAGACAATTTATTTTAACTTGTTTACCGCTATAAATAATTTATGCATGTATTTTTTTTTTTTTGCTAATAATTGCTTGTTTTTTTTTTAAAGGGCCCTTTGGTAAGATGGTTGAAGGTCAACTTCAGTGAAGCTTTCTGTGCTTTAATACACGTTAAAGCTTTGCGTGTATTTGTGGAATCTGTGTTAAGGTAAGTGGAAATTTAAAATTAAATTTAATGATTAGGACAAGGGATTGACCAAATCAGATAAAATCATAACTTCTGAACGAAATAGTACTTTACCACAGAATTTTGAAAAAATAAAAAGCTTTTGAAGAATTGTTCATTACAAGAAGTTCAACTGACAAGGAGAGTCTCCCTGGTGTCACCCTCCGATCATCATGAAATTTGGATATGTTGTTCAGAACGAAAATTAATTCGACACGGATTTTTTTTAGCAGCCCAAATTCTTTTTTAAGGGGGCCTTTTTCAGTTTTTTACGATTTACGTCTACTTACTCAAAATTAATATAGGCACAGCACATTTGGTATCAGATTTCCAAAGACATTTCATTTGATATGTAACATGACTAGGTTTCTTTGCATAATATAGGAGATAAACACATAAAACTAAAAAATTACCTTTTCTTCTCCACTCATTTTCACCCCTTAATAAGAATTTGAACCGCTAAAAAATACGTGTCCCTTTATTTTTCCTGCTCTACAAAATAAAACCAATTCCATAAAGATCGGCGGGTGACACCAAGAAAAAATATGAATCCAAAAACATTTTGGGATTCATAGAGGAAAGTCGAATCGTTTTGCTTTAAGTGTTGAAAGAAACTCGGGGCACGTGGTTTGCCTTTGGCTCATCGTTTGCATGGTTAACCGGTTTCAGCTATGAGCATGAGCATTTTTAAATTTTGAGGAATTCCAAAAATTTTTTGGTTTCAAAGCTAGTACCTATTAGGGTCCACACATGTTAAGAGGACGGGCCCTCCATTTTGCTCTATCTGGCTTAGTTTTCAAGATATCGCCATTTTAAGTTAACAAACACACATGCTTTTTTTATATCTCCAACCACAGTATTGGGGTATACTCACTTTGTCATTCCGTTTGTAATGCATCGAAATATCGCTCGGAGACCCCATAAAGTATATATATCCGTCCGTCTGTCTGTAGATAACACAATGCAGTCCAAAATAAAACAGCTAGACTCCTGAAGTTTGGCACAAAATTGTCTCATGTTCATAGGCAGGTTAAGTTCGTGAATGGGCAAAATCGGACCATGGGGAAAAAAGTTCCCCCTTGAAGAACGGAACTTACATCTGAAAAAATACAATTTTTTTACATTTTTTTTGTATTTTTGTTAAATAAATGAAACATTTGATATATTTATCGCTATGGGAAGGTGCGTTCAAAGTCCCCCACTGACACCCCTCACCCCCCCCCCCCAAAAAAAAACGCCCCTGATATTTTTTTTTAATTTTTTTACCATTTTGGAGGGTATAAAAGATTCGGCACAGCCAAATTTAACACTCTCACTTGTTTTAATTGTAAATAGTTTTTTAGGCATTTGTGCGGTTTCATTGGCATTAGTAAAAACAATGGCAAAAAATTTCATTGGCAATAAATGCTAATGCCTTTTTGGCATTAGTTCCAACTAATGAAGATTCAATGCCAATTAAAAATTCCCAAAAAATTTCATTGGCAATAAATACTAATTCTATTTCTTTGGCATTAGTTCCAACTAATGAAAATTCAATGCCAATTAAAAATACCGACACTTTCTGCATTCAGCCGGGATTATACCATTTGGTCCAGGGGATTTATAGGGTCTGAATCATACATGGGAATTTTTAATTGGCATTAAATTTTCATTGGCATTAGTTGGAACTAATGCCATTGCCAAAAAAAAGCATTAGCATTTATTGCCAATGAAATTTTTTGGCATTGGCATTGTTTGTACTAATGCCAATGAAACGGCACAAATGCCTAAAAAAACTATTTACAATTGATAAAAAAAAACATTTTTTTACAATAAATATATATTTTTTTTAAAAACTTAAAATGGCGATATCTCGAAAACTAAGCCAGATAGAGCAAAATGGAGGGCATTTTTGGTTCTTAGAATCTCCATACTTTCGCATGTGTGGACCCCAATGGGTCCTAACTTTGTCCTTTCCAAAAAATTTTGGATTCCGGAAAATTTAAAAATGCTTATATCTCGGTAAATATTGGTGACACAACAAAAAGTCCAAAAGCATTTTTGTAGCTCTTGGTTTGTAGAACTCGTCTGCCAATACTAGAAAACCCTCAGAGCAATAGTTTTTTAGGTTTTAAGTTTCTAAAATTCTCAAGACCCTATTGGGCCCCTAAATTGCAGTACCTGGAAAAATAAGCAAAATAATGCTTAAGGTATGTGAATTTTTAAGTTTTCGGGAGTGCCAATTTTTTAGATTCAAAATTTGGACCTATTAGGGTCCACACATGTGAAGAGGACCGGCGAAACTATGGAGATTCTAAGAACCAAAAATCCCCTCCATTTTGCTCTATCTGGATCAGTTTTCGAGATATAGCCATTTTAAGTTTTAACCAAAAAAAAATTTCACAACTCGCTGACGGAAATACGACTTTTAATATTGCTAATGCTTTGTTTTCATTAAGGCATTTATTAATGCCAATGAAATTTTTCATAATTGGCATTACTAATGCTACTAATTCCTTAACGGGCATTGGCATTGATTGAAACAATGCCAATGCTAAAAATTTCATTGGCATTAGTTTCAATATAATGCCAATGAAATCGTCAATTAATTAGTCCATTTATTTAAATAGTCCCATGTATGGTCTGAATAATAAGTGTTTAAAAGAGTTTAAAAAATGAATATGGTGTTATTCAGTTCAATTAGACCGTTTTGTATGTCTTTGATCTCAAATGAACAAACATTTTCTATTGTGAAAGAAAATAAAATGGATTTTTTTTGTAAAAATACGGCAACACTGGACTGAGAGACAGAGAGAAACCGTGATAGAAACAGATACATTTAAACTTCTTGCATGTTGGTTACGAACTGAACTTTTTTTAAAATTCAGAAAATTTTAGAAAAAAATTCAAAAAAATCAGCAAAATTCAGTAAACATTGACAAAAAATCAAAAAATTCAGAAAAATGCTAAAAGTAATAAAAAATTTCAGAAATATTGGAAAAATTTTTAAAAATTCGAAAAAAAATCTTGGAAACTACTGAAAAAAATGTTTAAAAAAAAAATCAAAAAAAAAAAAAAATTAGAAAAAGACAAAAAAGGGGTGTTTTATTTAATTGTTATTTTTTTAATCTTTACAGATACGGTTTACCAGTAAATTTCCAAGCTATTCTTATTGAACCCAACAAGAAGAGCATGAAACGCCTACGTGATGTTTTGAATCAATTGTATGGACATTTGGATGGTGCTTCTGCCGCTGGTCAAGGCAGTATGGCTGCTGATGTAAGTATACAAGTTTGAAAAATAATTTACAAATATTTCAAATTTTAACCTAATTTCTTAATTTTTTTTTTTAACTTTCAGACTGTTGATATCCCCGGTTTGGGTTTTGGTCAATCTGAATACTTCCCTTATGTATTCTACAAACTCAACATTGATATGATTGAAACAGCTAAAATGTAAAAAATGTTTTAAATATAATTATAAATAAAATGAGTTTTTCTTTTATCTTAAGAAAAAAAAAACACCCCTGGTAGACATTCTAATTGAAAAGTCAAATATATATATAATACAAAACTAACACAATAAACCTTCTTTAATAATTGTTTAGCTTAATTTAAAAAAAAAAATATTTGATGTATATGTAATATGAAAAGAACAGTAAAAAAAACAACTACCAATAATGTATGTATTGTAAAAAAATATAATAACAAAAAAAAACTTAAAAACATCATTTCAAAACTACAATAACAAAGAAACAACAAATAATAGCAGTTTATAACAGCTAAATCCTATTTTCAAAAACAACAACAAAAAAATAAATGAAATATCCTTTGAATTGTAATGCTGTGGCGGCGACTTTTTGTTAACAAAAAATACATTTCACTTTTATTTTATTTGTTTTTTTTTTCGTTTTTGCAATTAAGTTTATTTTGATTTCATTACATCTTACAAACTAAACCAAGTAGAGTTTTAAAGAAATGTTAACTTTTATTAAATTTATTTTGTTTTAAAATTAAGTTACACCTATATATGTTTCCATAATTGTTAATTCATGTTTTTTTTTCTTAATTAAGTTTCTTATAAACAAAAAAGTGTTTTTAAAAACTTTTTCTTTTTTTTGAATACATATTTGTTTTTTTTTTTTGTAATTTGTTAACAGTATTTTGTGTATAATAGTTTGAAAATATATATAAATAAAACTTATTACTATTTAATTTTACAATAAAAAAAGAACCCTTAAATAAAACTTTACGAAAAATACAAAAAAAAGAGAAAACATAAATGTTTTAACCTATTTTTGTGCAAGTTCATATAGTTAGGAATCATTTTGTACAATGTATGAAAACATTCGAGATTTCGCACAACGTGAGAATTTCTTAAAATACACGAAATGTTTCGTACATTGTACGAAAGAATATTTTTAATTTCACGGTAACATTTTATGTATGAAACGAAAAAATTTTGTAAATTTAATTTCAACATTTCGTAAAACACACGAAATTTATTTGTATTTAAGATCAATAATTTGGTAAAAAAGTTAAAATTAGTTTGGATATTTACGAAAATAATTCGTGTCCTAAATGAAATTTTTTTTATAGTTTACCGTAAAATTTCGTAGACTGCACGAAAATTGTGTGTGCTTATAGGAGTTTCGCATAAAATGATACAATTTTTCAATTTAAATTTTTTTATTAAAAAAGAAATATAATTTTTTAAATTACTTTTTTTGTTTTTATTATACAGTGGTATGTATATTTTGGAAATTGTAGGAGACCAAAAGCGTTTAATAAAAAAGTTTTTGATATACAAAAAAAAAAGAAAAACTTAAAAAATATGGATTAAAAACATTTAAAAAGCATTGGCAAAAGTCGTACGTAGACTTTTTCGGCCACTGTATTTATTTTATATTCACATTAAGCAATTGTACTATAGTACAATAAAAGCCTTTATAAAAGCTTTTTTAAAAGCCAATTGGCACGATAACACTTTTTGTCTTACTTTCAAAATTATTAAAAAAACAAGTGAGAGTTTGTGCCGAATCTTTGATACTAGGGTTATATAGTCGCAATAAGAAGTCGACTTTTCGACTTTTTTCAATTTCTAAAAAGTGTTTTAATACCCTCCACTTAGTGATAGAGGGTATATGGGTGAAATCAAAAAATGTCAACCAAACCATGTAATCGTGTAATATCTCATACATGGGTTAAAATATTCGCATATTTTTTAATGTACAACGTCGTATAGACTGGCGTTCTACATAACTAACAACAATTTGGACATTAGTTAGCTATTTTAAACAAGTTATTTTCATTTTTGTAGGCCAAATGTAAACTCCGTCGCCAGTAACAAGTTCAATTTTTAAACTTTAACCGGTTATATCTTAAAAACTAATAACCCAAGAGCTTAATAATTGACTACATTTTTAAAGAGGGAATGTTGACGCTCTTAAAAAATATTTTTGTGTAGTCATAACTATCTCTTTTACCCATGCAAACACGGCTTCAATTGTGTAACGATTTTTCGACACTTTTTTTAGACATTATGGAACCTGACAATTTTGTTATTTTTGACGTATTATATTTAAATAAATAATAGGTTATTGCCCCATTTATTAAACGCGAGGCTATAAGGTATCATTTTGCATCATTGGTTTCAAGTTTGCTCATTGCATATTAATTTCCCGGTATGAAAAGGAAATGCATAAATGAAAAATCGAAAAATGCTGTAAACTCCGTCTCCACGTTTACAACAAAACTACTTAGTGTGTATCTGAAATATCGTCATATTTTGACGTATCTAGTTGACATCTAATGATTTTTTTTCGGAAACCAATTTCCGACAAATAGTTTTCGAAAAAACGGGCAAAAAGTGACGAAATGTAAACTCCGTCTCTGTAAACTCCGTCAACTTTTTTTTTTTTTTTGCAGATAACATTAAAAAACCTTATGTAGTTGTTAAAACCGACGCAAATATTAACACTTGCCATTCAAAAAATTAAAAAAACTAATTTTAACAGAAATAATAATAAATTTATTTTACATTTCCTTAGAAAAATCCTATTAAAATAAAAATTAATTGTAAAATCTTTAATAACAAAAACCAGAAAAAAATCCTAATTACAAAAATTGTTAGCAATTACATAAATAAGTGTTTTAAATTACAATAAAATGTTTTCAAAGAAAATTAAAAAAATTTAATGTATTTTTCTAAGGTGAATGTAAACTCCGTCACCAAAAAAATCATAAAATTGTCGATAAAATTTGTTTCAAACAATTTATAGAAGAGATCTTTTATAGTTATATTAGTAGTGATGTAACATATCGATTTTAATAAAAAAATTTAACAAAAATTAAAATTTTTTGTTTGTAAAATTTTGGCTCAAAAACACTGACATTTTTTGATTTCACCCATATATAAGTTTGTCATTCCGTTTGTAACTCATCGAAATGTCGGTCTAAGACCCCATAAAGTACATATATTATTGATCCGTGATCGATTCTAACGATGTCAGTCTGTCTGTCAGTCCGTGGAAATGGTGATCACGGCCAAAGTATTACACATATATGACTGAGACTTATACCCCTATTCTAAAAATTTTGTCATCTATAATAAATAACAAAATTATAATAAAATTGAGGTGAATGACAATTATTCAAATTTGGTATTCTTGAAAATTTTGTCATAGAAAATTCATGACAAAATTGTTACACATAACAAGCAATATTTTGTTTATTTCAATATATTTTTAAAAAATATAATTAAAAAAGTGAACTAATGTTTATAAAAATTGTGGATAGGAGGCCATTGGGATGACGGGTAATCTTGGAAAGCCTTAAAGCTAAATCTGAACTGTTTTTTGTGGATGAGAGAACGTTAAAAAGTCATTTCAGATTTCTTCGCTCGTTTTGTCTTGAACTTATTCAAGATTGGAAAATTTCTTTCTTTATTAGGTTCCCTTCAGCATTTTATTTTTATGACCACGTCTCTTACAAAAAAGTATATTCAGATGTTAGTGGAAACTCTTAATGTGAAGGGTTAATGGAAATATGGGTAGTGTTTTCAAGTTCATAAATGAAGGAGGAGGAGAAGATAGAAATATAGGGAAGTTTGGGGAATGGTAGGAGATTGGGGAAGGTAATTAAGAGGATACGCACTCTGTGCGTATAATGTAGCACCCGGTTATTGTGATATCAAACGGGGGATCCTTTGGATAAAGGTACTTTTCAATGAATTCCATCTTGAGCACTTTATTGCACCAATATTGCAACAATAGCACCTACCAGTCTATAATATGCACGTATTAATTTGATTTGTGACCACTTGTCCATTCCAAAGATAGGAATTGTAGTCAGGGAAATGCTATTAGAAGCTTGGCTAATGAATCCAATAATTCTTCACAAAAATTCTATCAATTTTTGTTTAATTTTTTTTATTATTTTTTATTTTTTGACAAATAAGAACGTTTACCACATTGAGGTGAATTTAATTATTATTTTTTTGTCATTATAGGCAAAGAATACCAAAACAAATCTATAACAAAAATTATAACAGAAAATATAACAACATTTTATGACAAAACATTTTGTTATATATTTTTATAATAGGCCCATTAGTTAAAAGTTATGAACGAAAATGTAAGAACACCTCGAAAGTTTTAGTACGTTCTACATAACCTAAAAATACAAAATGCTTTAAATTGGCTGCTGGTTGGACACAGAGTGGTATTTTTACAAGTAAAACCCTATTTAAAAAAAAAAAAAATCGCGGAATTTTTTTTTCAGCAAAAAATTTTTTCCGCAAATTTTTTTTTTTTGCAAATTTTTTTTTTTAGATTGTGGAGGGTATCGGCAAGGCCAAATTTAACTTTTTTACTTGTTTTTTTTTTAATTCAAAAAAGTAGATTTTTCGACTTTTTTTTTTAATTTAAAGTCGATTTCTGGAACTTTTGAAAGTCGAATTTTTTGACTTTTTTCGATTTTTTTCTACTTTATTATACAAAAAGTCGATTAATCGACTTTTCGACTATAGAACCCTATTTGATACCCTCCAACATTTTAAAAAAATTCATGGGCGTTTTGTTTTTGTGTTGGGCTCCCCTCGCGATAAATGTTAACTAATTTATTTACTATGCTTTTTGTACTGTATTACTTAAGTAATACAGGGGCGGATCCAGCTCTTGGGTTTGATGGGAGAGGGGGTTTAACTCAAGATCCATTTTTGATGGTTAATTGTGTTTCACAAAAGAAGTGTGAAATAAGTCCAAAAAAGTTTGTAAATATACTTCTGAGAAAAATAGTGTTAATAGATGTCTTCAGTAAAATTTAATAGCGGTTCTTTTCTTGAAACATATTAATCCTGTATCTCCAATTTTTAGCGGTCATTTTTTGTCCTTACTTCAAATACTAGAAAACCACCAAAATTTTTCATGACAAAGGCTTCGCCCAATTGTATTTATGTGTTTACACATTTTTTGTATTAATAAAATTTTTTAATATCGCGAGAAATCAAAATACAAAGTTCTATAACAAATTGTTATAATGAAAATTTTTTCTAGAATAGGGAGATCAGCCTCAACAAAATGTTATAATTCCTGAGATTTTTTTGTAAATTTTCTAAAACCCCTACACATTTTTTTTGTGTAAACGCCTATTCACATCTGAGATTGATATCTTTATTGTGTTCGTTATGTATCAAATGTATAAAAAAACAACAAAAAGGCGTTTTCCCCCTGTTTTCTAATTTTATGTTTTATCACAAAAAATTTACTTTTGTCGATTCGTTCGTTTTGGTCTAAAAACTTTATGTTTAAGTTTTTAGCCAAATCGGACAATTTTAACCCGTGCTCCTGGGGGGTTAAAGTTTCTAGTTCAAACCAAAAAAAATTTCAGGGCAAAACTGTAACCCCCAGCGGCACAGATTAAAATTTGTAATTTAGCTAAAAACTAAAATAAAGAGAGGACCAAAACGAACTATAATTTGCCTGGCAATTGACAAAATTTGACAAAAAGTACATTAAAATATGAATGTCGTATGTAGCAAAACAGAAATTTCAGGAGACGGTTTTAAATATCAAATATCTTTAAAATGGCATTATTGATTCCCTTCAGATTTGGATTGAATATAGTCTGAGTATTGTATTATCATTAGCCTAAGTCAAATTTACTGTAATATTAATCAAAAAGGACTTATTAGCGTTTTTGCTTCCGAATATTTTTGTCGAAAAAAATTACATACGACATTCGTATTTTGAGGTAGCGATTTGTTTCTGTTTTTTTATGTATCATTAAAAGTATTGTCTCAGCTAAAATCCTTTAAAGTCAAAACTAAAAAAAAAAAAATTAAAGTTTTTATAGTAGGACCCCAACGGCTCTAAATTTTTTTGTTGATGTTAATTTTGAAGCGTAAAGGTTCAGCCCACCAATATGAAATTTTTAGTCGTTAATAACCTAATCAAGTAAAATATTAATTAAAAAAAATAAATTAAAAAATCTAAAAAAATTTATGGTTTGTATGGTAAAAAAAAAAAAATTTGAGGCAAAACTTTTACCCACCAAAGGCACGGATTAATTTTGTACGATTTGGCTAAACATTAAAACAGAGTTTTTAGACGATCGACGAAATTCGAAAAAAGTCATTATTCGTGCCACCCTAATGTGCAGGCGGGTTCTGGCCAAATATGTTTGACCGTTTCCTTTTTGTTAGGTTCATCGCAACTCCTACAGCTGGCAGGCATAACGCAGTGCCTGGTGATCATTACAGTAAGTTTACAGAAGTTTCATCTGGTAAGTGAGAGTAACCACTGTAGCATGATCATGATTCATATTGTAGCATGATCACAATCTTCTACTGATCGGACTTGTGTTATCTCTCCACATTTTAGATCGTTATGTAGATTAGATGCCTTTTTTGAAGGCTGTTAGGTATTTATTTTGAAAAAGGACAAAAATTACCTCTTAAAACGGCCGCTAGACGGTTAACTTGGTCAAAGAAAAGAATTACCATATAGTTCTGAAACAAACATTTGAACAATTGACGTTTTATTAGACTTTCGTATTTAGTTTTAGAAAAAAAAAAAACAGTACTGCACTCAAAAAATTATGTTAGTAAAATCAACTGAAAATGTCAGTTAAAATAACTACTTTGTAAGTTGTTTTGGGGTCAACTACTTTTTCAGTTAAATCAACTAACAATGTCAGTTATTTTAACTGACAAAAAACAACTGACTTATGTAGTAAAAACTACTAACATTTGTAGTCAAAACAACTAAAATGTAGTAAAAATAAAATAATCAATATATAATTTTTTTTTTTAAATTTTTTCAGAAAAAAATTTTTTTTTTTTAAAAAAATTGTGAAAAATAAAAAAAACGAAAATTTATTTTTATTTTTTGAAAAAATACTTAAACATTTTTTCAGATAATTTTTTTTTTCAAAAAAATTTTCAGAAAAAAAATTGAAGACCAAAATTTTTCAAAGTTTTTTTTTTTTTTTAAAAAGTTGTGAAAAATAAAAGAAAAGAAAATATATTTTTATTTTTTGTAAAAAAAAATATACTTAAAAATTTTTTCAGAGATAAAAACAATAAAATTAACTACTTTAAATTACTGTTACTACAGCACAGTACTTATTTGTTAGTTGTTCAAAAAAACTATTTAAAATAACTAACAGAAATAGTTGTTTGATATTTTTCAAACAAAAACAACTGACTTTGTAGTTGAAAACAACTAACTACTGTAAAATATATAAACAACTTACATGTAGTAACTTACATAATTTTCTGAGTGTGCTTTAAATAACAGTTAAGTGGTTAATATGTTTCAAAAAAAGTACCACCATACAAGTTTACTAAAAACATCCAACCATGTTTTAAAGCGCAGATGTGCATTTACCATAGTTTTTTTTAAATGTATTTCAAAAAGTTAAATTAAATTTAAATTTTTAAACTATAGTGGACCATAAAAAAAATCGAACTAAGGCCGCTGTTCCAAAAAAAGTAACTCACATAAAAAATGTGAAAATGAAAATTTCCAATTTTTTTTGGTGTTCTAGATTTCTCATCCGATTTTTTTTTTTCGCTTTGTTTCACATAAATAAAATTTGGTGAAAGTAAAACGAATGCACTTTTTTCCTTATAATTTTTTAAGTTTTAATTATTCGATTTCAACTTTGAATGAAAACGTGATCAACAAAACACTAAACTTGATTTCATGTGATTCGGAAATTTTCATGTGAATTAAAAAGTTGTGAAAGACAGAAAGAACATTGGCCTTACTTTGTAAAACCCTTAAGGCCTCTACAGACGATTCAATATTATGCTCAATCTGCATGTATTTTTTTCAGTACAATATTTCATACAGTATTTTTATGTATGCCATTTGTGGGTAAACGTCACAAATATTGTACATAATATTGCGTCGTCTGTAGGTACCTTTAGGCAGTTTTGTTTATCCTCTGGTAAACTTTCATTTTACATTGGATTTATTGATGGTGATGACCCAAAACAATTTAGCTGCTGAGCTACTAGTTTCCAGTTTACCATGTGTTAAAATCTTCAGCCGGATCCTAAGCAAGTCTGTGAATACGGTGGCTTTAAAAATAGTATATAAAATTCAAAATTTTATCAAAATAATTAAGTCCAAAAAGATATTTTTGAAACTACCGTAAATTTGTTTTTCTTTTTATTTATTATTACTTTATTAAATATTATCGCCCGTAGTCATAACAAAAAACGGGTGACTATCATCGAGCTACTAACTTTTTCAAACACAATTTTCTGAAAGGGAAAGCTTGCCCTCGATGTTAGGCACTTTTATCTTCATTATAATGATAAAACGAGTACCTTTTAACAAGAGCATATATTTCCTTTATTGAAAATTGCTAGTAAAAAAGTTAGCAGCTCAATGATAGCCACTCGTTTTTTTGTTATAAATACGGGTGAATGTTTTCACCATTTGCACAAAAATCCCAATTCATTCATATAAAACAAAATATAAAAAGTTTAAATTTTTAATTAGTAAAATATTTTTAGTGTTGTTTAATTAATTCATCAAGATACAATAATAATTTTAATAACAAAATATACATACAAAATTAAATGAATAAAACTATAGTTATTGTTACATATTTTAAAAGAAAAAAAAAACAAATAATAATGTTTAAACCTGCTTAAAAATTTATACATTAACAAATTTCTTATTCATATAAAATAAATTTAAACTATATTTATGTGTAAAATAATAACCATTAAATTGTTTACGGATTTGCAAAAAACAAAAAAATACAAAATGATTTATAAAAACATCATAAATAAACAAATGCCATCCTTGTAAATAATTATATTGATAAAAAAAAGCATTCCAAATAATATTGTTTTCACTTGAGGGAATATTGCATTAGAGTGGCATTTTTTCTTCAACATCTGATTTTTCTAAGAGTCCGGGAAAATTTTATTCAACTAGACGTAAAAATTATGCGTGCAGACGGTGATCAAAGTTTTGGATTTTTAAAAATTAAAAAAAATATATAAAATCGGTCGAATGGTTTTTGAGATATCGCTATTTAAAAAATGTTCGGGTTTTTCCTACGGTCTTGCGATACAACATATTTATACATTTTGATGCGCTGAACACAAGTATCAAAAAAATTTTAAATTAAAAATCTGTCGAACAGCTTTCGAGATATCCTTGACCCTTTCATAGACCTTGAGACAAACTTTCATTTTAAATTAGTTTGAGCCAGATCCGATCACTTAAACCCTTTTGGTTTTTTAGAAATTTTTCACCAAAAACTCTAAACTTTGACGGAAGGGTGTCATGGGTTAAAATACTCTAATTTAAATTCTGATTAATTTTTATTAAAAAATAAAAATTGTTTTATTCGACCTTTAAAATATTATATTTTGAGGATGTTTATTCTGGCTCGAGGTCATTATTTTCTTTACTTATTAAAACCATGATATTCTCATAGCATAATTTTTCAAGAAAATTATTTTTTTTTTTAATTTATTTATGTTGATCATTTTTGCAAGACTTAATCGACACGCGTTTCGGAATTTGTCAAGATTCCATTGTCAAGATTATTTAGCAAAAATAGAAACGATTTACTACAAAGTAGTTAAAACAAAAAAAAAATAATTCTCTTGAAAAATTATGCTATGAGAATATCATGGTTTTAATTAGTTAAGAAAATAATGACCTCGAGCCAGAATAAACATCCTCAAAATATAATATTTTAAAGGTCGAATAAAACAATTTTTATTTTTTAATAAAAATTAATCAGAATTTGAACATAATGGTTGACACGCCATGTGATGAATAACCCTAATATGGAGTATTTCTCACAACAACAACACAAATAACATATTATTGTAGTCCATTGGACTATCATATGTAAAATTGTTTTAAATATTTTTGTTGGTTATTGACAATCGTTGCCTTATTAGTATGGTACAATTTCTTAGTCTTTCTAATTCTCATTGTGAATAGAGGCGAATATGTATTAATATTCTAGTTTGTGCACAAACGATTTGTCATTGGACTCGTTTGCTACTTTGTAGTAAATCGTTTCTATTTTTGCTAAATAATCTTGACAGCGACGTATCCAGGAGTTTGAAAAGGGAGGGCCCAACTCAAGATTTTTTTTAACCACAATGTAATAAAAAAATTTCTTGAAATTACAGCATTTTTCTATACCAACAACATAAAAAATGCCTCAAAATTTGTGAATTTTTCTAGAGAAAAATTCCGGGCCCCCTGGGCCCCCCCCCCCTGAATACGTTCATGAATCTTGACAATGGAATCTTGACAAATTCCGAAACACGTGTCGATTTAGTCTTGCAAAAATGACCAACATAAATAAATTTAAAACAAAAAAAAAAATAATTTTCTTGAAAAATTATGCTATGAGAATATCATGGTTTTAATTAGTAAAGAAAATAATGACCTCGAGCCAGAATAAACATCCTCAAAATACTCTAATTTAGTTCAAAATAATTTTAAATGAAAGTTTGTCTCAAACTCTATGAAATAGTCAAGGAAAAAAATCTGAGACTTTTTTTAAAAAAAAATCTTGAATGTAGGAAAAACACGCCATTTTCAGAAATTTTTTTACAAAATTCAAATAGCGATGTCTCAAAATCCGCTCTGCCGATTTTATTTTTTTTTGATATTCGTATTTAGCATGCCAAAATTAATAAAAAAAATAATTTATCGCAAGATATTTTTTTATTTTTCGTTGTTTAAAAATTCTAAATAATGGTGGAAAATTTTCAAAAAACCGAATCTTGAATCAAAGAGGGCCTAGGGGTAAAATTATAGTATTTTTTTTATCAAATTAAGTTTAAATGAAAGAGTGTCTCAAGCTCTATGAAAGCTTTAAAGGAAAGAAAGAAATTTTGATATTTAAAAAAAAAAAACCTTGAACGTAAAAAGACTTCTTTATTTTGCAAATTTCAAATAGTGATATCTCGAAAACCATTCGGCCGATTTTAAAAATTGTTTGATATTCGCGTGCCTCGCATAAAAAAAATATAATGTATCGCAAGACAAACGTATTTTTTTTTTAATTTTTAAAAACTTAAAACCTTGATTGCCGGGCGCTATTAACTCCGATTGGACTCAAATTTGCACCACATAAGTTTTAGGCCTAGGAAAATAAAAATATGCCCGGATTTTCAAAATCGAAAGAAAAATGTTTTTACCATAAAAAAACAAAATTCCGGTCTAATATTGCATATGAGATATGGAAAGTTTATTCTGTGATATATGAGGTAAGTTAATGTGACATTTTATAGATAACACTTTGCAAGAAATTTGTGGTCATCAAGTGTATCTTGAATGAGACCAAATAAAATTAAGTAAATATACTGCCAGTACTACAACACCCAAAGGGTTTTGAAAACTAACCAGAGAAGTATTCCAACCCTCATGAATTGATTTGCCTGAAACTTAAATTACACTGCGTGACAAAACTAACCACTATTTTAGAAAACAAGAGGTACGACCATCATTTCAATATATTTCGGACATGCTGAATCGAATGGCGTACTCCGTTTTTCGATGTATGGTACAGTTTTCTTGTAAAATGTCATTAAAGATTGGCTGATTTTCAGCTGCTTTTTTAACAAAAAAAATTCCAAAGCTAATGATTTTTAAATTTTATGGCATGGAAAACAAAGATATAACTTGTAGCAATATTTCTAATATAAATTTGGTTTAAAGCTTTTCATCTTAACCCCTTTAATTCGCGGATTTCTTCATTTTTTTAAGTTTTCGCGAAATTAACCGCTTAATTGGTCTCTGATAAAAAACTTGCATTTTGTGGATCATAAAGGCGTCCATGACACTACGAATAGTGGACAAAAAACATCAATGTTATATGGACCATCATGAAGAAAATCGCGAAAAACCGTTTTTTTGTATATGGCAGCATCACTTTAGGAGATGATTTGTGGCTTCATCTTTTAGTACACTCAAAAAATTATGTTAGTAAAATCAACTGAAAATGTCAGTTAAAATAACTACTTTGTAAGTTGTTTTGGGGTCAACTACTTTTTCAGTTAAATCAACTAACAATGTTAGTTATTTTAACTGACAAAAAACAACTGACTCATGTAGTAAAAACTACTTACATTTTTAGTCAAAACAACTAAAATGTAGTAAAAATAAAATAATCAATATATAATTTTTTTTTTCAAAAAAAAAAAAATTTAAGACCAAATTTTTTCCAAGTTTTTTTTTTTAAAGTTATGAAAAATAAAAAAAAAACGAAAATTTATTTTTATTTTTTGGAAAAAATCTTTGAAAAATTTTCAGAGATAAAAAAATAAAATCAACTACTTTTAATAACTGTTACTACATCACAGTACTTTTTTGTTAGTTGTTCAAAAAAACGACTTAAAATAACTAACAGAAATAGTTGTTTGATATTTTTCATACAAAAACAACTGACTTTGTAGTTAAAAACAACCAACTACTGTAAAATACACAAACAACTAACATGTAGTAACTTACATAATTTTCTGAGTGTATATAATGTGGGAACCTTAAACAATGAACTGACCCAAAATTTGTCCAAAAAAGTTTTCATTTGCAAAAGTTATCTTAACAAAAACTGTTATTTCAGTGTTTGCGATACAATAATTATAGTTTTTGTTAAGATAACTTTTGCAAATGAAAACTTTTTTGGACAAATTTTGGGTCAGTTCATTATTTAAGGTTCCCACATTATATACTAAAAGATGGAGCCTCAAATCATCTCCTAAAGTGATGCTGCCATATACAAAAAAACGGTTTTTTGCGATTTTCTTCATGATGGTCCATATAACATAGATGTTTTTTGTCCACTATTCGTAGTGTCATGGACGCCTTTATGATCCACAAAATGCAAGTTTTTTATCAGAGACAAATTTAGCGGTTAATTTCGCGAAAACTTAAAAAAATTAAGAAATCCGCGAATTAAAGGGGTTAAGATGAAAAGCTTTAAACCAAATTTATATTAGAAATATTGCTACAAGTTATATCTTTGTTTTCCATGCCATAAAATTTAAAAATCATTAGCTTTGGAATTTTTTTTGTTAAAAAAGCAGCTGAAAATCAGCCAATCTTTAATGACATTTTACAAGAAAACTGTACCATACATCGTAAAAAGGGAGTACGCCATTCGATTCAGCATGTCCGAAATATATAGAAATGATGGTCGTAACTCTTGTTTATTTTTTAGTGTTCCGCAGTGTTATTTATAAAAGAGACAATTCTAAGGTTGGTATGTCTCGGGCTATCGGCCATATCGGGGATTTAGGGGTTCAAAAGTTCATCAAATTGAAAATGAAACAATGGTGTTTTTTAAACGAAAATTTGAATTGGCATTAATTCAAATTTGTAACGAACGATAGCATAATATATATCACGAATTCCACCAAAGAACACAAAAAAAAAAATAATTTTTTGGCCTTAGGTCTTTTAATTTTCTTTATATTAACAGCATGCATTCTCTTAAAAGCCAACTAAACATATCCATTTTAAGTTTTTTAAATTTATAAAAATTCGAGATTTTTTTTGCAAATTTCATTTTCTTCAAAAAATTAAAAAAAAAATCAAAAAGTATGATATTTTGAAGATCCATGTCTTCGAAAATATTTATCCGAATTTTAACATTCAAAAAGCATTCGGCTCTAACAATCGTCCTTTTTTATTCCAATGCACTCAAAAAAATTTTTTTTTTTAAAAAAGTGCGTTTTTAATGCAAATGCAATTTTTAGATGCATTTTTCAAAACTTTATCCCTCTTCGATTTTTCTGAAACCTGCATAGATCGAAAGAATATAATTTTGATTAAAAATAAAATAAATTTAAATATTTTTTTATTTTTTAAAACTTTTTTTTTAAATAATTTTTTTATTACCTATAAGTACATACGTAATTAGTTATTAATACTGTTTTGATAATCATTACATTTGGCACATTTGCTTGCAAATGTAATGGGAATGGTAATTAGAATCAGAAGTAGTTATAACTTTTGAATTTCCCATTGCACATTTCATTACTTGGTAATGCAAGTTTTTGCTGGGTTATATGAATGCACTCCAAAAAAAATTTTTTTTACATGCATTTTTGATGCAAATGCAATTTCTGAATGCATTTTTTAAAACTTTATCCCCCTTCAATTTGTTTAAACCTGCATAAATCGAAAATATAGCTTTTTTATATAAAATTAAGTACCGATTTTTTTGGGACAGGTTTTTTTTTAATTTTTGTGATTATTTTAAAAAAATACTTATATGGTTTTTCATACAAATAATATATGTATTTTTTTATATCACAAATATTTTATAAAACACGGTCCTGAAAAACTCGGTACTCAATTTTATGTAAAATATTATATATTTTCGATTTATGTAGGTTTCAAAAAAATGTATGTGGGATAAAGTTTTAAAAAATTCATTCAAAAATTGCATTTGCATCAAAAATAATTTTTTTTTTAAATAATATTTTTTTTAGTGCATTCATATTAGAGATGGGCGCGTGAGTGAATTTTGACTCACGCACGCTCACGCTCACGGAATAAAAATATTGCTCACGCACGATCACGCACGAAATTATTTTTTCTGCTCACGTTCACGCACGCTCACGTGAGTAACTAAAATTTTTCTCACGCTCACGAAATAATCACGCTCACGGAGACTTACGAAATTAAAATTAACAAATTTTCTTTTTACTTTTTTCGATTTCTTGCACAAAAAGTATTGATTTTCCTTAAAACAATAATAAAAATTCATTTAAATCACAATTTAGTATAAATTTCCCTCCAAAATCAATATAATGACGATTTCTTTTACTTGTTTTCTGTTTCAAACAGCACAAAACAATCACGCAAACTCACGAAACAAAAATTACTCACGCACGCTCACGCACGAAACTATTTTTTCCAATCACGCGCACTCACGATCACGTGAGTAAAAATAAATTTCACTCACGATCACGCGTGATTCACGCGTGAATCACGTGAATCACGAAAAATTCGTGTCACGCGCGCATCTCTAATTCATATGCTTTTTGAATCGTAAAAATCAAATTAATGTGCTCGATTCTCGAATACGACTTCACCATTCACCCAATTTTTAAAAATTTGATATTCTTTCGAGTTTTAAGATTTTTAAATTTGTTTTTGTAATTATTAAACATATTAACTAGATCTTTTATCGTTACAAGAAAAAAAATTTTAAATCTTAAAATTCGAAAGAATATCGAATTTTTAAAAATTGGGTGAATGGTGAAGTCGTATTCGAGAATCAAGCACAATACTTTCAAAAATATGGCTCTTCAAAGTAAAGATGGGCGCGTGAGTGATTTTTGACTCACACTCACTCACGCTCACGACAGGAATTTTTGAATCACGCACACTCACTCACGATCATATTTTTTCTACTCTCAATCACGTGAGTAAATTTAATACAACTCACACGCACGTGCACTCACGCAAGCTTCACTCACACTCACGTTGACTCACACTCACGAATTTCTTATTTATACAAAAAAAAATTCAAAAACTAAAATTTAAAAAATCTTTCAAAATTTTCAGCAAAATTTAAAGGTCAGCGAAATTTTACATTTTTTTGTTTTTTTTGGGAAGAAAGCCAAATTTTACAAATTCTTTGTTGCTTTTTTGGTATGAAAGGAAATATGAAGAGAAAATAAATCACTCACGCAAAAATCTTACTCACGCACACTCACTCACGCAATTTTTTACTCCACTCACATTCACTCACAATCACGTGAGTAAAATTTAATTCAGTCACACTCATGCGTGATCAAGCGTGAATCACGTGAATCACGTGAATCACGCTCTAATCTGCTCATGTGCCCATCTCTACTTCAAAGTTACATAATTTTTTGATAAAATTACAGAATAAACATAAAATTTATTTTTTGTATGGAAAAATCCCACAAGCAATTTTTAAAAAAATTACGAAAGTTGGAAAAAACCGAAGGCCCAAAAAAGATGCACTAAGTTTTAAATAAAAAATATTTTTCTTTCGATTTATGCAAGTTTCAAAAAAATCGAAGGGGGATAAAGTTTTGAAAAATGCATCTAAAAACTGCATTTGCATAAAAAACGTACTTTTTAAAAAATTGCTATTTAAAAGGACGATTTATAAAAAACGACGATTGTTAGAGTCGAATGCTTTTTGAATGGTAGAATTCGGATAAATACTTTCGAAGACATGGCTCTTCAAAGTATCATACTTTTTTGATATTTTCAATTTTTGAAGAAAATAAAATTCGCAAAAATCGCGATTTTTTTTAAATTTAAAAAACTGAAATTAAATATGTTTTGTTGGCTCCATAGTGCAAATGTGTACAAAAAATTAGACAAATTTTAAGGCCCTCAGATTTTATAAAATCAGATTTTATAAAATCTCTAATGGAATTCGTGATTATTTTAAAACCAAGAGGTACACAACTTTTAAACAAACCATTTTTTTTTTAAACCAACATATTTCAGTATTAATAACACTGTGCTCGAATTTGACACTTTTTTTTTAAAAACCTGGGCACCCTACTGGTAAAGTTAATTCAAGTACGCTGAATTCAATGGTGGTAGCAGTTTTTCGAAGTTAGCGCTCGTATTCGCGATTTAAAGTTTTGTTGCTCAAGTACAATAAAAACGATATTTTTAAACATTTG
The DNA here is from genome assembly GCA_963921195.1 of Pegoplata infirma. Taxonomy (NCBI): domain Eukaryota; kingdom Metazoa; phylum Arthropoda; class Insecta; order Diptera; family Anthomyiidae; genus Pegoplata; species Pegoplata infirma. Next base: position 86,124,116 of record OY992538.1, read on the forward strand.
CGATAATTTTTAAATTTAAAACCATTCAAGTCTGCTAAAACCATTCAATTCTGTTAAACTAACATAATACCGTAAATTTTTTCGCGAAAAACTTTTTTGTTCGCGAAAAATCTTTATTTTCGTGAAAAATTGGTTCAATACAAATATTTTTTTTTTTTTTTTCTGTAAGTACAGATCGAGCACGGGCTCTAATTATATTTGTTATAAGCAGGGACAGGACCTTCATGCACTAAAAAACTATGTTTTAGGCGCCTAAAATATGCACTAAAAGGTCTTGAAATATGCACTAAAAATCTAAAAATATGCACTAAAAATCATAAATATCCTCCTGTTTTTTTGCTTTTATTAAAAAAAAAACCATAACATTTGAATTCAGTCTGATCTGTAAGCTTTGATATACATATAAACAGTGTGTATAAAATGTTATTAAAAAATGACCTAAAAAAATTTTATAATTGCTTTAATAAAAAAAAATAGATATCATAAAAAAATTTTAAAAATTTCTAAAAATATTAAAAAATAGCAAAAAACCAAAAATTTGTATAAAATATGCCCTAAAAATATGCATTTATAGCGAAATAATAGCAAAATATGCAAAAATATGCATTTTAAGCAAAATATGCAAAATTATGCACTAACGAATCGATGCCATTTTAAAGCAAATTCTTTGATTCGCAAAGATATTTTGTTTATGCTGTTCTATGGCCAAAGGGAAAAAACATGCATTTGCATGAAAGTCCTCTCCTTGGTTATAAGGGTTCAAGTTGAAAAAATGCAGAAGAAAAATTGAATTTCTAAAAATTATAGACATTTCTGGTATTTCCTATACCGGTTTCAAACACCCCGTTATAGTGCGTTTACAGTGGTTTTCTAATCTAGCTTAAAGTAGATTGTGGCTCCAATCCAGTTTCAATCTATTAGATTGCCCATACAAATTTATTTTTTTCAATCTAGTAGTTTAGACTCTAATCGGCAAACGCAATCTGGTAAAGATACAACTCTGTATTTTTTTTATTTGCGTTTTCCAACACTGAAAAACACCGACACAAAGCCTGCCGTTTTGATGACGCCGCCAAGTATGTGTATGCCGCCGTCATTGTTATTTGTAAACGCCGTCACTGTCCTTGATAATCATACGACGACTAATTACCGTTGCTGTCTTTTGACGCAGTCACACACATTTATTGCCAACTTGTTCTTATAAATGCCAATCTTAATCTTCTCAAATGTAAAAAATGCCAATGTAAACGGTACAGATTGCAAAGTAGATTAAAATCGCAGTTTACTAGATTAGAAATCCAATGTAAACGCACTATTAGTGTCATCATCAGTAGGATTTTAAATGTCGGTTTGTCTTGTTAATGAAAACTGTTTTTTATATGTATATGTGAATATTTATAGTTTCTACAGAATAAATTTTGACAGTTTCCAACACTACAATTCTATTTCTAGCAATCTCAACCTCACTTCATAATATTTTTAGTTTGATTTGAATTTACGACAGCCATTTGGTAAAGCTTGGTCGTGTACACTAAATCCCATTGTAGTATTAGTTTTTTCAAACTTAAGCGATATTCGCGATTAATTTTTTATTTTTAAGTAAAAAAACTATTTTTTTATATTATTTAGACAATTGCTGAATTTTTATCATCTTAACTCTATTGAATATACAAAAAAAAAAATTATTGGTGAAAAATTTTTTTCGCGAATTTTTTTGCGAAATTTTTTTCCAATTTTTTTTTTTGCTATTTCGCGGAAAAACTTTTTTTTTCGCGGTAATATTTTTTTTTGGCGAAATTTTTTTTCCAATTTTTTTTTTTATTTTGCTATTAATTTATGAAAATAAGTAGAATACGATACATTACAGACACAAAATCTTTAAAAAAAAATCTTTTTTTCGCGGATTTTTTTTTTGTTTTTTGCGGAAATTTTTTTTTTCACGGTATTTTTTTTTTTTGCGAAAAAACAATGCATTTTCTAAATTCATATTTAAAAACTATCCCAAAAGCATAAACATTTAATTTTTGTAGTACCCTGGCTTTACAATTTTAAATAAAGTATATCGCGAATACGAGCGTTAACTTCGAAAAACTGCTAGCACCATTAAATTCAGCATACTCGAATTAGCTTTACCAGCAGGGTGCCCAGCTTGTTAATTTTAGCGACTAGCACAGTGTAATTAATTTTTTGAAAATATTGTGCCTTTTCATCCTCATTGTAGATGTATTCGTCACAAAACCTACTTTATGTTAGTTAATATGGAGATTTTTTTATTCATTACTGTCAGATTCCTGTTCCAAGTCCTGTTTCATTAATTTTTTCTTAATCATGCGTCTTTTACTTAAATTATTAAATAGACGCACCGAAAAGAAATACATAAATTCAATAACACTTAAACTGGATATACCCATAAATAAACCAAAAATACCGCCACAATTGGCTATTAAGGTGGTAACACCAAACATCACTGTACGTTTTATGGCGGTAAATTGGGGTTCCTTAAAATACGCGGAAAAACGTGAAGCTCGGCCACTAAAAGAAAAAGATACATCAAATTAATAAAATTGTTTTTTATAAAAAAATAATAATAGATATTAGAGGTATAACTTTTTAAATTTGTTGCAAAATTTTGAATTTTTAGTGATTTTACCAAGTCAGTCAAACAATATGACAACACTAGAATACGTACGATTAATATTTAGTTCATATCTAGGGCCTATATTCAAAACCCTCTATCTAAAAAAACACAACTTTTTAGGAGAGCCAAAAAACTGATTATTTCGCGTATTGTTGAGTAATTAAAATTCGATATTCTACAATATTTTTTTAAATCAACTACTGAATCTTACATATAATTCCTTTTTAAACTATTGGGGATTTTATGATAGATAGAGAGTTTTGTTTCTCAAAAAAATTAAGTATATGAATAAAAATGTTCAGGTATTTTAATAAAAAAATTAATTATTATGATTTCATTTAGGTTAGGTTAGGTTGTAAGTGGCTGCTGACGTTTTACGTCAACACACGTAGACTCTGAGGTCCATTGTGATACCACGGGACCGTAATAGGTTTCCCTACTAGTCCCTGTCGTTAAACCATTTTGAGCTTCTTATAAAACTCCTTAGATGTTGAATTTTGACATCCAACAAATCAGAAAGATCGTACAGCTCCCTAGATCCCAGTGAAGCAAGTCTCTGACCAGAAAGTGCCGGGCAATGGCAAATAAAGTGTTCGATAGTTTCCAACTCCTCTTCATCCATGCAACTTCGGCAAAAGTCATTCGACGGCACATTTAACCGCTCTGCGTGCTTCCCTATAAGACAGTGTCCGGTAATTATAGAAACCACCGTCGAAATCTCTCCTCTTGGAAGCGATATCAGCTCACTTGTGCGCCCCTGATTAAGAGAAGGCCAAATCAGTCGTGTTGTCTCACACGTCCATCCATTTGCCCATCTTTGATTAGTCTCCGTCGCAGAACAAAGCCGTAGGTTTTGCTTGCAAGTTTCTAGAGGCATACCAACATATTCCAATTCTGTTGGAACCTGTAAGGTAGTTCCTAGTCTTGCAAGCTCATCGGCTTTGCAATTCCCTGGAATGTCTCTGTGCCCTGGGACCCATATGAGTCGTATGTTAAACTGCTTGGCCATCTCATTTAAAGACGTGCGGCAGTTAAGGGCAGATCTTGTTTTCAGAAACATTGAATCCAGGGACTTGACCGCGGCTTGACTGTCAGTATAGATGTTGACTGCGGTTGTAGACAAGACATTGCAGCTCAACCAGTCAGCCACTTCTTTTATTGCCAGCATCTCTGCCTGGTAGACACTGCAATGATCTGGCAATCTACGAGCCAGGCTCAACCCAAGCTCTTCCGAATAGACTCCAAAGCCCACTTGTTCGTGCAGCCTCTATCCATCTGTGTAAAAATTTATGGTAGCTCCACTTCCCGGAGTATCCCCCATCCAAGACTCCCTGGATGGTATCATAGTGGTAAAGTGGCGCTCAAAGAGGCTCAAAGAGGGAGCACAGTCCACATTTTGTGGTATTGTTATCTTTTTCAAGATCGCGCTATGGCCACAATCACTGCTCCTCCATTGCAGCGTGCTATTAAGTCGAATTGCCGACGCAGCCGCATACTGCCTACCCAATATGTCCAAGGGTATCAGGTGAAGGAGGATTTCTAATGCAGCCGTAGGTGTAGTACGAAGAGCACCAGTGATGCACATTGACGCCATTCTCTGTACCTTCGTGATAAAGGCAAAGTTCGCTTTTGTTTCTAAAGCAGGCCACCAGACAATGATTCCATACAGCAAAATTGGAAGCACCACTGCTGTATAGATCCAATGAACGACTTGAGGGCTAAAACCCCATCGATTTCCAATGGCCCTTTTACAGGAATACAAAGCAATTGTTGCTTTTCTCACCCGTTCCTCAATATTACGCCTGAAATTTAGCTTCCTATCTAGAAATACTCCAAGATACTTGGCTCCATCTGAGAAGGTGATTTCAGTACCGTCCAGAGAAATAGGATCAAAAGCAGGAATCTTATTTTTCCTTGTAAACAAAACAAGCTCTGTTTTACTAGGATTAACTCCTAGACCACAGTCTCTTGCCCATTTAGACAGATCTTTCAGAGAACCCTGAAGAATGTCCCGCAATGTTGGCAGATGCTTCCCCTTTACCGCTATCGCGACATCGTCAGCGTATGCGACAACATGACAACCACGTGCTTCTAGAGATAGTAGCATTGAATTCAGTGCCAGGTTCCAAAGAAGCGGCGAAAGAACACCTCCTTGTGGTGTGGCCCTATTGACAAATCGAGATATGACGGACGCTCCCAATTCAGACGTTATACGTCTATTGGCAAGTAGGTTTTCCACCATTAAAACGATTTCACGCTTTACTCCCAGACCAGACAATGCCAATATTATCGATTCTGGGATGACATTATTAAAAGCCCCCTCAATATCAAGAAAGGCCACCATAGTGTACTCCTTTACCGAAAGCGATCTCTCGATGGTACCAACGAGCTCATGAAGAGCTGTTTCCGTTGATCGTCCCTTGCTGTATGCATGTTGCTTTGTCGAAAGCAACCTCGGGTCAATCACTCTACGCAAATATGAGTCTATCATTCGTTCCATTGTCTTTAACAAAAAAGAAGACAGACTAATTGGTCTGAAATCCTTCGGAGCTGTGTGGGAACTTTTCCCAGCCTTCGGGATAAATACGACTCTGGTATCCCTCCATTTTAAAGGACTATACGACCAGTTGATGCATGCTGTCGAGTCTGTATTTAGTCTGTGGTAGGGTTTTATAAGAAAAAATGGGGAAAAACTAAGCGATTTTAGGAGAAAACACAGCGGTTTTTAGTCCGTTTTACGCTAACATGGCAACACTTTCTACGACTTAGGAGTGAGTGAAACAACAAAAAGCGATCTGGCATCCATTTTTCTTATGACGCGTTATATCAGTTTTCTCTTTCTAACCTAATTCGTAGAATAATTTGAAAATATTAACCATATGGTTAAATAATACTTTTTTGACACCTGTCACTTATGTCGAGTCTGTATTAGTCTGTGGTTAAAGGCTAGCACGCTACCAACTAGCCTACAGGGCCCCCCAAAAATCTTACAAGCAGGTGCTGCCATCGAGACAAAAGTAGACAACTTTTTTTCCGGTATTGCCATAGAAGCAATGCCCTGCCATTTATTGTTGAAATTCAAAATATATATTTTTTGCAGTAAAAAACGTTTAACCACCAAAATTTAAATATTTATTAAATTCAGAAGATTTTAGTATTTAAAAAAAAAAAACAAACAAACAATATTATGGACAACTTACAAATTCGATTTCCTTAAAAATCTCTAGCGCATCAATACACTCAAAAAATTATGTTAGTAAAATCAACAAAAATTTCAGTTAAAATAACTACTGTAAGTTGTTTTGGCGTCAACTAATTTTTTAGTTTAATCAACTAACAATGTTAGTTATTTTAACTGACAAAAAATAACTGACCTTTGTAGTAAAAACTACTTAAATTTGTAGTCAAAACAACTAACATGTAGTAAAAATAAAATAATCAATATATAATTTTTTTTCAAAATATTTTAAAAAAAAAAAATTAACATCAAATTTTTTCCAAGTTTTTTTATTTTTTGAAAAGTTGTGAAAAATAAAAAAAATAAAATTTATTTTTATTTTTTTGGAAAAAAAAACTGAGAATTTTTCAGAGATAAAAAAAATAAAATTAACTACTTCCCAGCAAAAAATTACTAATTACAAAAAATACACATTGCCAAACATTGCATTACATTTGAGGTTACCATTTTATTTTTTGCATTACCTGCTGCATTCTATGTGTCTAGTAAATATTAATTAATTCCTCAATCGATTATTTTTTTTACAAGAAGAAAGTGTGAAATTTTCAACATAAAAATCAATTCATTGTTAGGTTCCAACCAGTTTACAAAGTAACGTGTTCATAATAATCGATTACCTCATATAATCTGTGTAATTAGAAAAGTAATATGTAAAAATTTAAGACTACTTTGTTAATTATTTGAATCCCAGAAAGTAACTAGTTACGTTTTTTTAAAATATATCATTACCTTACTAATTCTATTTATTAAAAAAATAAGCAAGCACCGTTTTTCAATTACCAATTTGTCAAATTATTCCCTAAAATTACGCCGTTACTTTTTTGAAATAAATATTTTTTAACATTCTGTTTTATTTATTGTTTGACTTTATATTTTATAACTGAAGTTTTATTTACTTCGGTTTGAGTCCATATTAATTATTTCTGAGAAATAATTATTTTTGTTGTACAATGAGAAAATCTGAAAAAAATAATGGACAACACAGGCTAAGTGGAGATGTCGACAGCTTTCGGAAGAAGCCACCCTTCCTTCGTCAGCACTCTTCGATTGTCACTGTAGGTGTGTAAGATTAAAAAAAACATTGTTAAAATTTTTTTAGTTGAATTGGGGTTTTCAGAAGTTAAATGGTTTTGATGTCGATAGATTTCTCTGAATTTAAATATCGTCTTAAATTCCAGTCAATATGTTGTGAATTTCAATTGGTAATTTTTAGTTATATTTTCTGAATGTCAATTGGGAAAATATTACTTAAGACTCAGAAAGCCTTTTTTCATTAAGAAATAATTATTAAATATCTAGAGACTACCAATTGAAACTCAGAAAATGTTGATTAAAATTCGAAAATATAAATAAAAATTATTTTTATTTGAAAATCAACATAATTTGTCATGAGATATTCTGAAACTTCAATAAAATTTAAGAAAATATAAATTAAAATTCAGAAAATATTAACTTTTTAAATCTTGTATAAAATTTGTGTTAAAAAAACAAAAAAGTAACTAAACTGCATTACATACTTTTTTAATTGCTTCAATCTCAGAAATGAATCGAAACCAAAAAATTAACCCTTACTACACAGAAAAAAAAATATTTGCCAATGATCGAAATTCATAGTATTTATGAACAAATACATACAAATTATGAACTTTTTCATTAAATTTTTTAACTTTTTCATAGTATTTATGAAAAAATTTGAATAGTTCTTATATTTCACATATTATGATTTATTCATAAATACTATGAAAAAGTTTATAAGTATTATGAATTTACCTATTTACTATTATTTTTATAATTTATATTATGAAAAAGTTAATAAATTTTGTGAATTTGTTCATAAATACTATGAAAGTCGTTCATTGAAAATAAGCTTCGTCCGAGAGGATTAGAAAATACGACAGAGTACCGTCATCATATTGAATTTTTAAATAAATTCATGCAAATAATTTTTAGAGTATTAATATATTTGTTTTTGATATATTTATAACCTAATTAGAAATGCCATAAAAATTTATCACATTAGGGTTAAATAAAATAACAACAATATTACGGTTATTTTTGAATACATTTTTTTGAGCAAAAAACTCTCTGTTGTAGGATAAGTCAAAAAAAAAATTCTTAAAATTTAATGCATTTGTATGAAAAAATCTAGATTTTTGCAAACTCGCTTACCTTTCGAGAAAATGGGAAGCAGGAAGGTAATTTGATGTTTAAAAAGTGAATCAGTATTATCACAATATTGCATTGACTAATTAATTCTTTAATAAGCAAAAGATGTCATGCCTCGTAAAGAAAAAAAAAGGAAGACGAAAAAATATTCGCAAAATTCTAACAAAAAATTAATCGTGTACAGTTTCTTGTGCTAAGCAGACGCAAAGCGGTGTATTAAAAGTGTTTTTATAAAAAGAGTTTTTGGAAAGTTAAAAAAAAGTAAATAAACTATATAAATCAAATATCTACATATATTAAAAATAATTTTATAAAAAAAAATGTCAAGTTATTCGCAACACTGCTACAACAATAAAGTCCTATTGACTGAAATAAAATGTAAGTATTAAACTCTTTTTCATTGTTTAAATGTTTGATAATGCATTTTGAAAAAAAAAAAAAATATTTTTCAATTTATTTTTTAAATCTAATTTAAACATTTTTACTTTTTAGTAATATTAGAAAACAGGGGCGTATCCAGGATTTTATTTCGGTGGGGGCCCAACATTTTTTTCAATTTTTTTTTTACAAAAAACTTACATAACAGCACATGTTAAAGAATTTTTCTCGATCTCGTCTTTAAACTGAATGTAACACAATCAGATTCTTCATTTTTGTGTAAGTTTAAAACTGTTGGGAACAAAAAAATAATTTTTTTTTTATATTTCAAAATTTTTTGAGAGACTTACGCCTTTTTTTAAAGTGTGAATTGTATTAGATGCTGATACATTTTTACAAAGAAGATTACCAGATTCTGATTTTTTTTTAAAGAAAAGTCTTAGATTCTATGACAATTTCCAGTTAAAGTTAAGACAGTTTTTGTTGTAGAAAAAGTCAAAGACTACACCGAAAAAAATTCCTGCCTTATATGTACGAAAACGTTCGTACAATGTACGAAAAATTTCGTTGTTTCGCACCACGAAATTCTTGCGTACAATGTACGAAATGCACGAAAATCTTTCGTAAAATAAACGAAATTTTTTTGGTATTTTACGAAATATTTTCATAAAAAAAACGAAATAAATTTTTGTGTTTTACGAAAATTTTTGTAAAATAAACGAAATATATTTTTTGTTTTACGAAACTATTTCGTAAAATAAACGAAATATTTTTTTATTTTACGAAAATCTTTCGTAAAATAAACCAAAATTTTTTTTACGAAAATCTTTCGTAAAAAAACATTTTTTTGTGTTTTACGAAAAATGTTTATTAAATAAATAAAATATGTCGTCTTTTTTGTGTCGTTTAGCTATTATTAACGTTAATATTAATATTTTTTTTTTATAAATTCAATTATTTTATTTAAGTTAACATAAAAACATGTCGAGACCTATATTAAAAACACTATCTACAAAAACACAACTTTTCAGGAGAGCCAAAAAACTGTTTATTCGCGTATTATTAATAATAATTTTAATAATTAAAATTCGATATTCTACAATATTTTTTTTAAATCAACTACTGAATTTCACATATAATTCGTTTTTAAAATTTTGCACTATTGGGGATTTTATGATAGAGGGTTTTGTTTCTGAACAATATTAAGTATATGAATGAAAATGATCAGATAGAGGGTTTTGCATTTTAATAAAAATTAATTATTATGATTTCATATACGACATCGGTAAATTTTTAACGTGATTTATTAATGATAACGGCTTATAAAAAAATCCGAAAACGCGGTTTTGGTCTACAGATGCTGATTTTTAAGACAAAATTGTTTATTTTACCGAATTCATATCAAAAGTTGACAAACTGTTGAGTATGTTATGTAAAAAATAGTAAAAAAAATTAAAAATGCGATTTTGGTCCTCAGATGCTGATCAGCATCGCGATTTTAAGATTAAAATTTTTGTTTCATAATGTACACAAGAACTCCAAATTTTTAGAAAATGATTCTATAAACATATTCATAAAATACTTTTCCAAAAGAAAATAATCCTATTGTAAGACATTTTTCCAGAATCTGAGATATTTATAGCCTCGCACATTTTCTCAGATTCTGAAACATTCTTCACAAAAAGTTTTAGATTCTGAAAAAATCTTCGCTTTTTCTATAAGAAAAATAATTCAAATTCTGAGACCTTTTTAAAAAGAAAACAGCATAAAAAAAGTCTCAGATTCTAAAACATTTTTCCTAAAGAAAAACTCTCGGATTCTGAGAAAAAAAGTCTCAGATTCTTCGACATTTTTCCTATAAAAAATGTATCAGATTCTCACACATTTTTTCTACAGGAAATTTCCTAGATTCTGAGACATTTTTCCTATCGAAAAAGTTTCAGATGCTTAAACACTTCAAATCTCAAATTCTTAGACATTTTCCTAAGTCAAGTCTAAGATTCTGAAACATTTTGCCTATAGGAAATTGTCAGATTCTGAAACATTTTTTATATAGAAAAAGCCTCAGATTCATTTTTCCTAAAGAAAAAGTCTCAGATTCTGAAACATTTTTCCCATAAAAAAATACTCAGATTCTGAGATATTATTCTTATAGAAAAATATATTTTTACAATAGAAAAAGTCTCAGATTTTTAGCATTTTTCTATACAAAAAGTCTCAGCTTGTGTCTCTGCGACTTTTTTCCTATACACAAAATCTTAGATTAGAGATAATTTTCCTTAAGAAAAATTCGTTGATCCTGAGACATTTTTCGGAAAAAAGTATAAGATTCTGAGACATTTACCTAGATTGTAAGAAAAATTCTCAGATTTAGAGACATTGTTCCCATTGAAAGTTCTCAGATTCTAAAACATTTTTCATATAGAAAAGCCTTAGATTCTAAGAATTTTTTTTTTATAAAAAAACCTCAGATTTTGAGACATTTTTCAGATTCAGAGACATTATTCCTATAGTAAGTTCTCAGGTTCTAAAACATTTTTTCATATAGAAAAGCCTCAGATTCTGAGAATTTTTTATAGAAAAGTCTCAGATTCTGAGACATTTTTCCTATAGAAAAAGTCTTAGATTCTGAGAAAAAGGCCAATATTTTAAGACGTTACTCCTATAGAAAAAGTCTTAGATTCTCAGACATTTTTCTTATAGAAAGTTTCAGATCCTGAGAATTTTTTTTTTTAAAGTGTAAGATTCTGAGACATTTTTTTTAAGAAATAGTCTCGTTCTGAGACATTTTTCTAAAAAACATAGTCGCATTTTAAGATTTGACTACATTTTACTCACAGTTAGGTCCATTTTTTATGTACATAAAATTTCAAGTTCTAAGATATTTTTAAATTAGATTCTTAAGTTGAAAAGTTTCAAATTTTAAGAAAAAATTTTCAGATTTTGAGATTTTTTTAATAGAAAATTATCAGTTTTAAAACCTTTTTCTTCGAAAAATTTTAGATTCTTAATGTTTTTAGATTTTTTTAAGAAGTTTTTTAATATTGTACTTGTTATTTTATACTAAATCCTGAAATTTGTGAAATCATTTCGGGGGGGGCCCGGGCCCCCGGGCCCCCCCCCCCTGTATACGCCACTGTTAGAAAAACAAAATGACCAAAACACAAAAATGATTGCAATGATACAACAGCAAAGTGAAGAAACATTAAAAGGTAATTTGATTTTAAGTATATATAAAATTCCAAATCTAATAAGTTTTTATTATTTTAGAAATTATAGTTAATCAAAATACAGTTATGACAAATATACTTTCTGAACAAATGGATGCTCTTAATTCAAAATTTCAATCGCATTTTGAGGTACCGCGGTTCATGTATCTTTTCCCAATTTCTTCAGATGAACAACTTAAGAGATTTGAACGAAAAATAGATAATGAAAACAAAAGTGAAATTGTGAGTAAAGACAAAAAACTGCTGTTTATAGCTCGATTCACACGTTGACTACCCAAATCTACTATTTCCCACCATTGGGGATTGCAATTGTAAATTTTAAATATTTTTTCATACAAAATTATTGAAACCCGGCAAATCATAACTTCAATACTGGGAAATAGTAGATAAGGGTGTTCAAGGGTGGTTAAAATGTAAACTGCCCTTAATACATATGTTTCAGATTTCTACTGTGGAAAGAATAATTGGACCTACAGGAATTCATAAAGGTATTTCCAATATATTTGGAAACCAAATAATTCAGAAATATAAAGTTCCAGGAATCGCATTGGAAAATAGTTTGTTGGATTTTCAAAATACTATAAATGTTTTATTTTGTAAGTACCACTCACACTAATTTAAATCCAATCGATCTAATTTTAAAAACCAGTTCGCCAAAATGGGCTAGATATTTCTTAAGGGAGGTTTAAACAAAAAAAAAGCCTTAATGATACGCAATCTTTTTTAATTTTATTTATTTTATTTGTAAGATAAACTATCGTAATATTTTTAAAATATTTTAACACAGAATTTGATAAGCTACAATTGCCATGGTTACCCTTCAATTGTGAAATGTCTTTTTAAAGAACAAAATCCGATGCAATTATACAGCAAAAACTTCTTAACCGGTATTATTTATCGTGGCCATTTTTTTAAATTTTGACCTAATTATTTTTTAATGAAAGAAAACAAGTAAATTTTTCCATTTTTTAAGTTTACATTAGCATAACTACACAAAACTCAATAATTTTCAAAAAATGGACACAGAAGTACTAGAGAATTTATTATTCTACAAATCAGAAAAAAATTTCATCAAAATTTGTTCAGTAGTTTTTGCTGTATAACTGCAGCCGATTTTGTCCTTTGAAAAATATCCTACAATTAAGTGTCAACCCTGCCAATTCTAGTTGGACTAATTTTGGTTATATAAAAGTCTAAAAATATTATGATAATTTATCTTTTAAAGCTTTTTTAAAATTGCTACACTCAAAATAATTCTACAGTAAAAGGTTTAGTAAGTGATATTGTACCAAAATCTACTAATAAGTTACTAATTTTAGTATCTTGAAAGTACTAACATTAGTAATTTTTACTGGTTTTGACTAATATTAGTTAAAAATTTTAGTATTGGTTACCAATTTCTGCACTAGGTCCTTTTGGACTAAAATTAGTTAAACTTTTAGTATTGAATACCCACGTTTTTTTTTGGGTGTAACATTAAGGCTGTTTTTTCTAGTTTAAACCCCCCTTAACAAATCTTCCTTAATAAATTTATTATTTATATATGTATGTTACTTGTAAATGTGCATTTAATATTTTTTTATTGTTTTCCAACAGCTGCTTCTTCTTCAGAAGCCATGACTGAAGCTGAGTTTATATATCAATTACAAATGGCTATGGAAGCTGCTAAAATCAGCAATTTAAAATCTGTTTGTCTGCAGAAAGGTGAATCCGACAATTCAGAACAATTCCAAAAAAATTAAATTCAAATTTTAATAATAGTTAAAACTTGATTATTTCAATTCTATTTTTTTCCCTTAATTGAAATAATTTGATATTCATTAAATTAATTTACTTATTTCGAATACTTTTTTTCTAATTTTAAACCTTTTTATATAAATGTATTTTTTTATGTATGTATAAAATTGCCCTTTTTGTTAATTTTAAAAGTATGCATGACGTTGAATTTTTAATACATAAAATTGTCAAAATATTGTTAAAAATACAAAAGAAATATAATGAAAGAAATCAGCGTCATACGGACTTAACCTGAAGTACCCTTTATTTTATTTGTAAAAAAAAAACAAATTTAAGTTAATAAATAAAATTGGAATTAAAAAATAATAACATAAATTTTTTTGTGGAGCTGCTTTCTTTTTATACCCTCCACTTACAAGGGAAGTCTCCCTGGTGTCACCCTCCGATCTTTATGAAATTTGGATATGTTGTTTAGAACGAAAATTAATTCGACACGTATTTTTTTGTAGCGGCCCAAACTCATTTTTAGGGGGGGTCGATTTGTATGGGGGGAAATTGACCTTTTTCAGTTTTTTACGATTTACGCCTATTTAAACAAAATTAATATAGGCATGTGTGGTATCAGATTAAAGGTATTAAAAATACCTATCTCGTGGTGCTAATAGCAGGCCAAAGAAGTTAATATTTTTCGACTTATTAACAAAAATGTCCTAAAATTTTGATATTTTACTCAATATGACGAAAAGTTGTGCATGTTTGGACACGTTCTTAGCACACGTAGATAGGTTTTCCAAAGACCTTTCATTTGGTATGTAAAATGACTAGGTTTCTTTGCATAATATAGGAGATAAACGAAAAAAACTGAAAAATGGCCTTGCCTTTCCCCCTCCTTTTTACCCCCTAAATATGAATTTGGGCCGCTAAAAAAAAATACGTGTCCCTTTATTTTTTCTGATCTACAAAATAAAACCAATTCCAAAAAGATCCGCAGGTGACACTAGGGAGACTTCCCTTGTTAGTGATAGAGGGTATATATAAGTTTGTCATTCTGTTTGTAACTCATCGAAATATCGGTCTGGGACCCTATAAAGTATATATATTCATGATGCCCGATCGATTTTAAGACATTCTAGCGATGTCCGTCTGTCCGTCTGTCCGTCTGTCCGTCTGTCCGTCTGTCTGTCTGTCTGTCTGTCTGTCTGTCTGTGGAAAATGCTCTCGCGGACAAAATATTGCACAGAGATGACTGAAACTTAACATATATATTGGAAGTTCTCCCGAGAAGTTTGGTATTGCATTTGAGCGATATCGGTTCAGCGGTTCAAAAGTTGTGAACGAAAATGTAAGCACACCTCAAAAATTTCAGTACATTAAACATAACCTAAAAATACAAAATGCTTTAATTCGGCTTCTGGTTGACATATGTTAACATAATTGAACACCAAATGGTATTTAAACAAGTACGAACATATTTTTTGACAAAAAAAGAAAAAAATCGCGGATTTTTTTTTTACCAACATTTTTTTTCGCGGAATTTTTTTTTCAATTTTTTTTTTTCAAAAGTAATTTCCTTTTAAATAAAGTTGTTTGCAATAATCTTTTTGAAATTGTGGAGGGTATCACTACATTCGGCAAGGCCGAATTTAACTTTTTTACTTGTTAATATTGAAAGTAGTTCTGAAAAAAATAAAATAACTACTTCCGAAAAAAAGAAAAGAAGCGCTTACTTTTACAAAAAGTAAGTGGTTGCTTCAAGAGTTAACATAACTAGTTCTAAAGCAGTGAATGGAAGTACTTACTTTGAAAAATAGTAACTTATTCCAAAACTTTTTTAGTAACTAGTTCCAGTTCTGAAAAAGCAACAACTTACCATTATTAAAAAAGAATTAGTTATTTTAAACAATAAGTAAGTACTTGCCAATGCTAAAATGTAATCGTTTCTATATGAGAAAAAATAATGCAATACAATAGTCTCACGCCTTGTTAAAAGAATCGAATCGGTAACCGAATGGGTAATCGATTACGCACTACATTCTTAATTCCTAACTCGATTACTTTTTTGAAAATTTTTTGCTGGGTTTAAATAACTGTTACTACATTACTGTACTTTTTTGTTAGTTGTTCAAAAAAACGACTTAAAATAACTAACAGAAATAGTTGTTTGATATTTTTCATACAAAAACAAGTGACTTTTACTGTACTTTTTTGTTAGTTGTTCAAAAAAACGACTTAAAATAACTAACAGAAATAGTTGTTTGATATTTTTCATACAAAAACAAGTGACTTTGTAGTTGAAAACAACTAACTACTGTAAAATATACAAACAACTAACATATAGTAACTTACATAATTTTCTGAGTGTATCACTTTATTTGTAAAATAAATTGGTTCGTGAGTGGGTTTTCATAAATTTTTCAAAATCCTGCATTTGGACCCTGAGAATTAGAAAATGTCGTTTTTCCGGTCCGCGCCTTTTTATGGGCGTGGAAATTTGTAAATTATTATAAACGTTTATTTCTTTAGTGCAAAAAGCATAAGAATGACTTTTTAAACACATATTCGAGAGGAAATTTGCCCCCCCAAAAAAAAATAAATAAAATGAACCTGCAACTTTTTAATTTATTTTTGCATGTTGGAGGGTATAAAAGATTCGACACAGCCCAACTTTTTTTTTTTTTTTTTTTTTTTAACACTCACTCAAAAAATTATTTTAGTAAAATCAACTGAAAATGTCAGTTTAAATAACTACTTTCTAAGTTGTTTTGGGGACATTCTAGCGATGTCCGTCTGTCCGTCTGTCCGTCTGTCCGTCTGTCCGTCTGTCTGTCTGTCTGTCTGTCTGTCTGTGGAAAATGCTCTCGCGGACAAAATATTGCACAGAGATGACTGAAACTTAACATATATATTGGAAGTTCTCCCGAGAAGTTTGGTATTGCATTTGAGCGATATCGGTTCAGCGGTTCAAAAGTTGTGAACGAAAATGTAAGCACACCTCAAAAATTTCAGTACATTAAACATAACCTAAAAATACAAAATGCTTTAATTCGGCTTCTGGTTGACATATGTTAACATAATTGAACACCAAATGGTATTTAAACAAGTACGAACATATTTTTTGACAAAAAAAGAAAAAAATCGCGGATTTTTTTTTTACCAACATTTTTTTTCGCGGAATTTTTTTTTCAATTTTTTTTTTTCAAAAGTAATTTCCTTTTAAATAAAGTTGTTTGCAATAATCTTTTTGAAATTGTGGAGGGTATCACTACATTCGGCAAGGCCGAATTTAACTTTTTTACTTGTTAATATTGAAAGTAGTTCTGAAAAAAATAAAATAACTACTTCCGAAAAAAAGAAAAGAAGCGCTTACTTTTACAAAAAGTAAGTGGTTGCTTCAAGAGTTAACATAACTAGTTCTAAAGCAGTGAATGGAAGTACTTACTTTGAAAAATAGTAACTTATTCCAAAACTTTTTTAGTAACTAGTTCCAGTTCTGAAAAAGCAACAACTTACCATTATTAAAAAAGAATTAGTTATTTTAAACAATAAGTAAGTACTTGCCAATGCTAAAATGTAATCGTTTCTATATGAGAAAAAATAATGCAATACAATAGTCTCACGCCTTGTTAAAAGAATCGAATCGGTAACCGAATGGGTAATCGATTACGCACTACATTCTTAATTCCTAACTCGATTACTTTTTTGAAAATTTTTTGCTGGGTTTAAATAACTGTTACTACATTACTGTACTTTTTTGTTAGTTGTTCAAAAAAACGACTTAAAATAACTAACAGAAATAGTTGTTTGATATTTTTCATACAAAAACAAGTGACTTTTACTGTACTTTTTTGTTAGTTGTTCAAAAAAACGACTTAAAATAACTAACAGAAATAGTTGTTTGATATTTTTCATACAAAAACAAGTGACTTTGTAGTTGAAAACAACTAACTACTGTAAAATATACAAACAACTAACATATAGTAACTTACATAATTTTCTGAGTGTATCACTTTATTTGTAAAATAAATTGGTTCGTGAGTGGGTTTTCATAAATTTTTCAAAATCCTGCATTTGGACCCTGAGAATTAGAAAATGTCGTTTTTCCGGTCCGCGCCTTTTTATGGGCGTGGAAATTTGTAAATTATTATAAACGTTTATTTCTTTAGTGCAAAAAGCATAAGAATGACTTTTTAAACACATATTCGAGAGGAAATTTGCCCCCCCAAAAAAAAATAAATAAAATGAACCTGCAACTTTTTAATTTATTTTTGCATGTTGGAGGGTATAAAAGATTCGACACAGCCCAACTTTTTTTTTTTTTTTTTTTTTTTTAACACTCACTCAAAAAATTATTTTAGTAAAATCAACTGAAAATGTCAGTTTAAATAACTACTTTCTAAGTTGTTTTGGGGTCAACTACTTTTTCAGTTAATTCAACTAACAATGTTAGTTATTTTAACTGACAAAAAACAACTGACTTATGTAGTAAAAATTACTTACTGTTGTAGTCAAAACAACTAAAATGTAGTAAAAATAAAATAATCAATATATAATATTTTTTTTTCAAAAAAATTTTGGGAAAAAAAATTGAAGACCAAATTTTCTGAAAGTTTTTTTTTTAAAGAGTTGTGAAAAATAAAAAAAAATAAAATTTATTTTTATTTTTTGGAAAAAATTTTCCAGCAATTAAAAAGTACACCCAAAAAAAACGTGGGTATTTAATACTAAAAATTTAACTAAATTTTAGTTCAAAAAGACCTAGTGCAGAAATTGGTAACCAATACTAAAATTTTTTACTAAATTTATTGAAAACCAGTAAAAATGACTCATTTTAGTACTTTAAAGATACTAAAAATAGTAAATAATTAGTAGATTTTTGTACAAAATCACTTACTAAACCTTTTACTGTAGAATTATTTTGAGTGTAAAATTAACTACTTTAAATAACTGTTACTACATTACAGTACGTTTTTGTTAGTAGTTCAAAAAAACGACTTAAAATAACTAACAGAAATAGTTGTTTGATATTTTTCATACAAAAACAACTTTTTAGTTGAAAACAACTAACTACTGTAAAATATACAAACAACTAACATGTAGTAACTTACATAATTTTTTGAGTGCTCATACTTGTTTTTTTTTTATTTTTGCAACTCTTAAAGTGGAATATGAATTTGCATGGCCTAAAAGATTTTTCAGATTTTTGGAAGGGGGGGAGCTGGCTCAAATCGATTTTATCCAAAAAATTAGGTTATTAAACATACATTTTTTTCTTTGGTGTCTTTTTTCATATAAATGGTAAAGATTTGCCGATGAATAACCTAGGCAGGGGACGACTCTACAGTCTGATGGGATCGATCATACACTCAACAAATTATGTAAGTTAATACATGTTAGTTGTTTGTATATTTTACAGTAGTTAGTTGTTTTCAACTACAAAGTCAGTTGTTTTTGTATGAAAAATATCAAACAACTATTTCTGTTAGTTATTTTGAGTCGTTTTTTTGAATAACTAACAAAAAAGTACTGTAATGTAGTAACAGTTATTTAAAGTAGTTAATTTTGCTTGTTTTATCTCTGAAAAGTTTTCAAAGTGTTTTTTCCAAAAAATAGAAATAAATTTGGGTTTTTTTTCACAACTTTGAAAAAAAAAAAAAAAACTTGGAAAAATTATGGTCTTAAATTTTTTTTCTGAAAAATTTTTTGAAAAAAAAATTATCTTGATTATTTTATTTTTACTACATTTTAGTTGTTTTTGTCAGTTAAAATAGCTAGCATTGATAGTTGATTTAACTGAAAAAGTACACAGTAAAAAGTTTTGGGTTAAATTTAAAACCTATCGGAACACATTTTAAACCACCTTGGAATTAAATTGAAAGTTAAATCCGAAATGTTAAACCATATAGGAGTTAAAAATTTGTTTTTCTTTATGTTATTTCTTTTAGTTTTATTTTAATGCCAAAAAATAATTAAATTTCTCTCTTAAAAAACTAATAAAAAATAAACGTCAAACGTCATCAACAATGTATTTCATCAAGTTTAAAATAAACACTTAACAACGAATTGAAAACAGCTGTTATATTGATTGAGCAAAAACAGCTTATTCATTCAACAAAAGTGTGGCAAAATGTTTGCATGTACGCAAAAATAAAAATTTATGGATAATTTTATGTTATCAAAATTTGTGATCCAGAAAGTGAAGTTTTGACTCCGACCGGAATATAATTATCAAGTAAGTATTGACTACAAACGTTTTGCAATCGTTTTTAATTAATTTTTGTTTAACCTTACTTTTAGACCAGCTGAATCTTAAAGCAGAAGGCAGAGACTGGAATTTTTGATCGGGCAGTACATTCATTAACTTTGAAAACCTTCCATAAATAATTAATTACACAATACTGATCCAGCAGCTGCTTTTGTTTCTTTTTGATGGAACGACATCAACAAACCGTGCCGAAATTGATTTGGAAGACTCCCAGGAATGATCTCGTAATATAGAAGAATTATCACTTTTCCATGTAGTTTTACTGAGTTTGGGTGAAAAATGCATCAACATTCCTCTTCATTTTAACTTTATTCAGGTATTTGATCTGTATTTTAAGTCTTCTTATTTATTCAATACACAAAAATATTTAAAAAAAACATATCCTTTTGTTTTATTTATTTTTGGGTAAATTTTATGAAAGGGGTACTAATTTTAGTCCTGCCTAGATTAAAATTAACACCCGTTTAGGCATAAAATTGTTTACATTAATAAGACTATTTGGGAATTATTTTAACACTAAAAAATAGGTTAAAAAAACACTCTCTTACTCTCTTTTTATCTCTTTAAAAGTACACTTTTAAAGGAATAAATTTAATTCTTTTTGTCTTTGATATATATACACACCAGCTAGGAATTAAAATTAACCCAAAACTTTTTACTGTGTAGTTGACCCCAAAATAACTTACAAAGTAGTTATTTTAACTGACATTTTCAGTTGACTTCCCTGTGATACATTGAACAAATTATTAATCTAAAGTTTATTTTGGTTTTTCTTATTCGAGTTCCCTATTAGAATAGTATAAAGAATATAGAATCTATTGCAATTCTTGTAGAAAAAAACATGAAAAGTTAAAAAATCAGATATCAAATCACTCAAAAAATTATGTTAGTAAAATCAACTGAAAATGTCAGTTAAAATAACTACTTTGTAAGTTGTTTTGGGGTCAACTACTTTTTCAGTTAAATCAACTAACAATGTTAGTTATTTTAACTGACAAAAAACAACTGACTTATGTAGTAAAAACTACTTACATTTGTAGTCAAAATAACTAAAATGTAGTAAAAATAAAATAACCAATACACTCAGAAAATTATGTAAGTTACTACTTGTTAGTTGTTTGTATATTTTACAGTAGTTAGTTGTTTTCAACTACAAAGTCAGTTGTTTTTGTATGAAAAATATCAAACAACTATTTCTGTTAGTTATTTCAAGTCGTTTTTTTGAACAACTAACAAAAAAGTACTGTGATGTAGTAACAGTTATTTAAAGTAGTTAATTTTATTTTTTATCTCTGAAAAATTTTCAAAGTTTTTTTCCGAAAAATAAAAACAAATTTTTCTTTTTTTTACAACTTTAAAAAAAAAAACTTGGAAAAAATTTGGTCTTCAATTTTTTTGAAAATTTGGTCTTCAATTTTTTTCCCGAAAAATTTTTTGAAAAAAAAAAATTATATATTGATTATTATATTTTTACTACATTTTGGTTGTTTTGACTACAAATGTAAGTAGTTTTTACTACATAAGTCATTTGTTTTATGTCAGTTAAAATAACTAACATTGTTAGTTGATTTAACTGAAAAAGTAGTTGACCCCAAAACAACATACAAAGTAGTTATTTTAACTGACATTTTCAGTTGATTTTACTAACATAATTTTTTGAGTGTATAAATTTTTTTTTTTTTTCAAAAAAAAATTTAAAAAAAAAAAATTGAAGACCAAGTTTTTTTTTGTTTTTTTTTTTTAAATTATGAAAAATAAAAAAAACGAAAATTTATTTTTATTTTTCGGAAAAAAACTTTGAAAATTTTTTAGATATAAAAAAAATAAAATTAACTACTTTAAATAACTGTTACTACATCACAGTACTTTTTTGTTAGTTGTTCAAAAAAACGACTTAAAATAACTAACAGAAATAGTTGTTTGATATTTTTCATACAAAAACAACTGACTTTTTAGTTGAAAACAACTAACTACTGTAAAATATACAAATAACTAACATGTAGTAACTTACATAATTTTCTGAGTGATCGATTAAGCTGATATTTTTAGCCAAAAACTTTTGTTTACTTTAGCAATATGAAATTGGATTCGATATCAACTAAATCACGTATTCTTTTATAACTGAACTTTTTTTTTTTTTGATTCAGAAGATTAACATTCTATGATTCTCGCAACAACAAAAAGTTATATCCCTTCTTTTAAAAACTTCGTATAATTAAACATACTCATCATGTTCATAAGTATCACGTCCTGCAATTATCGTCTTTTCAAAATCATAATAGGCTCGCGATATTTCAAAATCATAATCCAATGAATTACAGGATGGCATACAATCACACATTATTTTAAAATTTTCATCAATCAATTTTTGTTTAGTTTGATTGGCAATTATTAAATTGATCTCTTCGGCAGCATTTGTATAACAATCAATTTCGCTTAACCCACAAACGGGTGTATCCAAGGGTTCTTAAAAAGGAGAAATAAAGACTTTTATGATCTAAACTATTTATTGCATAAAAAATCCCAGCTATTCTTGAAGAAAAATTCTTAAATTTTAAGATATGTTTCATAGAATAGAACAATTTTTGAATTTAAAGTAATTTTTTTAATAGAAAAATTGTACAAATTTTGAAATATTTTTTCTAATACTACTTACTTGGCATCCAAAATTTAGCACAACCACATTTTGCTATAGTAAAATTAGCTAAACATTCAGTTTGGCAATTACTTTGAGAATAAGAATTAAAGAAGCGTAAATAACGCTCATCATTAAAATAGCATTGTCTCCTAAAAAACAAGAAGAAGTAAATTATGTAAAACGATGTTTTTTTTAGTATCAGTTTAATTCAAATATTTACTTTTCAGGGCTAACATTATGTAAATTTTCAGTTGATGTAATATATTTTGGTATAATTGAAACCAAAACTTCATAATCATGTGGCACCAATATATAATTACCCGTTGTCAATGGAACACTTTCGGGAGAGTTCAAAAATACCTAAACAAACAAATATGTAATTTTAAATTTAATCTAATTTGTAGTTATTTTATATTTTACGTTTCATGCAAATCAGTTCATAAGGGTTGAGATACTTCCCTTGTAAGTCCCTGACAAATTTTTTGTTTTTAGTTTTATAGTATTTGTTTTATAGAAGTGGTGTAGAAGTCATGTACGACTAGTTCTTAGTCACTAGTTCTCTATCTCGTTCTCAGAGTGATGATTTTTGTTTGAAATTGTCACCATCAGAACTAGTTCTATGGAAGTAGTCTAGGAACCCATGTATGGAACGGTTCTTCAAGTCATTGTAGAACCAATTCTTTATCCTATTCTTTAACCCATGATTTTTGTTTGAAATTGTCACCATCAGAACTAGTTCTAGCGAAGCAGTCTAGGAACATTTTGTACATTTTTTTTTGCAAAAAAAAACATTTTCGAATTATTTTTTGTTGAAAATATAACACAATATCAGCACTTACTGAACAAAATTAGTATTATTTGTTTCCGTATTATTTTTATTATTTTATTAATGCAAATTGGAAAATAAGCGATTTTTGAAGAAAAAAAAAATGTTGTAGGAACCAAAAAAATATACGATGATTATATGCTTAGTTGGATTACTCAAATTGCTTACTAATTTTGCTACAATTGGAAAGTTTTGTTTACTTTTTGTAGTATAAAAATACAGCTGTAGAAAATAAAGTAACATATTGCAGATTGTAGTAAGGTAATTGAATGGATCTATAAAAACCTATTTGCACTAATGCCCCAATACTTAATAATACCAAACAAATTACCCAATACTTAATAATATTTTTAGCCCCTCTGTACATATTTCAAAAAGTTTGACTTTTCCCAAAAAGAAGATGCAACAGAGAAATGCGTAATCAAATATATATTTTTTTCTTTTTTGAAAAAAATTATAAGTTTTTGAAACAGCTTGTTATTTGTTATTTGAGAACCAGTATTTGTTTCATGGAAGTGGTGCATAAGTCATGTACGACTAGTTCCAAATCACTAGGTCCCAAACTATTCCAAAAAAGCTCTTTGGAATCAAAATATTACCCTTTTGGATCACTTCTAGAAGTAGTTGTGACATCACTAGTTCCAGGATGATCTTTGAGAACCTATCGCGATATATCGTGATATATCGATATATCGTGACAAGCTTTGAAGTACTTCTAGAACTAGTTATTTTTGAATGACGCCGAAAAGTTTTGCTGGGAAATAATTTTTTTTATTATTTTTAAAAAAAATAAAAATTTAAAAGAAGGAAAACATAGCAATGGAGGTAAATAATTATCAATTTTCCCTGAATTTAGTTAATTTTTAGTTAATTTATGTTTTGAGTGAAACTACTACCAATATAATTTAAATTGTAAGTTGTTTTTGCTAAAAATGTTGTTGATTTTAAAACAATTTTGAATTGAGAAAAGTGGGAAAGAAAAATTTAATTTTTCTAAAAATTTAACACATCCTGGTTCATTTTTTAATAGTTTCATATAATCCAGTTATTATTATAATCATCAGAAAAACTTTCAATGTCAAATTTATTCAG
Source organism: Pegoplata infirma (assembly GCA_963921195.1). Lineage (NCBI taxonomy): Eukaryota > Metazoa > Arthropoda > Insecta > Diptera > Anthomyiidae > Pegoplata > Pegoplata infirma. The sequence goes on from OY992538.1 coordinate 86,148,321, forward strand.
TTAATAGTCAATTGAACTCTATATGTGAAAATTACTAACAAATCGCAGCCGCCAAGGATTGAACCCATGATCTGAAATACTTTATTTTTACTGCATAATTTTTTGTTCGTGTAAAACTCACCTTATATCCCTGTTTAAAACTACGACAGGTATAATCAAAATTATGCTCAAATCCCATCATAAATGCAAATAAACCATTGCGTGCCGATGATAAGACAGATCTTTGTGGATATGCATTAAAGCCTTGTTCCACATAACCCTTATCTAAAGACCAATTGCCAGTTATTTCATTAAATTTTGGTAATTCTTCATCAAAGTAATTATTATAATTGATGTTTGTTTTGTCCGAATAACTTATATAACTATAAAAAAAACAATATTAAATTAAAAGAAATTTTAGTTGTTTATTTTTTAATTTTTACTAACTTTGGATCTCTGTAAATATCTTTGGCTTGTAAACCATTAAATTGATAGCAGATTCCCTCATCGGTGATCACATATTTAAATAGATGATGACAGAAATAAAAACGTCCATTATATTTACAAAATGGCATCGTTACATTCGGTACTAATGCTAAATCGACCAGTGTTTGAGCCACATCCACCATTATATCTTTGGGCATATGGGGAGCAAAACGTTCTATTACCTCACTTTCGCAGATTTGTAAGGTGGCAGCAAAATGTTTTAATCTAAATAAATTAATAATATTTCATTAACTAATTTTAAGGATATTTAAAAACAGTGCACAGAAAAAAATAAAAAAAAAATTGAGTAAACAAATTATAAGTATTGAGTAAACTTTAACTAAAATGTTTATCAAAAAATTGAGTAAATTAAAATTTTACTTAAAATTGTTCGATATTTTTAAGTAATTTTTGATTTGTGTCAAAAAAAATTTACCATCGATTTCTACTTGCGCCAATTAAATTACTAAAATTTTTATTAACATTTTTGAATAAATTTTTAATTGCGTCAATTAAAACATTCCTCAAAATTTTTCAATTTAAACAAGTGTATATGGCCTATTCTTCGGTCCAAAAGATATCGAATTTTTAATAATAAGGAGCTTGTTCGTTTACTCTTGTAGAATCTATAGAAGTTTTTCACAAAAAAATTAAAAAAAAAATCAAAATGTACAAACATTTTCAAAAATGAGTTTTAAATGTTAAGGGGCTTATTCAAAATAACTGATTTATAACGAAAGTAGGTTTATTTGACAGATATTGCATATTTTTTCCTAAAAAGTACAAAAAAAAATAAAATAAAAATTTGGAATTTGGACCATTTTTGAAGAAGTTATGAAGGAAGTTTGAGTAAAACAACAATCTACGTATATTTAAAAATTCGATATTTTTTAACGGATTATCAAAAAACTGAAAATTTACCAGGAAGGAGTTTTGAAAGGGCACTTTTCCCAATTAAAAAATTGGGAACACCTAAAAAAAATTTAAAGTGTCCGATTTGGCATGGAATGTTCAATATCGTCCTCGATATATTTTAAGTCGTTGCACAGTGCCACATTTGGCCAATCTAGCACGACAAAAACTCAAAAAAAAAAGTTCCCCGATTTTCATATGTTTGTATGTATTATAGAATATTCCTAATAGCACGGAAATAATCATATAAAAACGATAATTATGTTCGTTACTAACAGGTTGGTGCATAAAGTTGCATCTTGAAAAATCCTGTAACTATTGTACATTATTTCGCACAAATTCAGTCGAGTTTAAACTGTTGTAACTTTTGAACAAAGAGAGACATTTATCCACACTTTTTTGGTAATTTTAAAGGATATTTAAATACTTTGGGTCATATCTTTTCTTTTTTTAACAATTTTTCTATTTTTTTATTAAATTTTTAACAAAATACAAATTTTTGAAAAGAAAATAATATATTTACTTTTTTTTCTGATGGAATAGAACTTTTGTTTTTGGTCCGCATTGGTCGCCGGACTTTTTTAGATATATTGACCAATATCCATAGTACTTATTTCAACGGCTAACTTTTGCGACCGTCTGCAACACCGACTACAGTGGGGCGATATGTAAACCTTGTTTTTACATATTTTTTAAACGTGCGCCAAGATAGCAACGCGGGCTAGCAACGAAAAACCGGGAAAAAAACCGGGAAGTCAATTTTTGGGAATTCAAACATAAACCAATAAAAAAAAAACGGGAAAAGCTCTGGAAGTCTAAATAAAGATATCTGGACAACATTTTCAGGTGCCTAGCCCTACAACGTCAAATTAAAATAAAAAAGGGTATTTTTCAAGGATGGGTACCAATTCGATAAAAGTATTGGTATTGGTATTGGTTTTTAAAATTATATTAGTATTGGTATAGGTATTGGTTTTCATTTTTTGTTGAATTGGTATAGGTTTCGGTATTGGTTTTGAATTATTTAGGTATTGGGTATTGGTATTGGTTTTAGCCTCGAATCGGTATCGGTTTTTAATAAGTATTGGTATTTATCTTTTATCGGTTTTGATATTTGTATGCAAAAGGTTTTGTCGTTAATATTAATTAATTTAACGTAAGTCGTCCTTCTGTCCGCCCCACAGTGCACACTGGGGCGATATGGTAGGTGTTTTCGCCAAAAGTCTCTACAGGTCGTAAATGTTAACTGATTTTTTGAAATTCAGAATATAAGCCTATATTAAGGTAATAAATAAGTGCCTTGAAAGTTTTTGAAATCGGACCTACAAGGAAACTATTTCAGGGTGGACACTTAATTTTTAATAAAATTTACAGATGTATAGATGAAACAAATGAAGAGAAACTTGTCTTTTGTTTATGTATTTGAATTAGAGATGGTCTGTGGTCTCGTAATTTGCGTGACTCAAAAAACCCCGTGATTCAGGCGTGAGCGATTTTTATTTAAATCACGTGATTATAGAGTGATTTTCATTTAAATTAAGTACTATATTAGGGTAATAAATAAGTGACTTAAAACTTTTTGAAATCGGACCTACAAGGAAACTATTTCAGGGTGGACACTTCATGTTTAACAAAATTTACAGATGTTATAGATGAATCAAATGAAGAGACACTTGCCTTTTGTTTAAGTATTTAATTTGGAGATGGTCGCTGGTCCCGTTATTCACGCGTGAGTGATTTTCATTTAAATCATTTGGTTATAGAGTGATTTTCATTTAAGTCAAGTGACTATAAGGTAATAAATAAGTGCCTTAAAACTTTTGGGATTCAGACCTACAAGGAAACTTTTTCAAAGGTGGACACTTCATTTTAAATAAAATTTGCAGATGTTATAGATTAAACAAATGAAAATACACTTGTCTCTTATTTATGTATTTGAATTGGAGATGGTCCTAGCGACCATCGTGATTTGCGTGACTCAAAAAAGGGATTTTCATTTAAATCACGTGATTGTAAGTTGAAAAATTCTGAGTAAGTGTCTAGAGAGTGAGTCGAATTTTTGCGTGAGGGATGTTTTTTGAAAAACCCCTTTAAAAAGAAAAATATTTTTTAGCAGTATTTGCATTCAGAATTAAGTCAAAGTTTAAACTAAATAATACATGCTTAACCCATTTTGGACAGACTCATTTTTTTTTTTTTTTGGAAAAAGGTACCTATTTAGTAAAATTAGCACCGGCTGATGAAGTTTCGATTTTCCAAATGCTGTATACAAATTTGTGAAATTGCTTTGTTTTAAACGACCCTTGTTAAAATTTGAATAGAGACAATCGGTTCTTTTTGGAAAATATTTGGGGAATTCCAGGCCAAATCACTCACTTTTAGACCCGACCCCCCTTCGATTAATTTTTTTTGTTGGATATGTTTTAGTACGTATTAAATGCAACTTGCACTCAAATTTTCAGCCTTTTAAACCAAGTTGGGGTTGAGTAATAATTTTTTTTAAATGGAGTTTTTTTTTCAAAAAAAATTAAAAAAGGGAAATTTTCAATTAATTTTGACCAGTAAAAAACATGGATATCTTAAAATAAGTTGGACGACGTTTTGTTGGTATTTAAATGTAGTTTTAGAAAAAAAAATATGAAAAAATTATTCGAAGTAATTATCACTTATTTTTTAACGTTTAAAAATTAAAATCGAATTTTTGAAAAAGTCCAAAACCTTCGATTTTTTTTTTTCAAAGTCTAAAAATTCTACACTAAATTACACAATTCTTAAGCCATAATCCGAGATGTGAGCACAATTCGTTCTATTTTTTTTTTCAAATTTTGAAAATTGTATTTTTTTTTAGGCTCTGGTATTATATGGTGCTCCATAATAATTAAATTGGTTGATATTGACCCTAACTTACCATAGATACATTCACTTGTGGGTAAAAATATGTCTCATAAAAATTTAGGTAGATCGGACATGGGTAAGGCGTGCCGCATCGGCCTTGAATTTAAAAAAACGGATTACAAGGAAAAATATGATTTTTTCTGTTTTCTCAACTTTTTTGGTATTTTATGGTAAACTTGAATTCAGGTGGTTAAAGGATCCATGATCAATTTTAAGATATTCTAGCGATGTCTGTCCGTCTGTCCGTGGAAAGCACGATGTAGTCCAAACCAAAAGAGCTAGATCCCGGAAGTTTGACAAAAAAAATTACTTATAACTGGCTAAGTTTGTAAATGGGCAAAATCGGACCTCGGGTTAAACAATTTCCCCTTAAAAAAAAACAAAAACAACCCCAAAAAACATTTTTTGTATATTTTTTAGCATATTTGTTCAATAATTGAACAATATGTTGATTACTATAAGAATTAAAAAACCTGCGCTTGTCAAAGAGACTGAGAAACGTATTTTTTTTTTGTCCGCCCCCGTTTGGAGGCGTGGCTATAACAATAAATGATAAAATTGTGTTATTTTTGCGTATTATAATTAATGAGTTTGTAGACATTTATTGCAAAAAGGTAGAGGTAGTCCCCGCCGACAAACCCGCCCCCCCCCCCCCCTTACTCCATTTCCCAAAAAAAAAGACAATTTATTTATTTTTTTCACTTTTTGGAGGGTTCTGGAAAGATTTGGCAACAGCCGAATTTAACACTATTTTTTTTATCTTGGCAACCTTCATACGATTTTTTTATTATAACTTCCTTATTTTTGTCGTATTACAATAAAATATCAGTTAAATTTTATATTTGACACCAATGAAAATCTATATGAATCCGGTAATTTTTTTAAAAATTGCAACATTTGGCCCTTAAAAGTCTATGGGGCTAAATGTTGACCTTTTCTGAAAAACTTATCTACAAAATTACTTATTATAAATATCTGTTGCAAAATTCAATTGAAAATAATTAGAAAATATAAAAAATACCTATTTAACTTGTCCTAACATTTTACTTTTATACTAAAATTCAACAAAAATATCGAAAATGTATTTTTAATCCTTCACAACTTTAGTTCTCGTCAGTCGATTTTTATGATTAAAAGCACAAATTAAAGCCTAAAGTCTCACCTATTCAACAAAAAAGACGGCATACAAAAATATTGATCCAATCAAAAGTTACAGATTTTTGATCCGGAAATGACCAAAATTGTCCACTGTGCAGTGGTTCAATAGTTGTAAGCAAATGAGTGAATTTCGGCAAGGGTTTTTCTGGAATTTACGAGATAAAACACACGGTAACTTTTGAACGGCAACTCTGAGGGTGCTGAAGTGTGGCATATATATTTGCCGTTCCTTTATTCCGGTTCTTTTTAAATTTCAGCCAAATCGGTCCAGTGGTTCAAAAGTTATTAGTAAAACCGTAAATTTCAGATTAGTTTCACCTTACACGTGAATGTTGAAAACCCGTTAAACATGTTTTAAAAACATTTGTAAGTCAAAAAAATATTTTACAAGGTATTTTTGTCACACAAAAATATTTTTACACTTAAACAAAAAAAATACACTCAAAAAAAATTTTACACTCAAAAAAAATTGGTAAATTATTATTTTTTTTTTTTTTCAAAAATTAATAAAAAAAGTTTTTTTTACACAAAATAAAATATTTCTAACCAAAAATGTTATTTTATTACGTTAGAAAATTTACTATCTCTTAAAAAGGGCATTGTGGAGGGTATTCATAGATTCGACCAAGTCGAATTTAACTTTTCTACTTGTTTATTCTTCAAATTCAAATGTAATTAGATGACAAGTATTTTTCATATTGTATTTTGCTAACATGTTTTAAATTAATGCTAAAATTGCCTGTGCTTTTTAACACTCGTTTGAAATCTCCATTTTTAACTCTTCAAAATCTTGGAAACCGATTGTAGCCATTAAAATTTTAACGATGGTCGTTTAAAATAAAGTACTTTCACAAATTTGTATACAGCATTTGAAAAATCGAAACTTCAAAGTCAGCTTTGGGCTCTTCTGTAATGTAATTACCCATATAAATTCCAAATGTAATTGGTTTATGAAAACTACATATCTTACTCTACAAAATAATGGTGACCGACTATTTCAATCTCCGTCCAAATTTTAACGAGGGTCGTTTTAAATGAAGTCTTCACATAAATTTTTACTTTAACCGCCAAAAACACCACGATGTCTTAGACTTAGGCTAAAAATTTGTATGAAGGAAATGTTTGCTTTTTTATTTTTTGGAAAAACGCATATTTTAAGAATTATGGCACTTAAAAGCTTTGTAGTATTTTTAGGTCACTTTTAGGGTCAAAAGTTCAAATCGACTGGCCCGTATGCAACCGAGAGATCCAGTTCTTGCACAGATATTATTTTTTATGGCCAATCTATCAGAAACTGCCGGTGGAGCGAACAAAAAAATACTTTTGCACATTTGGGTGGTCTAATGCAGGGGCACCTTTTTCGATTTTAGATCTTTTGCCAATTGCGATTACACGGGTCAATTTTTTTCTTATATGGGGTTCACACTTACGACCTTAAACAAGTTGTTTAACAAAACACCAGTAACAGAAAAAAACGTAATGGATACAGAAAAAAGATTTTTTTTAAAAACGTAGCTCTTAAACTCTCAAAAATAGCAAGTGTGAAATGCACATTATGCGTTCTTAAATTCTTATATAATATGACTGTGCCTCTAATAAAACAATAAAATTTTTTTTCTGGATTCTGGTGTTGTGACATAAAATTTTGTAACGTCTGCTTGATTAAAATTTTGGAATTTCCAAAAAAGGACATTAGTATTTTTTTTTACAACGCAAATAAGAGTGCAGTGACATTCAATGTACATATATCAAATATTAACAATGTTTGCAAAAGAAAAAATCACAGAAAAGGTCTAAATTTTTTAAGATCTACTTTTATTAGGGGTCATAAAAACCGTGACAAAAAATATTTCTTTTATGTTTTTATGGCTTTTAAAATTCAAGTAGCTAACTCCTTTTTGTTATGTGACATTGCATGCAAACGATTACTGATCGATGTAACATCTTTTGCAATTCGTTAGTCAGGTAAAACCCAATAATGTGATGGAGTTTGACGTCACAATTAAAACAAACGAAAATAAGAATACAAAAAACCGAAACAAAACCGATACGAAAGTAGAAAAAAATGAATTGGTATTGGTTTTTTATTGGTATTGGTTTTGAAGAATAAAAGTATTGGTTTTTAATTGGTATTGGTAGTGGGAATTGGTATTGGTTTTTTATCGGTATTGGTATCGCACAAATAAAGGTATTGGTTTTTAATTGGTATTGGTTTTAAATTTGAATTGGTATTAACGGGTATTAGTATCGAAAAGGTATTGGTACCCATCATTGGTATTTTTCTAATGGCCATAAAATCTGGGATTAAACTTTTTGGGAAGGCTATTAAAGTGTCCAGCCAAACTGATACGTGGAATCATAGCTGGGCACCTCTAGTTTCCAAAACTGGTCGCGAGATTCAAATCGGCCGAACCGATTTTGAGAAAACCGGTTTTAAAAAAGGGTATACTACTATTGCCAATAAAAACTGGGATTAAAATTTCTGGGAAAGCTATTAAAGTGTCCAGCCAAACTGATACGTGGAATCATACCTGAGCATCTCTAGTTTCCAAAACTAGTCGCGTGCTTCAAATCGGCCGAACCGATTTAAAGAAAACCGGTTTTAAAAAAGGGTCTACTACTATTGCCCATAAAAACTGGGATTAAAATTTCTGGGAAAGCTATTAAAGTGTCCACCCATATTGATACGTGGAATCATAGCTGGGCACCTCTAATCTCCAAAACTAGTCGCGTGCTTCAAATCGGCCGAACCGATTTTTAGAAAACCGGTTTTAAAAAAGGGTATACTACTATTGCCAATAAAAACTGGGATTAAAATTTCTGGGAAAGCTATTAAAGTGTCCACCCATATTGATACGTGGAATCATACCTGAGCATCTCTAGTTTCCAAAACTAGTCGCGTGATTCAAATTGGACGAACCGATTTTGAGAAAACCGGTTTTAAAAAAGGGTCTACTACTATTGCCCATAAAAACTGGGATTAAAATTTCTGGGAAAGCTATTAAAGTGTCCACCCATATTGATACGTGGAATCATAGCTGGGCATCTCTAGTCTCCAAAACTAGTCGCGTGCTTCAAATCGGCCGAACCGATTTTGAGAAAACCGGGTTTAAAAAAGGGTCTACTACTATTGCCAATAAAAACTGGGATTAAAATTTCTGGGAAAGCTATTAAAGTGTCCAGTCAAACTGATACGTGGAATCATAGCTGGGCATCTCTAGTTTCCAAAACTAGTCGCGTGCTTCAAATCGGCCGAACCGATTTAAAGAGAACCGGTTTTAAAAAAGGGTCTACTACTATTGCCCATAAAAACTGGGATTAAAATTTCTGGGAAAGCTATTAAAGTGTCCACCCATATTGATACGTGGAATCATAGCTGGGTGTCTCTAGTCTCCAAAACTAGTCGCGTGCTTCAAATCGGCCGAACCGATTTAAAGAGAACCGGTTTTAAAAAAGGGTCTACTACTATTGCCCATAAAAACTGGGATTAAAATTTCTGGGAAAGCTATTAAAGTGTCCACCCATATTGATACGTGGAATCATAGCTGGGCATCTCTAGTTTCCAAAACTAGTCGCGTGATTCAAATTGGCCGAACCGATTTTGAGAAAACCGGATTTAAAAAAGGGTCTACTACTATCGCCAATAAAAACTTGGATTAAAATTTCTGGGAAAGCTATTAAAGTGTCCAGTCAAACTGATACGTGGAATCATAGCTGGGCATCTCTAGTTTCCAAAACTAGTCGCGTGCTTCAAATCGGCCGAACCGATTTAAAGAGAACCGGTTTTAAAAAGGGTCTACTACTATTGCCCATAAAAACTGGGATAAAAATTTCTGGGAAAGCTATTAAAGTGTCCATCCATATTGATACGTGGAATCATACCTGAGCATCTATAGTTTCCAAAACTAGTCGCGTGCTTCAAATCGGCCGAACCGATTTAAAGAAAACCGGTTTTAAAAAAGGTTCTACTACTATTGCCCATAAAAACTGGGATTAAAATTTCTGGGAAAGCTAAGTATTAAAGTGTCCACCCATATTGATACGTGGAATCATAGCTGGGCATCTCTAGTCTCCAAAACTAGTCGCGTGCTTCGAATCGGCCGAACCGATTTTGAGGTATGATTCCACGTATCAATATGGGTGGATACTTTTATAGCTTTTCCAGAAATTTTAATCCCAGTTTTTATTGGCGATAGTAGTAGACCCTTTTTTAAATCCGGTTTTCTCAAAATCGGTTCGGCCAATTTGAATCACGCGACTAGTTTTGGAAACTAGAGATGCCCAGCTATGATTCCACGTATCAATATGGGTGGACACTTTAATAGCTTTCCCAGAAATTTTAATCCCAGTTTTTATGGGCAATAGTAGTAGACCCTTTTTTAAAACCGGTTCTCTTTAAATCGGTTCGGCCGATTTGAAGCACGCGACTAGTTTTGGAAACTAGAGATGCCCAGCTATGATTTCACGTATCAATATGGGTGGACACTTTAATAGCTTTCCCAGAAATTTTAATCCCAATTTTTATGGGCAATAGTAGTAGACCCTTTTTTAAAACCGGTTCTCTTTAAATCGGTTCGGCCGATTTGAAGCACGCGACTAGTTTTGGAGACTAGAGATGCCCAGCTATGATTCCACGTATCAGTTTGACTGGACACTTTAATAGCTTTCCCAGAAATTTTAATCCCAGTTTTTATTGGCAATAGTAGTAGACCCTTTTTTAAACCCGGTTTTCTCAAAATCGGTTCGGCCGATTTGAAGCACGCGACTAGTTTTGGAGACTAGAGATGCCCAGCTATGATTCCACGTATCAATATGGGTGGACACTTTAATAGCTTTCCCAGAAATTTTAATCCCAGTTTTTATTGGCGATAGTAGTAGACCCTTTTTTAAAACCGGTTTTCTCAAAATCGGTTCGGACAATTTTAATCACGCGACTAGTTTTGGAAACTAGAGATGCTCAGGTATGATTCCACGTATCAATATGGATGGACACTTTAATAGCTTTCCCAGAAATTTTAATCCCAGTTTTTATGGGCAATAGTAGTAGACCCTTTTTAAAACCGGTTCTCTTTAAATCGGTTCGGCCGATTTGAAGCACGCGACTAGTTTTGGAAACTAGAGATGCCCAGCTATGATTCCACGTATCAGTTTGACTGGACACTTTAATAGCTTTCCCAGAAATTTTAATCCAAGTTTTTATTGGCGATAGTAGTAGACCCTTTTTTAAATCCGGTTTTCTCAAAATCGGTTCGGCCAATTTGAATCACGCGACTAGTTTTGGAAACTAGAGATGCCCAGCTATGATTCCACGTATCAATATGGGTGGACACTTTAATAGCTTTCCCAGAAATTTTAATCCCAGTTTTTATGGGCAATAGTAGTAGACCCTTTTTTAAAACCGGTTCTCTTTAAATCGGTTCGGCCGATTTGAAGCACGCGACTAGTTTTGGAGACTAGAGACACCCAGCTATGATTCCACGTATCAATATGGGTGGACACTTTAATAGCTTTCCCAGAAATTTTAATCCCAGTTTTTATGGGCAATAGTAGTAGACCCTTTTTTAAAACCGGTTCTCTTTAAATCGGTTCGGCCGATTTGAAGCACGCGACTAGTTTTGGAAACTAGAGATGCCCAGCTATGATTCCACGTATCAGTTTGACTGGACACTTTAATAGCTTTCCCAGAAATTTTAATCCCAGTTTTTATTGGCAATAGTAGTAGACCCTTTTTTAAACCCGGTTTTCTCAAAATCGGTTCGGCCGATTTGAAGCACGCGACTAGTTTTGGAGACTAGAGATGCCCAGCTATGATTCCACGTATCAATATGGGTGGACACTTTAATAGCTTTCCCAGAAATTTTAATCCCAGTTTTTATGGGCAATAGTAGTAGACCCTTTTTTAAAACCGGTTTTCTCAAAATCGGTTCGTCCAATTTGAATCACGCGACTAGTTTTGGAAACTAGAGATGCTCAGGTATGATTCCACGTATCAATATGGGTGGACACTTTAATAGCTTTCCCAGAAATTTTAATCCCAGTTTTTATTGGCAATAGTAGTATACCCTTTTTTAAAACCGGTTTTCTAAAAATCGGTTCGGCCGATTTGAAGCACGCGACTAGTTTTGGAGACTAGAGGTGCCCAGCTATGATTCCACGTATCAATATGGGTGGACACTTTAATAGCTTTCCCAGAAATTTTAATCCCAGTTTTTATGGGCAATAGTAGTAGACCCTTTTTTAAAACCGGTTCTCTTTAAATCGGTTCGGCCGATTTGAAGCACGCGACTAGTTTTGGAGACTAGAGACACCCAGCTATGATTCCACGTATCAATATGGGTGGACACTTTAATAGCTTTCCCAGAAATTTTAATCCCAGTTTTTATGGGCAATAGTAGTAGACCCTTTTTTAAAACCGGTTCTCTTTAAATCGGTTCGGCCGATTTGAAGCACGCGACTAGTTTTGGAAACTAGAGATGCCCAGCTATGATTCCACGTATCAGTTTGACTGGACACTTTAATAGCTTTCCCAGAAATTTTAATCCCAGTTTTTATTGGCAATAGTAGTAGACCCTTTTTTAAACCCGGTTTTCTCAAAATCGGTTCGGCCGATTTGAAGCACGCGACTAGTTTTGGAAACTAGAGATGCTCAGGTATGATTCCACGTATCAGTTTGGCTGGACACTTTAATAGCTTTCCCAGAAATTTTAATCCCAGTTTTTATTGGCAATAGTAGTATACCCTTTTTTAAAACCGGTTTTCTCAAAATCGGTTCGGCCGATTTGAATCTCGCGACCAGTTTTGGAAACTAGAGGTGCCCAGCTATGATTCCACGTATCAGTTTGGCTGGACACTTTAATAGCCTTCCCAAAAAGTTTAATCCCAGATTTTATGGCCATTAGAAAAATACCCTTTTTTATTTTAATTTGACGTTGTAGGGCTAGGCACCTGAAAATGTTGTCCAGATATCTTTATTTAGACTTCCAGAGCTTTTCCCGTTTTTTTTTTTTTATTGGTTTATGTTTGAATTCCCAAAAATTGACTTCCCGATTTTTTTCCCGGTTTTTCGTTGCTAGCCCGCGTTGCTATCTTGGCGCACGTATTTTTTAAACATATTTTAAAAAAGTGGCCGTGGCAGTTGTCTGACCGCCCCCTTTTTTTGATATTATTTCCACAGTCATTGAGTGTATATATTCCAAAGGGGCCCCTGTAGGCTAGTTGGTAGCGTGCTAGCCTATGAAACAGGGGGTCGTGGGTTCGATTCCCACCAAAACCCTTGGTCGATTTCGCTACAACGAGACGACGGTCATTGTTACCAGTTCTCGGTTAGGTTAAAATTATTTAAAATGAGTTGTAAATAAAAATTGGAAAAATAAATAAAAACTGATGATCAATGATCAATGATTGATATTCCAAATTTAAACCTTAACCGGCCTCCCATATTTTTCATAATGTTATTTTCGAAATCAAAACGAACATTTATAACGAATTTCAATTCAATATAATTAAAATTGGATTTTTGTCGTCCTAGACTGGCCAAATGTTGCACTGTGCGTTGTAGCGATATCTGTTTGTTCGTCTGTCCTTTTGTTTTATCGGTAGTGTTAGGGCACCCCTAAACTTTTGGAACATTCCATACACTCAAAAAATAATGTTAGTAAAATGAACTGAAAATGTCAGTTAAAATAACTACTTTCTAAGTTGTTTTGGGGTCAAATACTTTTTCAGATAAATCGACTAACAATGTTAGTTATTTGAACTGACAAAAAACAACTGACTTATGTAGTAAAAACTACTTACATTTGTAGTTAAAACAACAAACATGTAGTAAAAATAAAATAATCAATATATAATTTTTTTTAATTTTCAGAAAAAAATTAAAGATGAAATTTTTTCCAATTTTTTTTAAAGTTGTAAAAAATAAAAAAAAAATAAAATTTATTTTTATTTTTTGGAAAAAACTTTGAAAATTTTTCAGAGAAAAAAAAAAAAACTACTTTTAATAACTGTTACTACATTACAGTACTTTTTTGTTAGTTATTTAAAAAAACGGCTTAAAATAACTAAAAGAAATATGTATTTGGTTGATATTTTTCATATAAAAACAACTGATTTTGTAGTTGAAAACAACTAACTACTGTAAAATATACAAACAACTAACTTGTAGTAACTTAAATAATTTTCTGAGTGTATACCTTAAAATACAAAATGCTTTAATTTGGCTGGTGGTGGCCACATTTGAAAGGGATTTGATACAAAATTATATTTATCAAGACAACTGCTTTCACAAAAAAAATATTTTGCGAAAATTTACTTTTTGACATTTTTTTTTTTTGCCGAAAATTTTTTATGTCAAAATTTTTTTCCTTTTAAAGTTTTTTTACCAAATTTTTTTACTAAAATTTTTTTTTACACATTTTTTCAGATTTTTTTTTTAAATTTGGTTTTCAAATAAACTTTTTGTAATATGTTCGCCAAGGCCGAATATAACTTTTTTACATGTTTTTTCTTATATTTTTTAATTCAAAATTACTTTTTTTTAACTTACTCTTCATTAGTTAAATTTCCTAAATTATCAAATTTAACAACAAACATGTAGTAAAAATAAAATAATCAATATATAATTTTTTTATTTTTAATTTTCAGAAAAAAATTGAAGATGAAATTTTTTCCAATTTTTTTTTAAAGTTGTAAAAAATAAAAAAACGTAAATTTATTTTTATTTTTTGGAAAAAAAACTTTGAAAATTTTTCAGAGAAAAAAAAAACTACTTTTAATAACTGTTACTACATTACAGTACTTTTTTGTTAGTTATTTAAAAAAACGGCTTAAAATAACTAAAAGAAATATGTATTTGTTTGATATTTTTCATATAAAAACAACTGACTTTGTAGTTGAAAACAACTAACTACTGTAAAATATACAAACAACTAACATGTAGTAACTAACATAATTTTCTGAGTGTATACCTTAAAATACAAAATGCTTTAATTTGGCTGGTGGTGGCCGCATTTGAAAGGAATTTGGTACAAAATTATATTTATCAAGACAACTGCTATCACAAAAAAAATATTTTGCGAAAATTTACTTTTTCACAATTTTTTTTTTTTTTCCGAAAATTTTTTATGTCAAAATTTTTTTCCTTTTAAAATTTTTTTACCAAATTTTTTTACTAAATTTTTTTTTTACACATTTTTTTCAGATTTTTTTTTTTAATTTGGTTTTCAAATAAACTTTTTGTAATATGTTCGCCAAGGCCGAATATAACTTTTTTACGTGCTTTTTCTTATATTTTTTAATTCAAAATTATTTTTTTTTTTTTAACTTACTCTTCATTAGTTAAATTTCCTAAATTTTCAAATTTATCATATTCCTCAATTTCCGACCATATTTTTCGTGAAACATTAGTAAAGTCAAATGTTTCAGCTTCCATTTTTATTTCTGGACATATGGTTATAGTTGGAAATGGTATTTTATTCACGGGCACAAGAGTTTCGTCAAAACCCATTATAACTGGTGATTCCAACCATTTCAAATAGGTATCCCACATTAGAGTGACGGCAAAATACAATGATATTAACATGAGTATAATCCAATATAGCCTAAAATGAGCAAACAGAAAGCCAAGGTAACATATTTTTTAAATATGTATTTTTTTCCATAATTCACAAACTTTTCATAAAATGGTCGATGTACTTCAAATATATAACGTATACCATGTACTGAAGTACTTTTGGAGTATTCAGCACATAGACCTTTACAGGCCGACCATCTACTGCCATATTTTATGCGAGATTTAATAATGATATCACTTGGAACATCACTTAAAGCTTGTGAAGTTATACTTAAACTTCGTTCATGTTGACTGGGTAAGGATAAAAAATCCGGATCCGGTTGTGGAAAATGTATGGTTTTTCCATTTTTATTAGAAAACATATTTTTTTGTTTCTTTTTTATTTAATTTTCTTTTTAATTTTTATAATTTTGTTAATTTTTGTTTTTTAAACCACTCGCGTTTATAGTTCAACACCTACTAATTCGTATTTTTCATTTATTGCCTCCTTTTATAGTCCTTTGTAAAGGGTTATAATACATGTAATTACTGTATACCCAAAGGATGTTGTCCAAAAAGACAACATCCACACATGGGATTACTTAACGTATAACTAAATAAAAAAACATCATGTTTTAAAAATGTTTTCAAACTTTAAAAAAACATTTTTATCTATTCTGTAATTAATGCTTTAACAAATTTAATATTAAACTACACCATTTTCAATTGTATTTTAAAATTGTCCAAATGTGTTTTAAAATTGTTCAAATGAATTTTAAAATTTGATTTATTTATTTAAAATTTGTCCAAATTTCATTAAAACTTGTTTAAATACAATTTAAAATTTTTCATATCGTTAACCTATATTCAATTTGAGCTATCTAAAAAAACACAACTTTTCAGGAGAGCAAAAAAACCGTCGCATTCGCGTATTTTTAAACTTTTTGTTGGCCGATCTTTTACAATATTAATTAATAATTACTACTAAATTTTACACGTGCTTTGTTTGTAAAAATTCGTATTAATCGCTGAGTTACAGCAGATAGCTCAACCTTTTTTATTTGAAATTAATCAACCTAAGCAGATAGCTCATTAAATATAGACTTTAAAGCTTTATAACTTTTTAACGGATTATGATAAAAATGTGAATTTGGTACCATATTTCTCAGTTTTTAAAGCCCTTCCATTACAGGTGTTAAAAAAAATACTTTTTTATTTTTTTTTTAAACATCGATTTTTTCGCGCTTTCTCGCCATTATTTGGAACCTTCATGAAGCTTGAGAAAAATGTCATAACACTTGTAATTGCTGTACAATCGAATGGGCAAATAAAATATGCAAAAATTTTAACCGGTTTTGCTCCGCATCGAAATATGGATCAAAAACCGCGTTTTTAACCGCGGAAAGGAGTTGAAACTTTCAAAAAAAAAAAACTGCCATTATTTTTATTGATGGAAACACCGTATAAAAAGTGATAATATAAAAAAATTTAAATTTAAAAGTTTACCCTAGTAAACTATACTGTAGATAGCTCAAATTTTTATTTATAAAAAAACATGGTTTCATATAGCTCATGCTATTTTTGCAATAAAATAGTCTTAAAATAATTTTTTTATTCTGAAATTAATAGCATAGATGACACTTATGCCATCGAACATTTTGCCATCAAAAACTCATTTTCGTCAACCGAGCAGATAGCTCAAATTGAATATAGTTCCACGATATGTATTTTAAAATTGTTCAAATGAATTTTAAAATTTTCTAAATGTATTTTAAAAGGTCTATTCGATTACCCAAATTTCTTACTATTTTTTACTACAACTGGAAAGTTTTGTTTACTTTTTGTATTGAAAATTTCCAGCTGTAGTAAAATGAGTTAAAAATAGTAGATTGTAGGAAGGTAATCGAATAGACCTAAAATTGTACAAATAAATTTCAAAATTGTCCAAATGTATTTTAAAATTGTCCAAATGTAATTTAAAATTGTTTAAATACAATTTAAATAAATTTAAAAATTGTCCATATGTATTTGAAATTGTCCAAATGTATTTTAAACTTTTTCAAATGTTTTTGAAAAATTTACAAATGTATTTTAAAATTGTCCATATGTATTTGAATAATTATCCAAATGTATTTTAAAATTTTCCAATTGTATTTTAAAAATTTCCCAATGTATTTTAAAATATTCTATGTAGAGTTCTATGTTAAATATTTTAAAATACATTTCGATACTTTAAAAATACAATTGGACAATTTTAAAATACATTTGGATAATTTTAAAATACATATGGACAATTTGAAAATACATTGGGACAAATCGTCGCCTTATTATTGTTTTGCTCCATACGCCATTTTTGAAAAAAATGAGTTAGGAATTGAATATATAAAATATAAATATCCTCTTTCTTATTCCGAAGTCCGTTTTTTAAAACCTCTGTTCAAATTTGAGATATCCAGCATTTTCTAAGAAAAACACACCATTTTGACGTTTTTTTTAAATTTGCGGTTTAGAAAAGGCTCTAGATTATTTAAAAATCAACGGATCTTTCATATTTTTGGAATGAAGATAATTTATGTTGGTACTATTCTACGTACCAAATTTTAATACCGTAACTTCTAAACATTTCAAGTAATGTCATATTTGCCATTTAGGTTGTGTGGGAGGTAGGCGTGTCCATTGACCAATCATCCCCATTTTTAATACCATGCAACCTGACTATATAAGTGTTCTAAATACCCAGTTTTATCGATCTAGCTCTTTTTGTTTCATTTTTATTTTGTTTGGCACTGAGAACTCATTTGCTCCATATCATACAAAAGTCCCAAATGTTAAGCAAAATAATAATACCATAAAATCTTATTTTCTTAAAAGCTTAAAATCTTTTGATCTATTGTATGTAAAAGTCTGAAAACTAAAAGCTTTGTTTACAATATATGTAGTATTTAATGGTAAACATTAAAACAAAATCCATCGATTACTTTCCGAGAAAATTTGTGGTAAACCTATTTTATCGTTTTTCTCGAAACCGAGTTGTTGGCGTATGGAGCAAAACAATAATAAGCTGACGAAATGTAAAATACATTTAGAAAATTTTAAACAACATTTAAAAAATTTTAAAATAGATTTGGATAATTTTAAACTACATTTGGAAATTTTTAAAATACATTTGGTCAATTTTAGTGTTTCCAATTATTCGACCCTGCCGGTTAACCGGTTAGGGCATTATTCGAAAAATGACAAAAATTCATTAATCGGTTATTCGGGTCGATTAACTGGAAAAATTGGCGACTAATCGATTAATCGTAAAAATTAAAATTTAGGTAAACTCTTTATTTATTTGTATTATTTTTAAAATTTTTAAAATTAAATTTTATGACTAAAATTGTGCAGCCTTTAAACAAGATAAAACATAAATTAAACAGCCAATTGAAATTAAAAAATTTCCAATAGTTTCCAAATTTTCTCAATTTCAATTGGCAATTTCTGAATTTCAATTGGGATTTCGTAATTTCAATTGAGTGTCATGAATTTCAGTTGTGCTTTTGTGAATTGCTTTTGATTGTGCTTTTGTGAATTCTGAATTGCATTTCAGATTTCTGAATTTCAATTGGATTTTTTTAAATTCATTTGGAATTTTAAATTTCAATTAAGATTTCCAAATTTCAGTTGGCTTTTCTGAATTTTAATCATTCATTAGAGATTTTTAAATTTCAATTTTGCTTTTCTAAAATCTTAATTGGGGTTTCTGAATATCAATATCAATTTGCTTTTCTGAATTTCAATAGAGCTTTTCTTGGAATTTTAAATTCATTTTCTAATAGAGTTTTGTAAATTCCAATTGGGATTTTTTGAATTTCTTTTGAGATTTCCGAATTTTTATTGGCTTTTTCGATTTTCAGTTGTATTGTTTAGTATTGATATTTTAAGTTTCAGTTGGCTTTTCAAAATATCAATTGGAATTTCTAAATTTGAATTGGAATTTCTAAATTTCAACTAGCTTTTCTTTATTTCAAAAGGATGTTTCTGAATTTAATTTGGGTTATCAATTGGGTTGTCAAATATTTTGTCCGTAGTTTTGCTTTTATTTTTTTTTTGCTTATCGTTTTGTAAAATAAAAAGTGTTTGCAAAAATAGGATTATGTTAACCGGTTAATCGAACCATTTTAAGCTATTAATCGGGTCGAATAATTATTTGCGTTTTAAATTGTTTCGACATTAACCGAAATAGAGGCGGTTAATCGAGGAATCGGTTAATTAATTAACCGAATTGGAAACACTAGTCAATTTTAAAATACATTTGGGCAATTTTAAAATACATATCGTCGCTGCGCCTAAAAATGGAGTCATGTGTAGTTTTTTAAATTTTTTTTTATTACATCTTTCTGATCCCCTATTGGTCATACGTTTACTCACTAAACCGTTTTTTGATATCTTGATTGGTTCAAAAGTTAGTAAAAGGAGTTATGTGTTCGTCATACTAAAAAAAGGTCTGAAAAGGAGTTACACTCAAAAAAATAAAATTGTAAAGTTAACAAACATTTTTTTGTTAACTCGAGTTTACTGGCTTTTTAGCAAATTTTTAGTTAAAATCAGCGTTTTAACTACTTTTTTTAGTTAAGTTCGATTTACGAAAATACTAGTTTTGTACAAGTTTGGAATTAATTTTTTTTGTTGACTTTAAAACTGAGTTTACGAATTTTTACTAATTAATTTGCTGATTTTTTGTAACATTTTTGTCAAGTCGAAAATTTTAAACATTTCTTGTGTAGCCCCCTATGCAAATCTCATTAGTCCTACTTAAGCTGAACTTAACGCTGTGAAAAATATTTTTTTTTTTTATTTAAAAAAAAAAGGTTAGCTGAATTCACCTAATAAAAAATGTTACGAAATTTTCAGCTGAATTTTTAGTTAAAATTACTGTTTTTTTGCTACATTCATTCTACGAAAAGTTAACTAAATATTTTTTGTTAAATTAACTAGAAATTTAGTAGGTTCAAAATCAGGTGTTTTTTTAGTTAAATTTAACTAAATTTTTTGCCAACTTTACAGTTTTTTTTTTTTTGAGTGTATGTGTTAAGCTACACATAACTTTTTTTGATAAAAAAGTAACAGCACGTGACAAAATGGACCACTATTTTAGTAATATGAGGTTCACACATAGCATCCAAGTATTTTGAATGAATTTGTCAAGATTTTTTGGAAAATATTTGCAAATTTTCATCCTGTTATCTAAATCCTAAATGGCTGGTAATAACCCGCTGTCTACACCTGGGAGAAACACTGAGATATTTGTATTAAGAAACGTCAAAATCAATCACAAAGAAATTTTTCTCAGGTGTGGACTAAATATTAGTCTCAGTATTTGATCTCATCAGATAGTTGTTATGAGAAATCTCATAAAAACAATCTCATGAGATGAAGTGTCACATTCACTTATATTTATATGTTTACAATTGTTTTTTGGGATAAATGGCGTCGAAAAAAGGAAAAATAAAATAAAACAATTAAAAATAAGTGTGTATAAACAAATGTATGTGCTTAAATAATAAATTGTACATATATTTATGATGAAAAGCATACATAGTTATTCCACGGCTGATTGCAAATTATGAAATTTCATAAGAATAATTGCAGCTCGTTTTCCACACCAGTTGATATTGAGATAAATATTGAAATTTCCCAACTGTTTCTCTGCCGACGTTATCTCTGCTTTCATGAAAAAATTCTCCCACGTGTAGATGGTGCGTAAAGGCTTGTGAAAGCAATTAAATCATTGATGGCGGTAAATTTTATTATCTAAAGTACAGCTTTTTTTGCAGATGTCAATTTATGTCAAAGGTCTTAAATATTTACAAGAAAAAACAAAAAATCAGCAACAGTTTTGCGAAAAATCTGTTCGCTGTTTAGTGAAGAGCTTTTAAATATCAAAATTTTAAGGACCTTGTCTAACTAATGTTGCTTTAAACCGCCAACAAACTATTTTTAGTCTTTGTCCCTCTCGAAAAGAAATTAACAATAAGAATGGTTTCATAAGCAAAAGGAGTTATGTGTAAAAAATTTTTCCATTTATTTAAATTTTGTTCCAAAAAGTACTTAAAAAAGGAGTTATGTGTATGATTTTTGAAAATTTCTGCACCATTGGAAAACCGCTAAATGTTTCATAATTTTTTTGCAGTATGTGGATAGCATATCGGTACAAGAATTTTTTGTAGAACAAACTTTTAAAAAATATCGCGAAGGGACGAAAATAAACAGTTTTTTTGCTCTCCTGAACACTTGTCCCAAAACACATGACTCCATTTTTTGGCGCAGCGACGATATGGACAATTTTAAATTATATTTGTACAATTTTAAAATACACTTGGACAAGTTTAAAGCATATTTGGACATTGTTTAAATACATTTGGACAATTTTAAAATTCATTTGGACAATTTTAAAATATATTTGGACAATTTTAAGATATATTTGGACAATTTTAAAATACATTTGGAAAATTTTAAAATACAATTGGAAATGGTGTAGTTGAAACACTAGTGAGTGTTTAATTCGGATATGCCGATTCTTGATACCTTTGAAAACATGTAAGAAAGCTAAGAAAAATAAATAAAAAAAAATAAATTGGATGAATTTTTTTGGGGAGGTCGGCGGCACGTTGGGGGACACCTTGCCCTTCGCGATTACATTTGTTAAATCAATAAATTATGGCTTTTGCACTAATTATTAAATTATTTTGGCTGGTGTCTAATTTTAAAAGTGACGCAGGACACGCAGAATTACCGATTTAATTTTCTTAAAATCAAAAAGGTTCGAAATCTGGATAAAATTTCACCTGCTGGTGAATAAAAAAGGTATTCACCAGCAATGAATAAAATGTAACGTACCGATTTAATTTTCTTAAAATCAAAAAGGTTGGAAATTTGGATAAAAGTTCACCTGCTGGTGAATAAAAAAAGTTATTTACCAGCTATGAATAAAATGTAACGTAATTATTTTTCATAAAAAAAAAAAATTATTAATTTTTTTCTGGTCAATTTTTTTTTTTCATAAATTTTTTTTCTCATTAAAAATTTTTTTTTATATAAAATTTTTGTTTTTTATTAATTTTTTTTAATAAATTTTTTTTTTATCGTAATCACATCACAAATTTGTTTTAATCAAAATTTTTTCATAAAATTTTTTTTATAATTTTTTTTTAAATAAAAAGTTAATTTTTTAGTAAATTTTTTCATCAAAAACCTTTTAATTTATTTTTTTCTCAAAGTTTTTTTCCTTTTTTTTTAATAAAAATTTCTTTTTCACTAACATGGGAAGGATTCCAACCGTTATGTACCGATTTGCCTGAAACTATATAGAAGTATATACATACCCAGCAAAAAATAAACGAAGTGGTTCAAAAAGAATTAGTGGTTTCACTACATACAAAGTAGCGATAGGTGCCGAACTTCGTATTCCGTAGGAAGTACTTTTAAAATCACATCCAAAAATGCTACAAAATAACAATAAAAACATCTTTCACCAGTTCTTTGCTTAATGATTTTGAAGTACCTTTTTCATATGTTCTTAGGAATCAAATTAAATCACCACAACATATGAACTTCTTTTTCAACTGAAACAATTAGAATGAGGGTGATACAGATTTAGGTTTTTCAAAAATGGTGACAAAATTTGGTTATGGCATTTCATTTCTCTTTATTTAGAGCTTTAAAAATCGAAAAGACGAAAATCGATTATTGATAAATTTTTTTAAATTTCATATCTTATATCAAAAAAAGTTGGTCCTAAATTAAATTAATACATTTACGAACTAAAGCGGATGTTGCTGCATCACATTATTAAATATTGTTTAAGCTTTTTAGAAAATTGAGGTAGAGGCTTGTGGTCAATTACCAAATAAAAATGACGTAATCACACCCAAAATGCCAAGAAATATGTACTTCTAAAGAAGTGATGAAAAAAGAGCTTCCAAAAGGTCAAGTTATATTAACATCCGGATCACTACTTCAGAAGTTGTGATAAAAACCCTAGTGATATATGTTATACTTAAGTGTCAATCTTTCGCCACTGAAAAGTGGCGATAAAAAGAACATACTTTGTGTGTCACTCCCATATTAAATTCATCAATGTTTCAGTTGAAGAAGAAGTACATCTGGTTCATAAGTTGTGGTGAATTTTGTAGTGAATGGTAAGCTCTTTTTTTGCTGGGTACTTTATGGGGTCCCTGACCAATATATCGATGCGTTACACGCGGAATGACAAAGTGAGTATGCCTATACTGTGGTTGGAGGATATAATAATAGAAAAATTTTTGTATTCAAATAAATTTAAGTTACAGAAAAACAAAAATTAAATTAGCAGTTTTGTTTTTATTGTTTTAAAAAATGTATTGGAATGGGGTTTTTATATGTACATATGTATGATTAGACTGGCATTTTTTGTATTGCAAAAAAGTTTTCCTTTCGATTTTTAACGTCCGGGCAAATTTTTATTCTCCTAGACCTAAAAATATTGTGACACAAATTTAAGGCCAATCGGATTGAATTAACCCGTGGCGCTGGGCGATCAAAGTTTTCGATTTTTTCCTAAGTTTAATTTTTTTTTTTTTTTTAATAAAAAATTTCTTTCTTTTGCCCTTTTTATAGAGCTTGAGACAGTCTTTCATTTAAAATTAGGGGGTAATCATAGAAAATAGTCATAAATCAGTTCTTCTATGTGATTGTAGTAGAATCGATTACCTAAAAATAAAAAATAAAATATGCTAAATACATATGTATAACAAAAAATTTCTGAAATCGATCGAGCTGTTTTGGAGACACGCCATTTGAAATTTGTTAAAAAATTTCCATAAATGGTGATTTGTTCCTTCAAGAAATTAAAACAAAAAAGATATCAAAAAATGTTTCCACATACAATTTCATAGAGCTTGAGACAGAGTTTCATCTGAACTTATTTTAAGCCAAATCAGAACATTTTTACCCATGGTGTCCTTCAAAGTTTAGAGTTTTTGGTGAACATTTTCTAAAAAACAAATCTTTGATCGAAAGGTGTTAAAATTATCGGATTTGGCTCAAATTAATTTTTAATTAAAGTTTTTCTCAAGCTCAATAAAAGGGTAAAGGGGATGAAATTTTGAGTTTTTTTTTTTTAATTTCTTGGACGTAGGAAAAACCGTCATTTGTTAAAATTTTAAATAGCGATATCTTGAAAACCGTTCGACCGATTTTAATTTTTTTTTTAATTTGTGTTCAGCGCAAGAAATATTTTCTATTTTTTTTTTAAATTTTCAAAAATCCAAAAAATCGCCGGGCGCCACGGGTTAATTTAATACAATTGTCCTCAAATTTGGTATACATAACTTTTATACGGCGTTCATACTTGCTGTTTTGAAGTGTTCAAGAGTGAGATGTTTAAAAAAGTCTTTGTTCTGTGTCCATTTCGTTTTTATTCTGCTACTGGTGTTTTGTTAAACAACTTGTTTAAGGTCGCTAGTGTGAACTCCATATCAGGTCTCGTAGAAAAAAAATTTTGGTCAGACACTTAGAAAAATCAAAAGTTGATAAAAAAAAATGCCACTCTAATGTATGTATGATTGATCATTTTTTGCACCCAAAATATTTTGTAAGTACATAATATTAGTTATTTTGTGGTCAACTACTTTGTTTTATTAACATGTTATTGTATAAACTACTTGTATAAACTAACAAAAAAAGTCTTATAAGGAAGGTCTTCACAGTGCACCCACCGATTGTCCTGAAACTTTAATATGGGAATGAGGGGGCAAAAATAAGAGTTACCTGTTTTTTTTAGCTGCCCAATCTCAAATTAAAAAAAAGGGTTGCCACCTTGTAAAAAATTAAGGGCTTTCGGGAAAATCCGTATAAAAGCCAAACTAATAGGAATTTCGCCAAACGAAAAAATACGGGTCAGCTTAATTTTGATAGAGATTATTTTATATGATTTTGGCGGTCGTACGTATATACATCTCCATATAAACTACCCCAACGATTATACATTTTTGACAGTAACGAACTTAACGAAGCCGAATTTGGACACGACCGACACACCATTGCATAGGTCTTAAAAAAAACCTTTCGACCTACATAAAATGTTCACATAGTTTCTTTTACAGAAATGGGAAAAAATCCTCATTGAGTAATCCAGCCTTAATGATTCAATAAAACAAGTTATTAAAAATAAAAAAAAATCGTTTGGGGACCCCCCTTAAAGAATTAAAAATAGAGGGTAGATTTGTTTTGAGAAAATGTTGAGGATGAAAATATATTGGGGTGGGTTATACATTTGACTCGTCTGGCCATCCTTGATAAAGTTAGAGTTACATTTTGTATGGGAACCCTTTTAGTGAGTGGAGATCAGGCTCGCAACGGCTTAACCGATATTTTTATTAAATTTTAATAGGTTGGATTCTCCTCGAAAAAAAAAAACTATTTGCAAAAAAAAAAATTGGAGCAATGCCAATAATAACAAGTACATAGTTCCAACACTTCTGTACTGTTGTGTTGTTTGGGAAAGTGCATAATAAAGTATGTAAATAATCTTGAATAAAAAATTTATTTTCGAGAGTTAAAGTAAAATTAAAAAAAAAAATTGTAAAATATTTAACAATTTACTTATACATTTAAGCAGATTTTTTGCCAAAGAAAGACGCTATACTTTTAGTACCTTTAGCACTTTTTGCCAGAGATTTTTCTTTAGCACTTAGAGCACGTTCTTTCAAAGGTGTAGCCGCTATTCCCGTTGGTGACGACAACGACTTAGATAAAACATCTTTAATGGTAACATTATTTTTATTTTCTTCTTCCTCGTCCTTATCGTTAGCATCAGATTCAACATTTTCGTCCAGCGATTCATCATCCAGTATTTTGGATTTCTTCAACTTAGCGGCTATACCATTTTCTAGTTTTTGCTTTTTTGTTCCGTCTTTATTCAATTTATCACCAGATTTACGTTTATTTGTCGATGCTTTCTTTTCTTCTGTAATAGCTTGTATTTCCGATGGTATTTGTAAGAGCTTAGTAAGTTCTTCGTGTAATTCTAAAGAGATGTAGCCACCAACATAGTCACAGGCCATACGTAAATAATCAGTATCTTGAGCTGTTTCATCTACGGTTTTTTCACTTCTAGCATAGTTTTGTGATACAGCACTATTACCACAATATATAAGAGATTTTTGTAAAGATTCCGCTATGCGTTTGGTTTTTAAAGATAACCAGGCCATGGTCTTATCATGATTATATTTGTAAAATGTCATATCGCCAGCTGTCTTAACATCGGCTATACATTTCAGTGAATTTGGATTTACAAAATTATTTAATATCCTTACTACACTGGAATCTTCTTCATCATGTATACTGTCCAATGCCAATGCCTTTGTCATACAATGTTTCCGTAAATGATACAAAGCCAAAAAGGTAACATCAATGGGCGTTGTTAAGTAAATATGACCATTTGAACAGACTTCACTATCGATTAACCAACTGCGACGTGGTTCAGAAAATTCTAATATTTCCATTATTTGCTTATCATCTTTTGTTATAAATAATGCTGGCTTTCCTTTTCCTGGATGGAAAAAGCGTTCCAAATTCAATTTTTCCGTTGTACCATCTTCTAGGAGATCTTTCTGGGAGATGTAAAAAATTTTTCGTAACGCTGATATAGTAGTGTTGGTTTTTGTTTTTGTGGCTGCATCAGGATCTTCTTTGACTTTAGTAGAACGTGTTGTTGATTTTGATTTGCTCATCGTTAATAATAAAAAATGTTAGTAAAAATAAACGTATTAATTAACACAGAGTAGAGAGTGGTGTAAGTTGTTAAAGTCAATTATCAATTAACGTAAAAATTGCGCGAATTTTAGTTTGTTTACATTTTAGTTAAAGTGCTGCCATATTTTCGAAATATTTAAAAGTAGGGTTTCCATCATCCAAAAAAAGCAATATTTTTCGAGATGGTAACAAAACTCGTTATCTTTTCAGATAACTCCACTGATGCCAACTTTTTTTGGAACAAACTCGCTTATTTAGAAAAAAATCGTTAGAAACACCAGGGCACAGTATATACAGTAGCGAAACTCTTTTTTTAGGTTTACTTGAATCATTCTGTCACTAATATTATCACATTTTGTTTTATTTGTATTGGTAAATTTCGATACAGGATGCGATAATAAGTTTTTGGTTCATTTTTCAAATTTTCTAAAATGAGCATAAATAAGCAACAAAACACCGTTACAAATAAATTTCCAATTATAAAATAACGTCCAAAGTTATTGCATATTTACAAATTTGCATTATTTGCACACAAAATACGATAGAAGAATTCGACAATTTGATTACTTACAAAACACCCATTATAATTATTGTCAGTTAAGAAAAAAATTATAGCATACTGTTTCGGGTGTTACATCGAAATGTCATTTATTTTTTGTAACTAACCTCGGACACGTCATCATTTTATAATCACCACATTAAAATTTGACACAAAACTTAGATTTTCCAAAATATTTACATAAATATTTAAAAATTCTCCAAATAAAAAAATAAATTTGTAAAATCGAAAGCTAACACAATTTTTCAATTATTAGAAAAAGGTAAATAATTATTTAAGCTTTAAATTGTACATAATGATTTTTGTTAAACTTTTTTTTTTAGATCGTCATAATCAAGACCAGTAATATTAAAAATTGGAAGCGGTGCTGTTCTTAAAATTTAAAACTAAATGTCACGGAAAAATGAACTCATTAACCAACTGGATGCATCCATGAAGTTTCATATAAATATATTTTGAAGAACAAATCTTAAGAAGATTTTCTTCGATTCTTAGTTTTTTCCATAGGAGGACTGTTTCTATAGGAAAAATGTCTCAGAGTCTGAGACTTTTTCTACAGGAAAAATGTCTCAGAATCTGAGACTTTCTATAGACTTTTCCTTATAAAAACTCTCTCAGAATCTGAGCCTATTCTATAGAAAAAATGTGTCAGAATCGGAGACTTTTTCTAAAAGAAAAATGTGTTAGAATCTGAGACTTTTTCTATAGAAAAAATGTCTCAGAATCTGAGACTTTTTCTATAGAAAAAATGTCTCAGAATCTGAGACTTTTTCTATAGAAAAAATGTCTCAGAATCTGAGACTTTTTCTATAGAAAAAATGTCTCAGAATCTGAGACTTTTTCTATAGAAAAAATGTCTCAGAATCTGAGACTTTTTCTATAGAAAAAATGTCTCAGAATCTGAGACTTTTTCTATAGAAATAATGTCTCAGAATCTGAGATTTACTCTATAGAAAAAATGTCTCAGAATCTGAGATTTACTCTATAGAAAAAATGTCTCAGAATCTGAGACTTTTTCTATAGAAAAAATGTCTCAGAATCTCAGACTTTTTCTATAGAAAAAATTTCTCAGAATCTGAGACTTTTTCTATAGAAAAAATGTCTCAGAATCTGAGACTTTTTCTATAGAAATAATGTCTCAGAATCTGAGATTTACTCTATAGAAAAAATGTCTCAGAATCTGAGATTTACTCTATAGAAAAAATGTCTCAGAATCTGAGACTTTTTCTATAAAAAAAATTTCTCAGAATCTGAGACTTTTTCTATAGAAAAAATTTCTCAGAATCTGAGACTTTTTCTATAGAAAAAATTTCTCAGAATCTGAGACTTTTTCTATACAAAAAATGTCTCAGAATCTGATACTTTTTCTATAGAAAAAATGTCTCAGAATCTGAGACTTTTTCTATAGAAAAAATGTCTCAGAATCTGAGACTTTTTCTATATGAAAAATGTCTCAGAATCTGAGACTTTTTCTATATGAAAAATGTCTCAGAATCTGAGACTTTTTCTATATGAAAAATGTCTCAGAATCTGAGACTTTTTCTATATGAAAAATGTCTCAGAATCTGAGACTTTTTCTATATGAAAAATGTCTCAGAATCTGAGACTTTTTCTATATGAAAAATGTCTCAGAATCTGAGACTTTTCTATATGAAAAATGTCTCAGAATCTGAGACTTTTTCTATATGAAAAATGTCTCAGAATCTGAGACTTTTTCTATATGAAAAATGTCTCAGAATCTGAGACTTTTTCTATATGAAAAATGTCTCAGAATCTGAGACTTTTTCTATATGAAAAATGTCTCAGAATCTGAGACTTTTTCTATTTGAAAAATATATGAAAAATGTCTCAGAATCTGAGACTTTTTCTATTTAAAAAATGTCTCAGAATCTGAGACTTTTTCTATATGAAAAATGTCTCAGAATCTGAGACTTTTTCTATATGAAAAATGTCTCAGAATCTGAGACTTTTTCTATATGAAAAATGTCTCAGAATCTGAGACTTTTTCTATTTGAAAAATATATGAAAAATGTCTCAGAATCTGAGACTTTTTCTATTTAAAAAATGTCTCAGAATCTGAGACTTTTTCTATATGAAAAATGTCTCAGAATCTGAGACTTTTTCTATATGAAAAATGTCTCAGAATCTGAGACTTTTTCTATATGAAAAATGTCTCAGAATCTGAGACTTTTTCTATATGAAAAATGTCTCAGAATCTGAGACTTTCTCTATATGAAAAATGTCTCAGAATCTGAGACTTTCTCTATATGAAAAATGTCTCAGAATCTGAGACTTTTTCTATATGAAAAATGTCTCAGAATCTGAGACTTTTTCTATATGAAAAATGTCTCAGAATCTGAGACTTTTTCTATATGAAAAATGTCTCAGAATCTGAGACTTTTTCTATATGAAAAATATCTCAGAATCTGAGACTTTTTCTATATGAAAAATGTCTCAGAATCTGAGACTTTTTCTATATGAAAAATGTCTCAGAATCTGAGACTTTTTCTATATGAAAAATGTCTCAGAATCTGAGACTTTTTCTATATGAAAAATGTCTCAGAATCTGAGACTTTTTCTATATGAAAAATGTCTCAGAATCTGAGACTTTTTCTATATGAAAAATGTCTCAGAGTCTGAGACCTTTTCTATGGGAAAAATGTCTCAGGATTTGAGACTTTTTCTATAGGAAAAATGTCTCAGAATCTGAGACTTTTTCTACAGGAAAAATGTCTCAGAATCTGAGACTTTTTCTATAGGAAAAAATTCTCAGAATCTGAGACCGTTTCTGTAGGAAAAATTTAATTTTGGGGCTCATAAATATTTTTCCTATAGAAAAAGTCTCAGATTCTGAAACATTTGATATTTCATTAAAAAAAATTAATGTGTACATTTTTTTTTTAGTGTAACATTTTTTTCAGTGTAAATATTTTTTTAGTGTACAATTTCTTTGAGTAACAAAATTACTTTGTAAAATATTTTTGTTGTTTTATACCTACATATATGTAAATACAAAAAAAAACTATTTCTCATATTTTCCTCTTTTTATTTTACCTCTTCTTTATTTTACCTCTTCTTTAAAAACCAAAAACAAACAAACATTCAATCATACACATACTTTATTTGATTTTTCCAAAAATACTTACTATACACCGTTACATACAGTTACACTAACAATAACAACTAACAACTAAACTGCACCCCACGGCAGGAAAACAAACAACAACAAGTTTTAAAAAAACTGGTATTTCACCATGCTTATAAAACTTGTTTAACGAGTTTTCAACAGTTTAAGGTGAAAAAAATCCGAAATTCAGAGCTTTGCTTATAACTTTTGAACCACCGAACCGATTTTGCTGAAATTCAAAACCAAACAGACTTGGGGAAGGACAAATATATATGCTATGCTTCAGCACCCTCAGAATTGTCTTTCGAAAGTTAGAGTGGCTTTAATCTCGAAAACTCGCAAAATACCCTTGCCGAAATTTACTCTTTTGCTCATAACTTTTGAACCAATGGACCGATTTCGCTGGATTGCAATACCAACCTGACCCGGTAAATGGCCAACATATATGTCAAACTTCAGGAGCCTCCGTAAAGTCTTTCAAAAGTTAGCGTGTTTTCAACGGACAGACAGACAGACGGACGGACGGACGGACGGACGGACATCGCTAGATCGACTTAAAATCGATCAAGGATCATGAATATATATACTTTATGGGGTCCTAGACCAATATTTCGATGTGTTACAAACGGAATGACAAACTTATATATACCCTCTATCACTAGAGTGGAGGGTATAAAAAATTTATATTTGAGGAAGAAAAATTTATATTGTATCATTTTTCAATTCAGGTAACGAAATGTATATAACAGGACAATTCAAATAATAAATTAATTTAAAATTGTTTTTAAATAAACACATTTATTATCAAAATCAGTATTCATTTAAACTCGTATACACCTCGTATACTGTATAAACTTACCAAACTTATTTTTTATAAATGGAGTTTGACATAAATTGTAATTGTTTTTAAAAAAAGTCGTCAAAAAATCGTCACTTTAAAAAATGCTAATGCATTTTTTGATATATTAAAATTTTAAAACGCACAATAAAATTTTTTCTATCCACTTTTGTTAAATTAATTTTTTAAACTTACGTACACAAAATATTTTTTAGCTAAATAAAAAGGGATTTTCTTTTAAAATATGTGACAAATAGTTGAAAGTCATTCGATTTTTCATTTGTTTCAACAGACAGCAACATTCAATCTTAACTGCTGATAAAATAAATATTATTATATCTTAAACAAATAAAATTTCTTAAAAAACTTTTTTGTTTTTTTGTCTAAAAAGAGGGTTTTTTTGGATGAATCGTTTTCATACAAAAATTTTAAATATTTGCTCCATTTTTGGAGTCACTAGAGAGTATGTTTGTTCACTGGGAATTCAAATATTTTCAAAAAAAGATTTTTCATGTAAAAATAGTAACAATTAAATTAAAGGAATAATCATTTATTTTTTCATACAGAGCAAAAATGGTTGACTTTAAAACGACATAATTTTTTAAGTGCAGTTATATTTCCAAAAGAAAATGAAATGTTGTAAATTTGTGTCTTTCTTCTATATTTTATTTTAATCAGCATTATGCGAATTTACCAAATTACACAAAATTTGAAAAAAACATAAATTCCTGAATAAAAAACATTCTGTATGGAGTGAAATATGCTTAGGAAAATACGATAACCCTGATAAGGTCCATTACTTCTACAAAAATTAGATTTTTGTGAATTTTCTACGTTAAAAAAAGAATTAAAGAAATCTCTTTTACAAAAGAAGACATCTGAGGGTGTTTTAAATTGAAAAATGCGGGCATATTTTGAAAAATAATTTTTTATATATGATAAGATTCATAATTTGTTTTAATCAAAAAATTCCCGAGAATTCCCGGGAATACAATTTTTTTAAACGCTTTCCCGGGAATTGAAAAAGTCCGGGAATTTAGAAACCCTAGTGTAGTTACAAAAAATCGTCAAAATGTATGGAAATCAAATCAGAAAACCGTAAGTCGTCATTTTGACAAATTTCATGAAAAAATCGTCAAAATGACTAAAAATCGTCACTTCTGGCAGCACTGCTCATTACAAAAAATCCTTATTTTTGTTAGAGATGATAAAAAAAATCGATTTTTTGTTTGTGCTGCCAGATTAGAAGTTAAAACCGATTTACTAACAAATCGATAACAAAAATAAGTCATTAAGAATATTGGGTCAGGGAAAAGTTATATAACCACAAAATATTTATATAAGCAAGAAAGTATTAAAGAAAAGTATTAAATCTAATTCTGATGCAAATAATGGTCAAAGATGTCTTCAGTGATGGCGGTTCTTTTCTTAGAACAAATTAACCCTCTATTTCCCATCATTAGGAGTCATTTTGGTACTATTTTAAATAGCCTCATAGAACACCAACATAATGTGCGTTTATAGGGTTAAAATGTTATAAAAAAAATTCTGCATCATATTTCACTAGGGGTTGTCATAGATCAAAAGTTCGTGCAAAAAGTGCAAAATGCTTAAAAAAGTAAAATTGTAAATTATTATATAATATTAATTTTTTTTTTCATCTAAGTCGTGTAAAATAAGTGGAAAACATATTATATCTGCTTCTGAGCTTAATAACGTTAAAAGATGTCTTCAGTGAAATTTGATGACGGTTCTTTCTCAATCTGCCATTTTTAGGGGTAATTTTTGACCTTTCTCAAATATCCATATAGAACACGACAAAGGCGTGCATTTAAAGGGTTAAAATGTTCTACAAACATTTTCTGCATCAAATTTTACTAGGGGTTGTCAAAAATGTGTATAAAGCTTGATTTACGCGTTAACTACCCTTGACCACCCTTATCTACTATTTCCCAGTATTGGAGGATAACAATTGTCAAATTCAAATAATTTTTCATACAAAATTATTTAAACCCGGCAAACCGTATCACCAATACTGGGAAATAGTAGATAAGGGTGGTCAAGGGTAGTTAACGTGTAAACTGCCCTTAATATAAGCAAAATGTTTAAAAAGTAAAATTTTAAATTATCATGATTTGTAAAATTATGTTTCAAAATATATATGTGTTCCTCTAACTCCCATTGGAGCATAGGGCGCCAAAATGTTTCAAAAAGACACTTAAATTTTTTGCTTTTTTAAGCATTCTGCACTTTTTGCACGAACTTTTGGTCTTTGACAACTCCTAGTGAAATTAAATGCAAAAAATGTTTGCAGAACATTTTATCCTTTTAAAGGCACGTTTTAATGGTGTTATATGAGGGTGTTTGAAAAAAGGACAAAAATTACCCCTAACACTGGGACATAAAGGGTTAATATGTTCTAAGAAAAGAACCATCATAAAATTTCACTGAAGACATCTATTAACGTTATTTAGCTCAGAAGCAGATATAATATGTTTTCGACTTATTTTACACGACTTAGATGAAAAAAAATTTAATAGTATATGATAATTTACAATTTTACTTTTTTAAGCATTTTGCACTTTTTGCACGAACTTTGTCTCTCTTTGCTTTGCGTTTGAACTTTAGTTTGGCATTGCCAGAATTATCCAATTATCTTTGGTGATGCCAGATCTACAAAACGGTCAATGGATTACTATGTCACTATGGCAGTGGCCACATGGTTCGCGATATCCTGCACGTGGTCAGCGATATCCACATATCCTGCACGTGGTCAGCGATATCCACCTATCCCTCATCATATTCCCCGATATCCTATCAATTTCGTTCATCAACTCCACTATAGGAACCGAGATATCAGGTTCGACACGTTCCCCCACCGACTCGGAGCCATTTCTTGCACATTCATCAGCTAATTCGTTACCATCGACCCCACTATGTCCAGGGACCCAGATTAGCTTGAATGTTTGCTGACTGATTCGATGAAGGAATTGTATACAATTACTAACAATTCTCGATTTTACAGTGTGTGACCCTAAGGCACAGACTAATACAGACTCGATATAAGTGACAGGTGTCAAAAAAGTATTCTTTAACCACAGACTAAATACAGACTCGACAGTAGAGTTTTATAAGAAAAAATGGGGAAAAACTAAGCGATTTTAGGAGAAAACACAGCGGTTTTTAGTCCGTTTTACGCTAACATGGCAACACTTTCTACGACTTAGGAGTGAGTGAAACAACAAAAACCGATCTGGCATCCATTTTTCTAATGGCGCGTTATATTAGCTTTCTCTTTCTAACCTAATTCGTAGAATAATTTGAAAACATTAACCATATGGTTCAAGACTACTTTTTTGACATCTGTCACTTATGTCGAGTCTGTATTAGTCTGTGCTTTAACCATATGGTTAATATTTTCAAATTATTCTACGAATTAGGTTAGAAAGAGAAAACTGATATAACGCGCTATAAGAAAAATGGATGCCAGATCGGTTTTTGTTGTTTCACTCACTCCTAAGTCGTAGAAAGTGTTGCCATGTTAGCGAAAAACCGCTGTGTTTTCTCCTAAAATCGCTTAGTTTTTCCCCATTTTTTTTTATAAAACTCTACCACAGACTATATACAGACTCGACAGTAGAGTTTTATAAGAAAAAATGGGGGGAAATTAAGCGATTTTAGGAGAAAACAGAGCGGTTTTTAGTCCGTTTTACGCTAACATGGCAACACTTTCTACGACTTAGGAGTGAGTGAAACAACAAAAACCGATCTGGCATCCATTTTTCTAATGGCGCGTTACATTAGCTTTCTCTTTCTAACCTAATTCGTAGAATAATTTGAAAAAATTAACCATATGGTTAAGAACTACTTTTTTGACACCTGTCACTTATGTCGAGTCTGTATTAGTCTGTGACTCTACTGTCGAGTCTGTGCCTAAGGCACAGACTAATACAGACTCGACATAAGTGACAGGTGTCAAAAAAGTATTCTTTAACCATATGGTTAATATTTTCAAATTATTCTACGAATTAGGTTAGAAAGAGAAAACTGATATAACGCGCCATAAGAAAAATGGATGCCAGATCGGTTTTTGTTGTTTCACTCACTCCTAAGTCGTAGAAAGTGTTGCCATGTTAGCGTAAAACGGACAAAAAACCGCTGTGTTTTCTCCTAAAATCGCTTAGTTTTTCCCCATTTTTTCTTATAAAACTCTACCACAGACTATAAACAGACTCGACAGTAGAGTTTTATAAGAAAAAATGGGGAAAAACTAAGCGATTTTAGGAGAAAACACAGCGGTTTTTAGTCCGTTTTACGCTAACATGGCAACACTTTCTACGACTTAGGAGTGAGTGAAACCACAAAAACCGATCTGGCATCCATTTTTCTTATGGCGCGTTATATCAGTTTTCTCTTTCTAACCTAATTCGTAGAATAATTTGAAAATATTAACCATATGGTTCAGAACTACTTTTTTGACACCTGTCACTTATGTCGAGTCTGTATTAGTCTGTGACTCTACTGTCGAGTCTGTATTTAGTCTGTGCCTAAGGCCTTCAGAGCTGCAAGACTGTCCACAAAAATGTTGATGGCGCAAGGACTTAGGTCCTTTGTCATAATCATCTGTGCGGCTTTGTCAATTGCAAAAACCTCGGCCTGGAAAACACTACACTTGTCCGGGAGCCTTACTGAGGCCCTGATTTCGAGGCATTCAGAGTATACCCCCGAACCCCTACCCATCTTCGATCTGTACGTGAAAATTGAGATCGCATTCCCCGTTATAACAGAGTTTGCCGCCCAGTCTTCCCTAGTAGGTATTTGGACTTCGAAGTTCCTATTGAAGTTCGTCTGCGGTGAGATATAGTCGGAAAAAATTTATTTTAGACTCATTAGAGTGCTCCTCTCCACGGAAATCTTCTTAAATTTAATTTTTTAAAACTTACAATTTTTATCTGCCTCACTTGGTCCGCGAACTCAGAACGTTCTGTTCACTGGGGTAGCACCTTACCCCTTTAGCCAAACTTTGATAATAAATGGGTACGTTCAGCAGAAATTTGGCGTAGAAATAATATTTCCCGGAAAACTAAAATCCGCATTTTTAACTGTAGTGTTAAGTCAGTGCTTCTTTATGGCTGCACTACATGGAGCTTAACGCAAAATACCACAAAGAAAATCCAAGTCTTTATCAATAAATGTCTAAGACAAATCTTCCACATCCACTGGCCAGATCGGATTTCAAATGAAGCCCTGCTTCTAAGGGCAAATTCTTTGCCAGTGCAAATAGAGATCCGTAGACGAAAGTGGACATGGGTAGGTCATATATTGCGACGACCCCCTGAAGAAATCGCCAGAACAGCCCTAGATTGGAACCCCCAAGGACAACGCCGACAGGGCAGACCCCGTAACACCTGGGTTCGTTGCCTCAAACAAGAGTGCTTACTAGCTCAAATATCCTGGAATCAAGCAAAAACAATTGCCAGAGATAGAATTAGATGGAGAGAATTTGTTGACGCCCTATGTTCACACTGAACTTTATTTAAGTATTTTTAGTAGTCAGAAATGTATTCCTATTGATATTTAAATAAATAAAGGACATATATATATATACGTTCAGCAGAGAAAGTTGCTACCCAGCTGCTCCTCAACATTCTGCTGAACGGTTTAATTTTTGACATTTCATTCAACATGTTGAGTGAGCGCTTCTCATCACTGGTAGCGTTAAAAAATTATGCTACATTTGATCACAAACTGATAAATAAGCTGTTTTATTGAAATTATTTCTTTTTTTTGACGTTATTTAAGGAAATAAACAAAAATATCATAAAAAAGTAATTTCCACAGATAAATTAAATGAAAATATAAAAAAAACAATCATTTATTCCAATATTTTAAAACATTCATAAAAAATTTCGTTCAGCAGAATCAACTTATCAAAACATGCTACATCTCAACTGTTGAGTAGCAGGTTTCTCTGCTGAACACGCTCAATGTGTTTATTTATAAACAAATTTAAATTAATTTATTATTTGAATTGTCCTGTTATATATATTTCGTCGACTGAATTGAAAAATGCTACAATATAAATTTTTCTTCCTCAAATATCCCTGCAAGCATTTCGATACGAAGAAGATTCGCAAGCGTATCGCCTGGAAGATAAATTGTATTGCGGGGTATATCTACTTCGTATTGCGGAAGAAACACCCTTTGGTAGAAATCGTGTCCCGAAAGCGATACGTCTAGGGGATACGAAAGCAATTCTTCTGGAGGATAAATGAGCAATATTGCCAGATAATCATTTGGAAGATAACTTTAAGATATCCCCCAAATTTTATGTAGCAGATATTGCCAAATAATCACATAAACGATAAAACGCAATTCTGTTTTTAGAAGCTATAAGAAGATATACCCTTTTTTGTCTCAAAGAAGATAAAACGATGGTTTTTATTGTGTTATTAAAATAAAAGAAGATAATATGTATATTACAAAAA
The DNA here is from genome assembly GCA_963921195.1 of Pegoplata infirma. Taxonomy (NCBI): domain Eukaryota; kingdom Metazoa; phylum Arthropoda; class Insecta; order Diptera; family Anthomyiidae; genus Pegoplata; species Pegoplata infirma. Next base: position 86,186,091 of record OY992538.1, read on the forward strand.
TCTTGAAATTTTTAACAAAAAAGATAAAATTCTTCTGTATAATAGTGGTCCAATTCCTCACAAGGCACACAAGCATCATTTGGTATATTTTATTCTTTTGGAACATAGGCGTCAATGCACTGTGGTTCCGATTCCAAAACTAGGTGGACAAAAGTATTTAACCATTATATTTTATGTTTTTGGAGTCGCTGATTTCAAAAAAAATATTTAAAAAATGGTAGCTCTAGTATTTTTGAAAATACAGTGGGTTTCACTATAATAACTACAACTAAAGTGGACTTTTCGCTACAACTAAAAAAGTTAAATACATTTTGCTGCTTTTGGTATCTAAATTTAATGGAATTATAAAAAAAAAGATATAAAAAGCCATTCTGAGTTTTACAGTAAGATCCAGCTATGTCGAACTACTTTTAATATGTACTTTTTTTCTAGAATAGTCGAATTTAATCATTTTTTTGCTTCTGGAGTTGCGGGAAAAGAAAAATGTGTGATGTAGCTATTGTAGAAAATACTGTTAAGTTATTTGTTACAAAAATATGTGCAGAAGATCTTGAATATTAGTCCCATTTTTTGGTGAGTTCTAAAAATTGCATAAAAAAATCGCTTTTTTAAAAGCGCTATAAAAAATGCAGCTGGACGCCGCTGGATGAGATGAGTGATAAAACATACTCTCTGATAGCTACTTTAAGAGATGTATATAGTGGCTTGCCCGCAACTTGGAGCGGTTTTTTTCGGCAAGCTTTGAAAGATTAATATTCTAATTTTTTTTTTATTTACTTATGACCCTAACTTTAAAAACCGATATCAAGATAACACGAAAGATTTACGAACCAATGAAAATTTTTTAAATAAGTATATACCCATGGCTATATTAAATATAATCCACGGAAATCTCCTGGAAATAATTCACTTGTTATAAGCTACTTAGTTTTGTATTGATTTCCTTAATTTTCAAATACAAAAATTTCGGTGAACAAACATTGATGTTCTAGTTCTGCTGAGACAAAGTTAAAGACCTTATATAATGAAATTATTTTGCGTTTAGTCTAGGCATGTTGTTAGCTATTTAAAACACCTACCTTTTTTTTATTTTAAAGATTCAAACTTTTTAGACTTTTGTCCACCTAGATTTGGATTTGGAACCACAGTGCAATGCTTCAATTTTTTTTGAGCAACTCGTTAATTTGATAAACCTAATGGAGTAAAAAAAATGCGGTTAATATATTTCGCAGTTTCCAATTTACACAATGTTTTAACGGCTTTTGAACTTTTATGTAACTTACCTCTTACAACAATTTTTGCTTGATTTTTATTTGTTAATTTCCATTTATTGCAACAAAACACCAGAAAAACAAAATTATGATTGAGAAAAATATTTTTGACAACAAATAAAATATTTTGATTTCGTGTTTTTTTCATCCGTATAATAAAAGATATCGTATATAAATCGCCTAGGGGAAAAATCAGCTAGAAGATAAATTTTCGATAATTTGGCGATTTTGTAAATGACAAAAAAAAAAAAACATATTTCTGTTTATATTGCTGAAATATCCTCGGTGTGATAAAAGGAAGATTTTTAAATAATACTACTTTGATAATTTTTTAATACGATAAAAAGAAGATATCGCCGCAATTTCTCTTAGGCGATATTTCTTCCAAATGCTTGCAGGGATAATTTTTTTTTTAAATATTAATTGGAATTTGGCTTCATCCTATTTAACAGAGACCATAAAGCTTGATTTACACGTTAACTACCCTTGACCACCCTTATCTACTATTTCCCAGTATTGGAGGATAACAATTGTCAAATTCAAATAATTTTTCATACAAAATTATTTAAACCCGGCAAACCGTATCACCAATACTGGGAAATAGTAGATAAGGGTGGTCAAGGGTAGTTAACGTGTAAACTGCCCTTAACAGTTATGAGATTTATTGAAAAAAAATCAAATTTAACTGTTCAAAAATATTTGTTCAAATAAAAATTAAAAATAACAGTTTGAAATGATTTATATACATATCTGTTCAAAATAACATAAATAAAAAAATTTTATTTATTATAACTGTTATCAAAAACTCTTTGAGCCTTAAAAAACTTGAGTTGTTAAAATAAAACTAAAATAAACGCACGTAAAAGAATCCTATTGATTGCTTATACTTCAATCATTTATTTAAAGACATAAACTTTGATTGATTTTTTTAAAAATAACTGTTATAACAGTTATTTGCTCCAATAAATATAAAATAAAAATTATTTTAGATTGTTTGAACAAAAAGTTTTTAATAACTGTTATTTTTTTCTTGTTATAGTAAAAATCAAAAAATAAAAGTTATTGCAAATTTAAACACGGGACATCTCTAGACGTCCTTGCATATACAAAATACTTAGTTTGGACAACATTCGTTTAATGATTTTTTTAAAACAAAAATACACATATAACTGTTATATTTGGTCTCTGCTATTTAACAAGATTTTGTTATACGGCGTTCACACTTGCTGCTTTGAAGTGTTCAAGAGTGAGATGTTTAAAAAAGTCTTTGTTCTGTGTCCATTACGTTTTTATTCTGCTACTGGTGTTTTGTTGAACAACTTGTTTAAGGTCGCTAGTGTGAACTCCATATTAGAGTTATTTAAGCGTATGTTTGTTGTTTTTAATATTATTTATATAAAACACAAAAAATAATTTACAAAAAAAATATTGCTGGAGCCCTTTACAATTAAGGTGACGATATATTCAATTTATTTTGTTTTTGACAAATTTGAAAATATTATGATTTCAAAATATATTTTATTACAAACAATTTTAAGTTGTGGTTGGCCTAGTTGTCTAGCAGGTTCGACAGCTTACGTGTTGTAGATTTTTGGCCTTGGTTCAATCCCCGGTCGCGGATTTTTTTTAATGTTTTAAGACCAATTCAATTTTATTTTTTCAATTACAAAGTAAATTAAAAGAGTTTTAAAGGATTAAACAAAATTACATCGATTTTACATCGCAAAAAAAATTTTTAGTGATGGGTCGGATTTGCTATATAATTGTCAGCATTAAAGACATGATTTTTGTAAATTGATAAGACAACTTTTATGACAAGTCAGTACATTTATAGAACTTGGGGAGCTCCGATAAAAATTATGACATGTCATTGCGTTGTCTTTAGTAAAATGTATTCACTTGCTGACTTCTACCTGATGAATCATTACTGACATTGTCTTAAAGACAAAATTTCTAATTGGGTTTCTATTCTAATTTAAAAGTTTTATTGAAACAGCAGTTCAATTAAATGTTTAAACACTTTTTGCAAAAGCATTTTTATTATTAAGATTCATTATTCATTTTACATATTTAAAGTTTTTTTTTAATATTTTATTTATTGTGAATTGTAATTGTTTTTTTTTTTTTTGTATTTTTTTTTTTTTTTTTTAATTTAATGAAATTTTATATATAAGTAAGTGTATGTAGAGTAGATGGTGTGTAATATTATGTGTAGCAATATTACTATTATTTAAATATTTTTGTTTTTAAATTGTTATTAATAATAAAGAATAGCAAATAATTGTAAAATTTTTTTTTTTAAATTATGCTTGCAAAAATAAAAGAATATTGTTTTATAAAGTTTGTAAAATTTTATGGCAGGTTTATAAAAATTTATTAAATTTAGCGATTCTTGCTTTAACATAAAATATATATTTTTTTTTAAATTTAAAAGAAATTTTTTAATTTTTAGAAAATTTTTTAAATTCAGTTTTTGAAAAAAAATTTTAAATAAACTTTAAAAAATTTAAAAATATGAGACTTTTCCTATAGGAAAAATGCCTCAGAATCTGAGACTTTTTCTATAGGAAAAATGTCTCAGAATCTGAGACTTTTTCTACAAATTTCTCAGAATCTGAGACTTTTTCTAAAAATGTCTCAGAATCTGAGACTTTTTCTATAGGAAAACTGTCTCAGAATCTGAGACTTTTCTATAGAAAAATGTCTTAGAATCTGAGACTTTTTCTATAGAAAAAATGTCTCAGAATCTAAGACTTTTTCTACAGAAAAAATGTCTCAGAACTTGTAATGTACTGTTCCTATTTATACTTGTTAAAACTTTTAAAATGAATTGTAGTGAGTTTTATAAAATTTGTAAATATGCCAAAGGAATTGAAAATATATTTTGAGTTTGAATTGAGCAACCAAACGGAATACATATAATTATTAAAATTCAGGTGTGGGGTCCAAAAAAAAAAAATGGATTTAAGACCCTCTCGTCAAACAATTATTGATGCATTGAATTTGGCTAATATTGAGTTTCCCGAACAGGCAACATTAACTCAACTAAGAAATTTGTATAATGCCGTGCTTAAGTCGCAGAATAATAACAATAGTGCTGATATGGTTTCAGATGAAAGCAATACTGCTTTACCCGCTGTGTGTGAAAATAATCCTGCTGTTAGTGCCAATGATGATCCTGTTAATAGTGCATCTTGTGAAATTTTAACTGGAACTGGTAATATGTTACCTGCATCCAGTGGTTTTGTGTCTGACATAAGTCCTTCGACTTCAACTACTAGTCCTTTTATTGGATTTCCCTCTGAAAATAATCATAGCCAAGCTAATGACCTAGTACAATTGGAAAACCAATTAAAAATTCTTCAAACGCGGTATGAAATAATTAGCCTTCAGAAAAAATTACAATCTTTAGAAAATAATGATAATGAAGGCTCAGCTAGTCCTGTTATTCGTCGCATTAACTACGAAGAGCTCGATAATGTTGTTCAAAAGTTTACCGGTGATGATAATAATGATATTTGTAAGTGGTTTGATAATTTTGAAGAGTATGCTAGAATGTCTAGATACAATGATACTGAGCTTTTATTGGGATTGAGATGGTTACTACGTGGTACAGCTAATCAATATGTACAAAGCATAAAAATAACAAGTTATGGCGAGGTAAAAACATTATTAATTAAAACTTTTAAAAGAACAGTGACTCGCGAAGAGATATACCGAAAATTACGTTCACGCACTTTAAAACATAATGAGTCCTGTTTAAGCTATGTAATCGCAATGCAAACAATTGCTGCTCAAGTTGATGTAGATCAAAAGGAGTTAGTGGATATTATAATAGATGGATTTCAGGACAAAACGAACAATATTTCGTTATTATATAGTGCAACTTCAATTGAAACGCTTTTAGAAAAACTAGATCGTTATGAACAACGCCGTGTTCATAAGCCAGGAGCGGTTTTAAAACCTAAATCAAATCCCAAGTCGGATGTAAGGTGTTTCAATTGTTCTCAATTTGGACATTTTCAGAGTGCTTGTCCAAAACCAACTCGTCCCCCTGGTTCATGTTTTACTTGCCATCAAATCGGACATTTCAACAAAGATTGCCCAAATCGTAAGAAGATGGTAGCAGTGGCGTCAGTTTTTCAAGATCAAGAGCTTGATAATGAAGAAAATTTAATTAATCCTTTACAATTGGTGAGTGTGGCTTTTAGCTCCTTTAATAAAATTGAGTGTACTGATTATTTGAAATTTAATTCTCTCATTGATTCCGGTAGTCCCATTAATTTTATCAAAAGGTCGTTGGTTCCACCAAATATTCAAATATCGGATGATTTGAAGATGACAAATTTAGTTGGTATTGGAAATTTTAATTTGCATATGTTTGGCAAAATATCATGTTTAATAAAATTTCGTAATGTAGTTAAAACCGAAAAATTTGTTGTTGTTCCAGACGATTATATGTCAACTTCTTTAATATTGGGTAGAACCTTTATGAATAAATTTAATATACATTTATTTCAAACAAAATCAAATAATAAAAGTGCACTCAATTATATTGAAGATAGATGTCAGCGGGTCGGTATCGATTGCCTTACACCATTAAATAATGAATTAGATAATTATTCACAATTACAAAGGCCTTGTACTGTAGAAATTATCGAAAATTCTTTAGATATTTGTCCTACGTTGGAAAATAAACATAGGATTTTGCTAAAAGATGTTATTATGAGTTGTTATCTATATCCAACAAATCTAATAAAAACCCCTTCTGATTATAAAATGAAAATCCGTTTATCGGATGATGTACCGGTGCATTGCTCTCCCCGTCGATTATCCTATCACGATCGAGCTGAAGTTCAAAAAATTATTAATGACTTGCTAGTTAGAAAGGTTATTCAACCAAGCAACTCGCCATATGCTTCGGCAATAGTCTTAGTTAAGAAAAAATCTGGGGAAACCCGAATGTGTGTCGACTATCGGAGTCTGAACGGAAAGACTATTCGCGATAATTTCCCCTTACCTCTAATTGATGATTGCGTTGAATATATGGCAGGAAAAAAAATATTTAGTTTGCTGGACATGAAAGATGGGTTTAACCATCTTGAGATGGATAAAGATTCAGTACCTTTAACATCTTTTGTAACACCACATGGGCAGTTTGAATATTTGCGAATGCCTTTTGGCTTAAAAAATGCACCCGCAAATTTTCAAAGATATGTTTATTATATTTTTCGGGACTTGATTGATAATCGTGAAATAGTTGTCTATATTGATGATATTTTGATAGCATCAGAAGACTTTGAAACACATTTTAAAACATTGAAAAAAGTACTTTGTCGGGCTTATGAAAAGGGTTTAGAATTGAAACTTAAAAAATGTAAATTTGGATACAGTGATATTGAATATTTAGGATATGCTGTTAACTCTAGCGGAATACGTCCTACTGACAGACATTTAACTGCTATCAAAGCATATCCTGTTCCTAAAAATGTTAAAGAGTTGCAAACATGCATTGGTCTTTTTTCATATTTTAGAAGATTTGTGCCATCATTTTCGAAAATTGCAAAACCTTTGTTAGACTTATTAAGGAGAAAAGACGAAAAATCATTTAAATTTTCGGAAGCTTGCATGATTGCATTTAATGAATTAAGACAACGTTTAATGTCAGCCCCAATATTGGCAATTTATCGACCAAGTTGTGAAACCGAATTACATTGTGATGCGAGTACATTAGGTTTTGGAGCTATTTTGTTACAACGTCAAAATGATGGAAAATTCCATCCAGTTTCGTTTTATTCAAAGTCTACTTCTGAGGCGGAGTCAAGATATCATAGTTTTGAATTAGAAACCTTGTCAGTTATATACGCTCTACGTCGATTTCGCATTTATTTGGAAGGCATTCCTTTTAAAATTGTTACGGATTGCAATTCTCTAACATTGACACTTAGTAAAAAACAGGTTAATCCCAGAATTGCTCGTTGGGCTTTGGAACTCGAAAACTATAATTATTCAATACAGCATCGTAGTGGTACGTCTATGGGCCATGTAGATGCTCTTAGTAGATGTTTTGAAAAGGATGTTACTGCAGTAGGGTGTATTGAGGAAATAGACTATCGACAAATAGTAGCCGCAGTAGATTCTAATGAAATTGATGTACAAATTCAAATATTGCAAAATCGTGATGAGAAAATTAAAAATTTGATGACAAAACTACAAAACGAGGATGATGATTATTTCGTGTTATCGGATGGATTAATGTTTCGTAAAGGGGTTTCAGATCGTTTACTTTTGTATGTTCCACATGATTTAGAAGAAAATTTAATTCGTTTGGTTCATGAAAAACTTGGGCACCTAGGTTTGGAGAAATGTTTGGACCAAATAAAATTTAACTATTGGTTTCCTAAAATGAAAGACAAAATTAAACAGTATATCGGAAAGTGTTTAAAGTGTATAATGTATTCAACACCGACACGATTACACGAACAAAATTTGTATAATATTCCTAAAGCGCCTATACCATTTGATACCATTCACGTAGATCATTTTGGTCCACTGCCATCTTTATCTTCAAAATGGAAACACATCCTAGTAGTAGTTGACGGATTTACCAAATTTGTCCGACTTTATCCAGTGAAATCAACAAGTACTAAAGAAGTATGTTGCTCTTTGGAAAAATATTTTAATTACTACAGCAGACCTCGGAGACTTATATCTGACAGAGGTTCTTGTTTTACGTCAAATGAATTCAAAGAGTTTTTAATTAAAAATAATGTCGAACATGTTAAAGTAGCAGTTTCATCCCCACAGGCAAACGGTCAAGTTGAACGGGTAAATCGTATTATAAAGGCAATGTTAGGTAAATTGTGTGAACCATTACAACATGCTGACTGGTCTTCAAAGCTATCTGAAATAGAGTTTGCAATTAATAACTCGGTTCATAGTACAACTAAGGAAACACCAAGCCAACTTCTTTTTGGAGTAAATCAAAGGGGTGTTATTATTGACCACTTAACGGAACATTTAGAAAATAGAAATGATAATATAACAAAAAGGGATGTGAGCCAGAAAAGGTCTAGGGCATTAGGAATGATTGAACGGTCTCAGGAATATAATCAAAATTATTTTTTGAAGCACAGTATTCCAGCTAAAACTTATTCGGTGGGGGATTATGTTGTAATTAGACAAAGTCAAAATATTGTAGGGAAAAGTTCAAAGCTGTGTGAAAAATATCGTGGTCCTTATGTAATAAGTAAAATATTAGATAAAGATAGATATATAGTGGAGGATATTGATAACTGCCAAATAACTCAAATACCATATAAGGCTATTATTGAAGCAAGTAATTTGAGAAAATGGTTAACGTAGGGCAATGATATTGAATTTGATGACATATATTTCGTTTTGAAAAAGCCACAACTCATATTTTAATACTTTTTTTTGTTAATTAAAATTTTTATTTATTTTTTTAATTTAAATTTTTATTTGTTTTAAATTTAATTAAATTTTAATTTAATTAAATTTTAATTTAATTAAATTTTTAATTTTATATTGATTGAGGTCAATCAAGTTATCAGGTTGGCCGAACTGTAATGTACTGTTCCTATTTATACTTGTTAAAACTTTTAAAATGAATTGTAGTGAGTTTTATAAAATTTGTAAATATGCCAAAGGAATTGAAAATATATTTTGAGTTTGAATTGAGCAACCAAACGGAATACATATAATTATTAAAGAACTTAAGACTTTTTCTATAGGAAAAATGTCTCAGAATCTGAGACTTTTTATGTAGAAAAAAAAAATTATAAATGTAGAGAGAATTTCTCTTTTTGAAAAATTATTAGATTTAAACTTTTTCTATACGAAAAATGTCTTAAAAAAGACTTTTTAAAAAAGCAGTATAAAACGGAAATATGATTATAAAAAATTAAGATTTTTTTCGTGTTAGCGCAATTATTGGGTTTTCGGGGCCTCGATGCTTAAAACGGTACTGAGTGAAAACATGATTATTTTTAGAAAAAATTATCAAAATTTTATTGAACCTTTGGCCAACTTTTTTGCGAACCATATATTAAGATGGCCACAAATATTTTGTCTTTTACAATTTTTATTAAGAATAAAAGTTTCTCTTTCTAAAAATTTTATAGTTTATACTTACATCAATCTGGTTGATCCTGAAATGCATTTTTATAAGTTTGTCGTTTCGTCAGGAACACATCGAAATAGTATACACTCGTGATCATCGATCGATTTTAAGTCGATAAAGTCTAGAGACGTTACTCACGCCCACGTGAGTAACTGAAATTGTTCTCACTTTTACGTGTTAATTACAAACCACCTGGATGAGAAAAATTAATCGAGAATGCAGTGCTGTCAACAAATCATGGAATCAAATTAAAGCCCTTGCCTATAATCGAAGCAGATGGAGAGAAATTGTAAACGCCCTATGTTCACCCTGAACTTTTATTTTAAAACATATATAATTTGTATAATTATTAAAATAAATAAAGGACATATATATTTCTGTTTCAGACAGCACAAAACAATCACGCAAGCTCACGAAGCAAAAATTACGCACGAAACTATTTTTTCTAAACAAGTGCACTCACAATTACGTAAGTAAAAAAATTCCCTCACGATCACGCGTTAATTACAAAATATTCGTGTCACTTGTGCATCTCTATACTAGTCCTTCTGTTTCTTTCTAAATGTCTTTGAAAGTCCAAATACAAGAGAGTTTAAATTGTGGTTCTTAAAAATTTTTGATTTATAATTTTTTTATTGCAATTTGAGGCGTTTAATGTTTAAGTGAAATTTTGTTAAAGAAATCGTAAACAGGATTATTTCAAGCATAATCAAACTACAGTTTGTTTTTCGAATTTGAGTTTTTTAAATGGATCGACTTAAAATCGATGGAAAATCATAAATATACTTAACGGTTCCAAGACTGATATTTCGTATATACCCTCTACCACAAAGCCGATGGTATAAAAATATAATATGATATCCAGAAACTTTCATGCACTTAAAAAATATGTTTTAAGCGCCTAAAATATGCACTAAAAGCCCTAAAATATGCACCAAAAAATATAAAAGTAGCTAATTTTTACCTTTATGAAAGTTCTCCAGACATTCCAAACTCTTTTTATACCCTCCACTCTAGTGATAGAGGGTATATATAAGTTTGTCATTCCGTTTGTAACACCTCAAAATATTGGTCTAGGACCCCATAAAGTATATATTTTCATGATCCTCGATCGATTTTAAGGCGATCTAGCGATGTCCGTCCGTCCGTCCGTCTGTCCGTCTGTCTGTCTGACTGTCTGTCTGTCTGTTGAAAACACGCTAACTTTTGAAAGACTTAACGGAGGCTCCTGAAGTTTGGCATATATGTTGGGCATTTACCTGGTCAGGTTGGTATTGCAATCCAGCGAAATCGGTAAAGTGGTTCAAAAGTTATGAGCAAAAGACTGAATTTCGGCAAGGGTTTTTCGTGAATTTTTGAGATAAAAAGCACTATAACTTTCGAAAACCAATTCTGAGGATGCTGAAGCTTGGCATATATATTTTGCGTTCTTCCAGCCTCGTTCGTATTGAATTTCAGCCAAATCGATTCTGTGGTTCAAAAGTTATTAGCAAAACCGTGAATTTCAGATTAGCTTCACCTAAAATTCACGTGTTGAAAACCTGTTAAACCTGTTTTAAAAACATTGGTAATTCACAAAAATATTTTACAACGTATTTTTGTCACTCAAAAATATTTTTATACCAAAACAAAAAAAAATTCCACTCGAAAAAAATTTTACACTCAAAAAAAATTTTACACTCAAAAAAAATTTTACACTCAAAAAAAAAAATTAGTAAATTATTTTTTTTTCAAAAATTACTAAAAAAAAATTTTTTAAACAAAATAAAATATTTCTAATCAAAACTGTTATTTTTTCACGTTAGAAAATTTATTATCACTTAAAATGGGCATTGTGGAGGGTATTCATAGATTCGGCCAAGTCGAATTTAACTTTTCTACTTGTTTTTTATTTTTTTTAATATATCCATCGATCAGACAAGCATTTCGGTTCCAAAGTTTAAATAAATGCGTTTTTGGTGTTCTTGATTTCACTTCCGATTTTTTTTTTTCGTTTTGGTTTCGTTTGTTCATTTGTAGTTATTTGATTTCAACTTTGAATGTATACGTTAACAACAAAAAACCAAAACGTGATTTCCTGTAATTATAAAAATTTCATGTGAATTGAAAAGTTGTGAAAGACGGAACAGAGGCCTAAACAAAATAAAAATTGAGTCCAGTTGGGCAACAAATTAAAGATGGTTCAAAAAATTTAAAAAAATAAGCTAAACCTAAATTGTCGCAAAATATGACCTAAAAATATGCATTTATAGCAAAATATGTAAAAATGTGTATTTTCGGTAAAATATGCACTAAGGAATCGATGCCATTTTCAAGCAAATTTATTGATTTGCAAAGATATTTGGTAAATGCTGCTTTTTTTTTTTCAACTTTTCAAGCAGCTTTATTAGGGGTGTTTTATGATATTTTAGATAACTCCGCACAAAAATTGTGTATTTATCGAAATTCTTGTAGAAAAAAAACCCTGATAAAGTAGCTTGAACAGGAAAACTTATGTATTTACATGAAAGTCCTGTCCTTGATGATATCACTAAAATTGTTTTTGAATAACTCTATAGAACATTTTCTACAAATTCTGGGGTTCGTTAAAGATATGTGATAATTCGCACATACAGTAAATATTTGGTTTAGAATAATTTTTTTAAGTTTTAGTAAAACAATTTTTTTAAGTCTTTATCTTAAGAACTTCAAGAGATCACACTTACCAACATTGTAAAGGAAAACCGGAATTTGCATGCATACAGTTTTTCACAAATTTAACACGGATATTAAAGCGGTCCCAGAGCTGTTCCATTTATTATGAATCTATTAAAACTTGTAAATCGAGGATTACCTGTAATTAATATCATTTTCCTCCGGGTCAGAATAAAACCATTAACATACCGAGAGCTTATATTCAAAACCTTCGATCTGCATAATGAAAATTTTTTAGGAGATAAAAAAAACTGTTATTTTTAAGCGATAAAAAGGGATAAAAGGAGAACATTACCCAGCAAAACCTGGATGACTTCCAGAACTAGTTCTAGAGTGCTTCTTTTTAGCTCGACTAAATCTCTATCTCGTTCTCAGAGCCACGATATTTGTTTGAAATTGTCACCATCAGAACTACACCATTTATTTATGTAATTCGTAAAAGATCAATTGTAATTCGAAGATTCTACTTGTAGTTCGAAGATTCCATTAGTAATTCGAATATTCTACTGTAATTCGAAGATTTTAATTATAATTCGAAAATATCAACGGAATTTCCATTGATCTTTTTCGAATTACAATTTGAGTCTTCGAATTACAAATGGCATCTTCGAATTACAAAAAACAATAAATTCTTTTACGTAAAATTATATATTTTTTAATATTTGAAGAAGACCTGACAGGCTCTATAGAATTTCGTTACTAAAAAACTAAAAACCGGAATTTGCATGCATATAGTTTTTCACAAATTTAACACGGATATTAAAGCGTCCCAGTGCTGTTCCATTTATTATGAATCTATTAAAACTTGTAAATCGAGGATTACCTGTAATTAACATCATTTTCCTCCGGGTCAGATTAAAACCATTAACATACCGAGAGCTTATATTCAAAACCTTCTATCTGCATTATGAAAAATTTTTAGGAGATAAAAAAACTGTTATTTTTAAGCGATAAAAAGGGATAAAAGGAGAACATTACCCAGCAAAACCTGGATGACTTCCAGAACTAGTTCTAGAGTGCTTCTTTTTAGCTCGACTAAATCTCTATCTCGTTCTCAGAGCCACGATATTTGTTTGAAATTGTCACCATCACAACTACACCATTTATTTTTGTAATTCGTAAAAGATCAATTGTAATTCGAGATTCTACTTGTAGTTCGAAGATTCCATTAGTAATTCGAATATTCTACTGTAATTCGAAGATTTTAATTATAATTCGAAAATATCAACGGAATTTCCATTGATCTTTTTCGAATTACAATTGGAGTCTTCGAATTACAAATGGCATCTTCGAACTACAAAAAACAATAAATTCTTTTACGTAAAATTATATATTTTTTTAATATTTGAAGAAGACCTGACAGGCTCTATAGAATTTCCTTACTAAAAAATATTTTCTTTTTAAATATTTGCCTAAAGAAAATTCTGAGGTAACTCCCCGGGATGTTCTTTATGAACCTATTGTGATAAGCTTTGAAGTACTTCTATAACTAGTTATTTTGGAATAACTCCAAAAAGTTTTGCTGGGTTGGTATATTTTAACGTAAATATCATAATATAAATGAATCCGCCAATGTAATTTATAAAAATTATAGCATCATTTGCTTTAAAAAATACGTACCAATTCAATGTGTTAAAAAAAAAATATAAGTTTAAATGTTTATATAAAAAACTTTTTGCAATAAAAAAAACCTTCAACTTCATATCTCAGGCCAAAGTGCTGTTTAAAAAAATAATGTTTTATTAAAAATAAAAATTTATAAAAAAAAGATATGTATAAAAAGAAAATGAATTAGAAAATATTAGTAATATAAAAAAACCAATTGCTAAGCAATATATATTTGCACTTTATTTTTTTATGTTAAACGATCCATTTAAAAAAAATAAATTCCATTTTGTTTTTCAAGGGAATATTTCTTTATTATTTAAGCAATTTAAATTTTTATCTACACATAATGGGGAGTTTTGTGTGTGTTTTTACTAATTTTCTGAATGTTTCAAAAAAAAAATCTTATAATTTAAGCATATAAATGTTGTTAGTGGTTTTTGTATTTAGGGTTTTTTTACTAAATAAGTATTATTATTTTATAATTTTATCAACTTTTTTGAAATACTTAAAAAAACGTTTTTTTTTTCATTTTTGTTTTGTTTTAAATTTTCTTTTGCTAATACTTGTTTTTTCTCAATTCAATTTATCAACTAATTTTTTATATTCCATTTTTAATTTTGAGTTTTTTTTTTTTTTTGTTTTTTTTATGGTTGAGAAAATATTTTTTTGTATCATTAAAGTGCATAAAATATTTTGTGGTTGTTGATTTTTTTTTGTTTTTAAGAAGGAGCTCTACTCCTTTTTTTAATAATTAAATGAATTTTTATGTTTTTATTTGCTTCTATTTTGTTTTTTTTTTTTCTAAAAAAAGCTTATGCTGTGTAGGTTTTTAATTAATTTTTTTTTGTTGTTTTGTTTTTCAGTAGTACTATTACAATTATTTAACATTTAAGCAATATTTTTTTTTTTAATTATTCTTTTTTAAAACGTTATTCTAAATTTCAAAAATATTCATATGTTTTTTTAAATTATTTAATTTTTTTTTTTTGTTTTTTTTTTTAATTTTAATTTTTTTGTTTTGTTATTCAATCTGCATTTTTAAAAATTTCTACAAATACATTTAAGTATATAGTGTGGTTTTGCATAGTGTGTGTGTATAATAATGAAATAGTAATGTTTTTTTTTTATTTTTAAGATAAATATTAATAGATTTTTATTATTAATTACTTTTGTTTTTGTTGAATTTACGCATAAATGTATGCAAGTTTTTTCATATTTTGTTTTTTCATATTTTATTTTTTTATTAATAATAAAATACTTGACCTGGTTTTTGTCTTTTGCGTTCTTCTAATTTACGATTGATTTCTTGTTGACGCTCAATTTTACTTAAAGCTCGAGCTACATAAAGGTACTTGTCACCCAATTGTTTGCCATTTAAACCAATAACAGCTGCCAGAGCTGATTGAGGATTTTCAAAAGCCACAAAACCAAAACGTTTGGAACGTCCTTCTTCATCAGTCATGATCTAAAATAAAAAAAATAAATAAATAAAAATGATCAAGTTTATTTAATTTTGTTTTTAAATAAAAACAAATAGTTATTTATTCGAGTTACAGCTTCTTTTTATAGCATCCCTGCAGGAAAAGTGCTAGGTTCATGATAGGCCACGTTACATATCAACAAGACCCAAAACACCTATCACAAATTCGACACCTTTCATATAAAAATACCTAACACTTTTGTTAGGGAATTATCAGCCCCGTATATATAACTAGCCGACATGTGCATATATATATTCGTTTCATCGTGGCTATAGCCACTCAACGCTACTTAGTTAAAGATGCTGAATCTGTCCTTACAAATGACCTGCTATCACTTGGAAATTATTTTAAAAAATGGCGTCTGTGTCCTAGCCTCAACAAGACGGAAGTAACATGTTTTCACCTCAATAATAGTCAATCTGATCTAAAGCTTAACGTTCTTTTTGGAGATATTATCCTACCCTTTAATCCAACACCAAAATACCTTGGAGTTACCCTTGATAGAACACTCTCTTTTAAAAAGCACATAGAAAATACTGCTAACAAAGTTAAAACGCGTAACAATATTATCCAAAAACTTGCGTCAACTACTTGGGGAGCTTCTGCAAAAACACTGCGCTCAGCATCACTCGGACTGGTTTATTCTTCTGCAGAATACTGCGCACCGGTCTGGCTTAATAGCCCCCACGTAAACAAATTAGATACCCAACTAAATGCATGTATGCGACTAATAACAGGTACAATGTCTTCAACCCCAATAAGATTTTTACCTGTTCTAAGTAATATTCTACCACCAAGTCTAAGACGTCAGAATGCACTACTCCGCGAACATCGAAAAATAATCGCCAATCCTAGCCTTAAAATACACCAATATATTGAAGCTGCTAATGACGACCGTCTCATATCTCGAAAACCTCCATTAAAACTAGCTGAAAGTCTCGCAAACAATAATTATGACCCATATAACATCTGGTTTAATAATTGGAACCAAGCTTCATGTGATGACTTAATGAAAATACAGGACTTGACCTGTATGCCTCCGGGATCAGAATTGCCTAGGCCTATATGGGTTAGGCTTAACCGTATACGGACAAACAATGGAAGGTGCGCAGCTACTCTTTTTAAATGGGGCTCCGCTGTTTCGCCATTATGTGATTGCAGCGATGTTAATCAAACCATTTACCACATTATAAAAGACTGCCCCCATCGTAAATTTCTTGGCGAACTACACGAACTAAACAATGCTGGCCCAGATGCCGTCCGGTGGCTGAAGAATATTGACATCAATATCTAATTATTATCTATACTATTTTTCTATCAAAATATGCTAAACTTTGTTGTATAATCTGTTAAACTAGTAATGCTTATATCTCTAAAATTGTAATTGTTTGTATCAGTGCCATACGATAAATAAAATAACCGAGTCATTCGCTTTAGAGTACACCACTTTTAGAGTACAGTATTTCCGAATTAGAATGTTTAGAATGATTAGTAACAACGAAATTAAAATGCAGAAACTATGCATAGTCTGATTCAGAAATTGTTACTATATTTGTAATTTTTGGAGTTTAAAAGTTATTCAATTATCAACTTCACAATATCAGAATTATAATTTGCAAATACAGTCGAACTCGGTTATAACGAACTCGGTTATAACGAATTCTCGGTTATAACGAACTAATTCTAAAGTCCCGACGTTTTGGCAACAATTTTCACACAAAATACTTCTTTTATAACGAACTCGGTTATAACGAATCCTCGGTTAAAACGAACTACTTATTATGGTTCCACGAATACATTTTCATGTAAATTTACCTTTTTATAACGAACTCCCATACATTTTTTGAAATTTGCGGCAATTATGTGTACCAAACTCACAAATGGTAAGAAATTTTGGGTTAATATTATAATTTTGATAAAATTTATTTATATTTTTAATGTCTTCTTCTCAATAAGTTTTTTACTTTCAAAAAAACGTGAAATAAAACAAAATTGGAAATTTTGTTTTGGAAATAAAACTAGGTTGATATAAAACATACCCCGGTTATAGCGAACTTCGCTTATAACGAACTATTTTCCCTGGTCCCTCGGAGTTCGTTATAACCGGGTTTGACTGTAATTAATATAATAATATTAATTGCATTGTCTATATGACATTAACAAAACTATACCTAAAATACAAACCAAAATTTGCCCCGAGGCAATTTGACTTAACTTAGCAGAAAGTCATTTCATGTATGCAAAACCCATTCTTCTAAGTGGCATACCCTGTAAAAAGAGACACGAAAATATAATTGGAATAACTGGAAAAATTGTTTGTTTAACATTGTTCATGAAATCTCTTCTAGAAAAACCACATTATTCGTTGTTAGATTTAATGCTATTGTGTCGGATCGCGTAAAGCGGCAGTTATAATTGTTACGAGTGTAACGTGGTGTTTGGTACCTTGGGTTCAAATCTCACATTTTCTATATAGAGATAATTTAACAATTTTCAAATGTTAAACATATAAATATAATAATATAGGATCACTGATGAAGCTAAAATGCAGAAACTATGCATAGTCTGATTCAGAAATTGTTACTATGTTTACAACTTTACATTATCAGAATTGAAAATTTTTATTGTTTGAACGTTTAGAATGTAAGAAAAACATTCGTTTCTAGAATGGCAAATATAGTAGTGATTCTAGAAATTACACAAAATATTATACAACATATTTTTAATATATACTGAGCACTTAGAATGTTTTTAATAAAAAAAAATATTTAAAAATAAACTGTATTTTTAAAAAAAAAAGTTAACATATCTTGTTTTTTGAAAAAATTATTTTTCAAAAAACACCCAAAAGCAATTCGAGCAAAAAATTTATATTTGAAGGCATGTCATAGACTCAATTCCGTTCGGGAGTGGAAAAAGTGGTTTACTCGAAAAACGGAAAGCGAATATTTTTTTCCGAAATGAAACCACCCAGCCAGAAATTCCCAACAGTACCAAAACAAAAGTACTGGCAAAGCAAATAATTTTTTGTATAGCAAGCTCTTTTTAGTAAAGTACTTGGTTTCACCGAATTAAGTACTTTGCTAGTACTTTTTTACCAAACTAAAGGCGGTTTATTTATTTGAAATATTTTTTTTAATAATATAATTAAATTTTAACATTTTATTTGAAAACACTTAATTATGTTATAAAGCTATGACAATGGTGTCATTATCAAATTTAGTATGAATACATTTTGATTCTACTATGTGGATACTGATTTCAATGTTATTTTTATCAAATTTGTTTAACATTGTAGAGTCCTATTTCTCTTGATTAAAAAAAAATCGCTACATTCAATGAAAATATTGCCTTTCAAAAATAAGTCATCTTGTAAAATGATTCTGCCATAAAAAAAGTTTTTCGCGATTTTTAACAAAATGGTCTATATCACATAGATGTTTTTTGTTCACTATTCGTAGTATTAGGGATGCCTTTATGATCCACTAAAAGCAATTTTTTTTATCAAATACCAATTAAGATGGTTTATTTCGCGAGAACCTTGAAAAATTAAAAAATTCGCGAATTTTAGGGCTTAAAATGAAAAGCTTTAAACAAAATTTGCATAAGAAACATTGTTACAAGTCAAGAAAACTGTACCATGCATCGAAAAACGGAGTACGCCATTCGACTCAGCATGTCTCAAATAGATGGAAATGTTGGCCATACCACTTATTTTCTATAATAGTGGTCACTTTTGTCATGATGTGTAATTAATATATAACCCGTGTAAAAAAAAATAGATATTGAACTATATATAATCATATCTTCTGCTATATCTGATACCATATATAATTTGATATGCTAGATCCGAGAAATGGGGACAAATCTCGGATCTAAATATATCTGATCAGATCTAAACTGATACAAAAAGATATGTAAGTTTTAGATCTAATTTTATCAAATTTAGTATATATTTTTTATATCCGTACTTTAATTACGCGAAAAAAATATTTCTTCTTAATTCGCTTTCAAATCTTTTAAACTTTTATTGAAGTAATTATTTTATTTACATAATACATACAAAACTCATTAAATATAAACAAATTTTAAGATAAAAAAATATTTAAATAAAAGACTGACAATATATTAATAAAAAACAGACAGTAATTAACTAAAATAAATAAAATTATTGCCAATTTTAGATGGATTCTTCCATAGGGTAGAAAGGTACCAATTGTAGTATCAGATCAACCTCTTAGACTTCGATGGATTTCCACACACCTTTACACATTTAAATAACGTTTGAGAATTTTGGCAATAAGGGCAGTTCAGATTTCCCATTGTCCAACACACATCAACGACAACAGATCTATACATAAATATATATACTCATCTGCAATCATCTTTTCCACACATAATTTCCATGTGGACATGTATGTATCCTAACAGCCCCAACATTCATTACAAGAAAAATTAATAATCCCAATGTTTCGGCTACTTAACAGCAGGAAAATTGATTCTTCAAATCTAAAAAAAACTTCAAACACAGCCACGAAATATTTTTATAATTTTTAACGTTTTTTTTTTTTTTTTTTTTTTTTTTTTTTTTTTTTTTATTTATTTATTTATTTATTGGTGATCTAGCACAACAAGACATAAAATCTTATAAATGATAGTGCTAGTGAGTATAACAAACATACATGGGTACATGATTGAAAATTATCAGATTAAAAGCATTCGAAAATAGTTTGTGAATTTGGATTACAAAAAAATAAAAAATAATAATAAATAATAATTGTAGTATATATAATAATATAGACAGTTTTATAAATTATTACAAAAATGCAATCCCGAGTAAAAAAGATCATATATAATTATATATAGTTTTATATATACATATATTATTTTATAAAACTATATGTATTTTTTGTTGCATCATATGTGATTTTATATATTTGCACTTCTAATTTGTTTCTTATATAAAATTATATAACAGAAAATATTGTCTTTTATATAATAACATATGATTTAAGATTCGTTTATATTATTACATATGAACTTTAAAATTCTGTCTCCTTTTTTATATAATTTGATAAAACAAAATATTTGAAGTAATTTTATATAAAACTTTATGCAACTGTTTTTAAATTATATGTTATCTTATATGAGTAAAATTTAAAAAAAAAATTCTAAGTCCTTTACATATAATTCAATATAACTTTTGAAAATTTTTCTAAGTCCAAAAAAAAAATAAAATTTTCTAAGTCCCAAGGACTGATGCAAAATTGAAAGAAAAAAATTCATAGAATTTGATATAACTTTTAAAAAATTTTCTAAGTCCATATTTTTTTTTTTGAAATTTTTCAAAGTCCTAAAAATATTTTTGAAAATTTTTAAGTCCTGGAAACAAATTTTTTTTGTCAATTTTTTGCGTTTTGGGGGAAAATTTTTTTTCTTATATATAAATATATTTAATTATATATAATTGCATCAATTTTATTCAAAAAGGGTCCAATTTTCGCATATAACTATATAAAATTATATTAAAATTATATCAAATTTGATGAGATTTGATAAAATTTGATCAAATTTGATAAGTTTTTATATGGTTTTATCGACTCATTTTTCGCATTAAACTATATATGATTATATATGATGTCTTTATATAATTTTATATGAATATATATAATCTTTTTTACTCGGGATACCCGAGTAAAAAAGATTATATATAATTTTACTTATTTTTATATAAACATATATTATTTGATAAATTTATACGTAAATTGTTTTGCTATCATATAAGATTATATATATTTGCACTTCGTATTTTTTTCTTATATAAAATTATATAAAAGAAAATGTTAAGTTATACATAATAACATATGATTAAAGTTAGTTTATATAATTACATATGAAATATAAAATTCTGTCTGTTTTTTTATATAATTTAATATAACAAAATATTTGAAGACATTTTATATAAAACTTTATGCAACTTTTTTCTGAATCATATGTAATCTTATATGAGTAAAATTAAAAAAAAAAAATCTAAGTCCTTTATATATAATTTGATATAACTTTTGAAAATTTTTCTAAGTCCAGAATTTTTTTTTTTTTAAGTTCCAAACCTAAACCTTAAACATTTGTTTTAAAAATTTTATATGTTATTATATATAATGCAAAATTTATGAAAAAAAATCTAAGTTCTTTATATATAATTTAATATAATTTTTTTTTTGGGTTTTTTTTTATTTAATTATATATAATTGCATAAATTTTTCTAAAAAAGGGGCCAATTTTCGCATCAAATCATATAAAATTATATGAAAATCACATCAAATTATATCAAATTTAATGCAACTTTATATGGTTTTATCGACTCATTTTTCGCATCAAATTCTATATGAATATATATGATGTCTTTATATAATTAAATATAAACATATATAATCTTTTTTACTCGGGTATAGAAAACAAAAAATTGATTAACATTATCATATTTCATAGAAAATTTAATATTAAAATTTAAAAATTTGGTATTTAACATATTCAATCAAATTTTAAAAATTAACAACATTAAAAAAAATTATCTAAAATAAATTAATAGCTCCTTCTTGAACAAGTTTGCGTTGCCTATAAGTTGTGTAGTATCTGGAAGTTTATTCCAAAGACGAGTGGAAAATATAAAGAATTGGCGTTCAGACAAAAGTTTTCGAAAACGTTGCTGAATAATTTTCTTTCCACGACGGGATCTTGCAAATTGGATTCTACTAAATAGATAAATTGGTTGTTTTTGTGTTATTATTTTGTGTAGAAGCATAAGACATTTAAATTTAAGAAGATTTTCAAAGCTCATCTTATATATACGGTATGAAAACGTTGAAATGTGATCACGACGTCCTTTATCGAAAATGTATCTTGCGATATTATTGTAGGCAACATTTAGTTTGCGAAAATCATCACTATCACAATTAGCAAAAATTTCACAACCGTATAAAAGGACTGGAATAAGGTACGTTTTCGCTAACAACATACGAATGTTTAATGGTGTTGAACTTTTCACTGCCCACAGATTACGCAACATACCATAAAGTCTCCCTACAACAGAGTTAATATGGGTCGACCAAGTTAACTCATTATTAAACGTTACACCAAGATTTTTTGAAGAATCAACAAAATCAATAATGTTATTGTTTATTTTAATTTGAATATCATTACCTAATGTTCTTTTACTTCGCGATATAAATAGGCATTTGGATTTTGAAGGATTAATACATAATCCATTGGCATTCGCCCAGATGTTGATTTCATTGAGATCAGTGTTAATATTGTTTACGCAAGATTGAATATTTGCAACATTAGAACCGTTATAAAGTTGCACATCATCTGCATACATGTGTACTTTGCTGAAGAACGTGACGTCTGGTAAATCATTAATGTATAAACAAAACAAGAGGGGACCAAGGATTGATCCTTGTGGAACACCTCTGTTGACGTTTTTTTTACAATTTTCACTTAAAGAATCGAAATTTTCTGTATGTACAAAAAAAAATTCTAAAATAAATATTTTATTTTGAAATACATTTCAAATTTTGAAATTGTTTTTTTCTGATTTTCCGAGTAAAAATTTTCTGGTCTAATCATATATAATTTGATACAATCTTATATGAGTTAATATGCTTCCGTATAAATTTATATAAAATTTTATCTATCACTTTGATACGGTTGATCCACTTTATATGGTTAGATGTTGCATCAAATTATATAAAAATTGATATTATAAGATCAATTTGATCTATTTAGATTTGACCAAATTCGGGATCAAATTGTATCAATTTTTATATTTTTTTATCTAAAGTAATACAATTAGATATTATTTGATACAACCATTTTACGGATCAAATTAGATCTATTTAGTAAAATTAGCATAATATTTTTACTAGGGTTGTTTTGAATTGATTTTTTTATTATGATAATAAATAAAAACATCAAAAATATCGATATTTGCAAAAATCAAAATGATATCGAAATTGAACATTAGGGGTTTTCATTTAAGCTATTTAAAATATGTACCCTAGTAAAAATATAATGCTAATTTTACTGAATAGATCTAATTTGATCCGTAAAATGGTTGTATCAAATATTATCTAATTGTATTACTTTAGATCAAAAAATATAAAAATTGATACAATTTGATCCTGAATTTGGTCAAATCTAATTAAATCAAATTGATCTTATAATATCAATTTTTATATAATTTGATGAGCAAAACCAAAATACGAATCTAATCATATATGGAGCAATATCTAACCATATAAAGTGGATCAACCGTATCAAAGTGATAGATGCAATTTTATATAAATTTATACGGAAGCATATTAACTCATATGAGATTGTATCAAATTATATATGATTAGACCAGAAAATTTTTACTCGGGTAAATAATGATTTTGGTATCCCGAGTAAAAAAGATCATATATATTCATATAAAATTATATAAAGCCATCATATATAATCATATATAGTTTAATGCGAAAAATGAGTCGATAAAACGATATAAAAACTTATCAAATTTGATCAAATCTGATCAAATTTGATATAATTTTAATATAATTTTATATAGTTATATGCGAAAATTGGACCCTTTTTTGTATAAAATTGATGCAATTATATATAATTAAATATATTTATATATAAGAAAAAAATGTTTTCCCCCAAAACGCAAAAAATTGACAAAAAAATTTGTTTCCAGGACTTAAAAATTTTCAAAAATATTTTTAGGACTTCGAAAATTTAAAAAAAAAAAAAAACATCTGGACTTAGAAAATTTTTTGTATTTTTTTTTTTCAATTTTGCATCAGTCGTAAAATTTTTGGACTTAGAAAAATTATCAAAAGTTATATTAAATTATATGTAAAGGACTTAGATTTTTTTTTTTAAATTTTACTCATATAAGATAACATATAATTTAAAAACAGTTGCATAAAGTTTTATATAAAATTTCTTCAAATATTTTGTTTTATCAAATTATATAAAAAAGAAGACAGAATTTTAAAGTTCATATGTAATTATATAAACGAACTTTAAATCATATGTTATTATATAAAAGTCAATATTTTCTGTTATATAATTTTATATAAGAAACAAATTAGCAGTGCAAATATATAAAATCACATATGATGCAACAAAAAATACATATAGTTTTACAAAATAATATATGTATATATAAAACTATATATAATTATATATGATCTTTTTTACTCGGGATTTATTTTTATTAATGATAGATATATAAGTAGATCTGATCATATCTACTAGATATAAAAATCTTGACACAAAACGTTTGTAGATGTTAGACGAGATATGACTATATATAGGCCCATATCTAGCATATCTTGCAATATATAATTTGATCAGGTATCAGATATAATTAGATATGTTCATATATAATTAGATCTAAACAGATCTAATTATTTTTACACGGGAATTTATTTAAAATAGAAAAATTTAAAAAAAAGTTTTCTAATGTACAAATTATTAAATAAAAAAAATATTTTATTAAATACATTTTTAATTTTGTAATGGATTGTTTTAGTTAAAAAGCTATTTTAAAAATTCTCGGATAGTACTTTTTAAAGTACAGGGAAAGCGCTTTTAAAAGTACTTTTCCACTACTAAATGGTGTTATCATTTAGTATCTTAGCAAGTACTAAAAACCCAAAAAAAGGTAATTTGCCAGTATTAATACTACCTTATTAGGTACTTTGCCAGATCTGGCCCGTATGTATTTTTCTGCCTGGGCACTTTTATGCAATTCAATTCCACTTTGATTTTTTAAAGTGATTCCATTCCGAAAATTATAATATTCGTTTTGTGTTTTACGAGCAAACCAATTTTTTCCAAATCCGAACGGAATTGAGTCTGTGACATGCCCCTTGAGTTTGAGAAATAAAGTTTAAAACTAAAATTTCCATAACTCAAAAACTAAGCAAGCTGGAGCAAAACGAAACAAAATGTCGGATCTATGACGACCCTGTAGGAAATTTAGCTCTTCACAAGTCTGGACCCTATTGGGTCCTAACTTTGAATCAAAAATAAAATTCCCCGAAATTTTAAAACGTTCATATAGCGGTTACTACCGCCGACAAAAAGTTGTGAAGCAATTTTGTAGCTCTTGGATCGTAGAACAAGACCACTAAATACCCGAGAGCAATCCGATAGTTTTTGGGTTATTTTAGTTTGAAGTGTGTTTAACCTACAACAAAACCTGTTGCCATTTGTAATTCAAAGATTCCATTTGTAATTCGAAAATTTCATTTGTATTTCGAAGATTCTACTTGTAATTCGAATATTCCATTGGAAATTTCAAAATTGTATTTGTAATTCTAAAAAATCAATTATAATTCGAAAAAGTCAATTTTTATTCGAAAACAATCAATTGTAATTCGAAGGTTCTAATAGTAATTCGAAAAAGATCAATTGTAATTCGAGAAGGATCAATTGTAATTTGAAAAGATCAATTGTAGTTCGAAGTAGATCAATTGCAATTAAAAAAAAAAAATCAATCAATCAATTGAACAGTTCATGCGAATAAGGACGAATAGACCACTTTTTTGCAAACACGTTTTTTTGCATAAATGCATTTTATTAGCAGAGCCCTACAATCCTATGCAGAAATTTTGGGGAAATTTTGACTTTTAAGGCTAAAAAAATGACTTTGAAAGTGAAATAATTTGTATATTTTTATATTTTTGTTTAAATTGGGATTGAACTAACGCACAATTTTGATTAAATACAACACAAAAACATACAAAAATTTTACTTTCGGTAACAATGTGTTAAAAGAACATTACGAGGAACAAACCACACTTATTATATTTAAAGTGTGGAAAACAAAAAGGGCGAATATTCATCCTTAACAAAATATTATACTACTATAAAAATTGATATTAGCTAAAATTTGAATTTGTACACAAAAAAAATAACAATCTTAGCACATACAAACAAATTAACCAGATTTGCGAAAAAAAAATCTTCAGTGTTACCGCGTAATTAAGATCATATAACCACGAATACATGGTCTAAGCATATTTTAACCTTACTAAAATTTTGTATATACACCTGTGTTCAGAAAAATAGGAGAAAAATAGGAGTATCCTCGTAAAAATTCAGAAAGGTATATCTTCGAAAATAAAACGAGTATTTTAAGCAATAAAAAGTGCGTTGTAGATAATTGCTTAAACTTTAATTTAAATTAATTCCAGCCATATTGGGAAATTAATATTTAATTTTTTTTACAAAAAACTGGATGTCCAAAAATACGTGTTTTTTTACAATGCGGGAAGGTCTTGGATTTTTTTCCTGGTAGGTAGAAAAATTATTTGATTACTGAAAATTAACTATAAAGCTAATGCTAAAAATCCAAAATTATGTATTTGAAATAAATCGACTCGTAAGTATTTAAAAAAAAAAATCCAAAAACAGTATTCCAAAAATTTCATTTTGCAGTTCGACCCATCTATCTCATTTATTTTTTACCCAATCTGGATGGGATTAATTTTAAATTAAAGCTTGGGACATTTTCTACGATGCACTTTTTATCTACTAAAAATATTCGTTTTCGTTTCAAAGATATACCTTTATGAATTTTAATGTTCGATACGCACTCCTATTTTTCTCCTATTATTTTGAACACAACTGTAGGGAGATGTGACTTAAATCTTTGAGCTAATACCAAAAAGTTGACAAAAATATTATTTTTTAACCGTTTCCTGCGTTTTGATTGTCCCCTGTAAAATTCTACAAATGGTCTATTCGTCTTTATTCGCATGAACTGTTCAATTGTATTTGTTATTCGAAAATTTCATTTGTATTTCGAAGATTCTACTTGTAATTCGAATATTACATTAGTAATTTCAAAATTTTATTTGTAATTTGAAGATTCCAATTGTAATTCCAAAACAATCAATTGTAATTCGAAGGTTTCAATAGTAATTCCAAAAAAAATCAATTGTAATTAATAAAGATCAATTGTTATTCAAAAAATATCAATTGTAATTAAAAAAAAAAACAATTGTAATTCAAAAAATATCAATTAAAAATAATTTAAAAAAGATTAATTTTAATTCAAAAAGGTCAATTGTAATTAGAAAAAGATCAATTGTAATTAAAAAAAAAAATCAATTTTAATTCGAAAAATATCAATTGTAATTCTCTCTTTGTCTCGTTTTTGCACATTACAATTTTAGCGCTGAATTATTTGTTTAGGGCCCCCGTAGGCTAGTTAGTAGCGTGCTAGCCTTTGAACGTGGGGTCGTGGGTTCTATTCCCACCAGAACCCTTGGTTTTTTCGCTACAACGAGACGACGGTCATTGTTACCAGTTCTCGGTTAGGTTAAAATTATTAAAAATGAGTTGTAAATAAATAGAATGAATAAATAAAATAATTGATTTTGTGATCAAAACTATTAAAAAAAAATTGTAATTCCAAAAATACCAACTGAATTTCCATTGATTTTTTCGAATTACAAGTGAATCATTGAATTACAATTCATCTTTTAGAATTACAATTGATCTTTTTCAAACCACATTTAAATTTTTTGGAATTAAAATTGATCTATTCAGACATTTTTGAATTACACTTGCGTCGTCGAGGTACAACTAATCTTTTTTTGAATTACAATTGGAATCTTAGAATTACAAATAAAATTTTCAAATTACAAAGGAAGTTTTCGAATTACAAATGAAATTTTCGAACTACAAGTAAAATCTTAGAATTACAAATGAAATTTCTAAATTAAATATGGAATCTTCGAATTACAAGTAGAATCTTCGAATTACAATTAATATTTTTCGAATTACATCTGCAAACGGTGTAGAGTAGAAATATGTATTTTTTAGTTTTTTTGTTGTAGTTTAAAAGAACTCATTTTAGAAGTAGTGATCACTTTTATTTTTTGGATAACATTATGTAATTAAAATTTTTACAAATACAAAAGATGTGCACTTTTGTCAGTTACTGCTAGTAAAATACTCTTTACTGTATGAGTTCAAGGTTTTTATTTTCCATCTAACACTTCTAGTAAAGCTTTTTAAATACAACAAAAAAAACTATACGACGTACAATCACCCTGCTGCTAGCATACAGGTTTCAAAAATCCACTAAAAAAGAGCAAAACATAGTATGAGGGTAGTTTAGTTAATTTGTCGTTGTTGTTGTTGGGGTTACATTATATTTCACTCACTTGTTTAGTTAAAAGTAACCAACCCCCCAACCCAACCCCAAAATTACCACAACGAACAGCAAGTTTACATTTAATACTCGTTGTATTACACAGTTTGGAGAAACGTATAGGATTTTATAGAAAAATTGCTAATTGCAGTTGGAAACAAGGAAATGTCTACTACGCATAAGCAATGAGAAAAAGAGAAAATATGAATATTATAAGGGAGAAATTTTTATGAACAAAACCAAAAATAATGGAATTGTATAACATGTGAATTAAGAAGAAATTGGCGAAAATAGGAAAAGCAAATAAGGAGGTGAACACATGTTTATATAGACGAATAAGATATTTTAGACGAAAGGAAATAATGAAAATTTATGAGACAAAAAAATGCTTGATTAATGACCTTTTACTTAACTTTACTTATTTACATTACTTTATTACATTTAAAAATTGTTTAACTTTTAAGATTATATTTTGAAATTTCTGAGATCGTATGGAATATTTTTAAATATATATGTATATATATTTTTTTTAAGTAGACTTTTAAAGGTTTTGAATCAGTCAATGCCATTGGGGCATTGGCAACATCAGTCTCTCTTGTGGTTTTTAAAAATCGTTTATGTAGTACGAGTTAGTTTTAAAAGTCCTTAAAGCACAATTTATCCAAAGTTTTTTACTGGACAAATACTTAAGGTTAAATGCATGTTTTTACTCGACACTTCCAACCGTACAAAAAAAAAGAGCTCCGCCAAAGCACTTTATTTTTTGTATATAAAGTAGTATGAAATTATAATTCGAAAATGTGCTTTGCGAGCTCTTTGTTATGTTTTTTTTTTTTATTTTAAGCCGTTTAAAATATAAATTTGTAAATAAAATTTGTATATATTTCATACCCCTGTAGGAAATGTGACCAGTCCTTGATAGGTCACGTGACATGTCACTCAAACACAAATGGAACTTGACACCTTTCATATAAAAGCACCTTTTTCTTATGTGAGGAATGTCTTAACCCCGTATACATCACTTGAGAGATGTCACTGGGCCGAATGTCACAGAACACATCAAAGTTGTTTTTTCTAAAATTTCGCAAAAACAAATTTTCCTAAAAGCGATTTTAAAGACTTTTTTTTGCTCCAAAACTAAAAAAAAAATAGTGTCTTATTTTTTCCTTCAAGTATTTTTAATTAATTTGGTTGCTCCAAAATTAAAAAAAATATATGTGTTTGGGACTTAAAAATGTTTGAATTTTGGGACTTTTTTTCCAAAAATTTTATATCCTAAAATTTTCATATACACTTTATGGTGTCCTATACCGATATTTTGATGAGTTACAATAGGAAGGCAATACCAAACTTATCACGACTACAACAAATTAATATGCGAAGTCTCAGTCATAGCTGTTTAATACTTTGACCCTTATCTCCATTTCAACAGACGGACATCTCTAGAATGTCTTAGAATCGATCACTGATCAATAATATACACTTCATGGGGTCCTATGCCGACATTTTGATGAGTTACCACTAGGTGCATGCAAAAAAGTTGTATTTTTCTGGGGTAGTTTTAGCTTTCAAGGGGAGCTTTTCCCCCTGTTTTGGTTTTGCCCATATACGACCATAAGACATTGGTTGCAAACTTCAGGGGGCAAGCTCTTTTGGTTCAGACTTCATCATAATTTCTACAGACGGACGGAGTAACAAAGTGAGTATACCGCCAATGCTGTGGTTTTCGATGAAAATATATAATATTAGGACATTACTAAATAAAGTTTTTGGTATAAACTTTATGGAATCCTATGTAGACCAATATTTTTAAGTGTTACAAACGGAGATAAAAATTGTAGAAAATATGATGTTACAAAAAACAGTGGATTATTTTCAAAATTTTTAGGAAATAATTTGGCCATTCATATTGACCGATTCCTAAAAGATTTTTCAGGTATGTTTCTGGTATGGGTGGGCCACTTTTCCCATGTAGCCGTTTCCGATCAGAGAAAAAAGTGAAACAACGGCCCATCTTATTAAGTACTGGACCGATTGCAATAAAATGCATACCGGTTATACCTAACGTACATGTACAATTGGAGTACCCCCACACAATATGAGATTTTCGTTTTTAGGAGTACAAAATTCATCACAGCCGTCAGAAATACTTTATATATCGTATACAGGATTTGTGCAAAATATAGGAACGATTCGAAAAATGTCACGCCTACATCGTATAGATCAATGGTTCCCAACCTTTTTTGTGCCATTGCCCACTTTTAAGCTAAAAAAGTTCCAATGTCCCCCTACACTCAAGAAAAATTTGTAAATTTTTCAAATTTGTTTTAAAATTTAAAATTTTTTTTGTGGTTAAGCAAGTTTTTTGTTAAAATGATCGTTTAAACAAAGTTTTTAGAAAAAGTTTTCAATAATCAACTAAATAATTTAACTAAAATAATATTTTTTTGTTTATTTAACAAAAAAAATCTTAAAAATTTACCCGTTGCCCCCTGAAGCATTCAAATTGCCCCCCGGTGGGGCGAGAATCAAAGGTTGGGAACCATTGTTATAGATCATCAATTTTGCAATTTTTCCTTTTTTAAGTTTTTTTTTTTTTTTCTTTAGTTAGTGTTATGAAAGTTTTCATTTTACTATTGCCACCTTAGAAAGCTTTTGCACGAAAAATTATAACGATCGTTTTAACCCTTTCACTACCGACTTTTTTTGGCTAGTAATTTCTTGACCAAAATTTGTAAAAATGTAGATCTATGCAAAGTAAAAGCTTTTTGTTGATTTCGTTGGTCTACCGCGCCCTCTAGCGGAGATATATCCAACCAAATTTGATGCTTTCACATGCAATATCTCCCGAACGAGTAAACATTTTTTCAAAATTCGAATTTTGTGTTTTTCGTATCGAAAAGTTCTACAAAATCCGGTTTCAAGAAAGCTTGTACGATTATTATTCGATTTTAGAGAACTTTTTAAAGTTTATTTTGTTTTGCAATTTTTTTACGTTATTTGAAAAATTTCCAGTTTGCCACCAAATATTGCGTGTAGAGTCCACCGGAATGCAAATTTATTTTTCCGAGCACATCTATCGTAAAGATAACCCTTCAATGATCAATCTTGTCAAAACAAAACACAAAAATGTTGTACGGTAAATTTCTAATGAATTTTTAAAGATGTGTACACTGTAGTGTACAAGGGGATTGAAAGGGTTAAGGTTACGCCAACATTGCATAGAAGTTTTTGAAATTTTTTGAAAAAAAAATTATCTGGAAACGCATTGTAGTAATTTACATAAAAAAACAAAAGACAGGCACAAAACGTGCATTTAGTCTTTATTAATTCGGAAAGAATGAATGTCAATTGCTATTGTCTATGTATTCCCAGTTTGGATTTTTGCGGATCTACTACAGATTTCATCAAATGAAAAACATGAAAAAATTCTAAAATATGTTGAAGTCAAAAACCCGCTATAAAAAAGATTCTTTTAATGGTTTTTCACAATACGCTGTAATATTAACAATAAAGGACTTACGCTATATTTGAAACAAAAAATCATTTAAAATATCGCGACAAATAAAAATGTGATGCGTTAAAGTGAAGCAATATAAAATAATTATTGATTTGTTGGAAATTAATTACGACTTTGGTGCGATGCTATGCCAACACTATTTATATACCATTAAAGGTTAAATGAACTTTTAGACTCGCTGATGGGTTTTCTTCCATATCTCCACTAAAACACTTTCGATATGTCGTACCCCTAAATTAGGACACATTTAGCATACAAAAACTTAGAATGCTTGCCATACAGTTTGTTTCTGTTATTATAAATCTTAATACTCAAATATATAATAAAAAATTCAGCATCTTGTCTCGATATTTCCAAAAACAATTAGAAAGATGAGTTTCAATAGGAAGATGAGTTTCAATAGTGAACAGACCATTCTCTGGTTTACGTGAATTGATTCAAAGAAAAAATCCGCTCACTCATCTGAACAGATTTATTTATTTTTCTTCTGGCGTAATACCAGAATCATAAGCGGACCCAGGCCCGGATTACCCTTAAGGCAAAGTAGGCAAATGCCTAGGGGCCCCGCATCAGCTAGGGGCCCCTATTTTTTTTTTTTATTATTTTGTTTTTTTTTTAGCTTTTTTTATTATTACTTGGTAAAAATGCGCCCACGTATTTCTTTGACTGAAAATTATTACTTGGTAAAAAAATACCAGTGTAAACATGGAAGAATAAATAGGGAAATGCTAACAATTATTCTTTTCACAGCGATGAGTATTTTGTTGGTACAATTTTCTGCGAAGAAAAGATAGGGGCCCCTAGCTTTTAATTTAATCACTCAAAAAATTATGTAAGTTACTACATGTTAGTTATTTGTATATTTTACAGTAGTAAGTTGTTTTCAACTACAAAGTCAGTTGTTTTTGTATGAAAAATATCAAACAACTATTTCTGTTAGTTATTTTAAGTCGTTTTTTTGAACAAAAAGTACTGTGATGTAGTAACAGTTATTTAAAGTAGTTAATTTTATTTTTTATCTCTGAAAAATTTTCAAAGTTTTTTTTAAAAAATAAAAATATATTTTCGTTTTTCTAATTTTTAACAACTTAAAAAAAAAAAACTTGGAAAAAATTTGTTCTTCATTTTTTTTTTTTAAAAAAAAATATTATATATTGATTATTTTATTTTTACTACATTTTAGTTGTTTTAACCACAAATGTAAGTAGTTTTTACTACATCCCAGCAAAAAAAAATCGAAGTGGTGCAAAAAGAATAAGTGATTCACTACATACATAGTAGCTATATGTGCCGATCTTCATATTCCATAAGAAGTACTTTTATAAGCACTTCCAAAACTGCTAAAAAAATGCCAATAATAACAACTTTCACCAGTTCTTTCCTCAATGATTTAGAAGTACCATTTTCATATGTGTTTACAAATGCAATTGAAAAGTACAAATTTGTGGCACTTAAGTATTGGATTTGTTTTGTTGAATATTTTTTTTTTATAATTTTATCTGATTTAATAAAAAGTTAAATTTTATAAATGAATTAACTTGATATGCCGCAAAAGCGAATTTGTTATGTAAATTATGTTATAAAAAAATACAGTTTCCTGATTTTTGTTAAAATTACCAAATGACTCAAGAAGTGCTAAAAAGATAACAAAAAAAAAACTGTTAGCCCTTAAAAAAGACAAGGGTTAAATATAACCAAAAAGAGCTAAGTTGGTATTGCCGTTTAAAGGTATAAAAACTCTTCTAAAAATATACGATATCTGATTTAAAATGAGAGAATTACTTTTTTTTATCTCTTCATTTTATTTATTGGATGTTTTTTTTAACTACATGTATAAAAACATTTTTTTTTTATAATTTTTGGAGTTGTTTTGTAAATTATGTACAAAAAAAAAAAACAATAAAAAGTTTCCAGATTATGGTAAAAATCAAATGACTTAAAAAGTGCTTAAAGGGCTAAAAAAGATAACCAAAAAAAGGTGGTAGCCTTTAAAAAAAAGGGCTGAATTATAGCCACAAAATGACTAAGTTTGTATCGCTGTTGAAAGGTATAAAAACTCTTCTAAACATTAGGGTATTCAATTAATCGAGGTTTTGGTTTAATCGGCTAATCGGGCAAATAATTAATCGCACTTAAAAAATTATTTTAGTAAAATCAACTGAAAATGTCAGTTAAAATAACTACTTTGTAAGTTGTTTTGGGGTCAACTACTTTTTCAGTTAAATCAACTAACAATGTTAATTATTTTAACTGACAAAAAACAACTGACTTATGTAGTAAAAACTACTTACATTTGTAGTCAAAACAACTAAAATGTAGTAAAAATAAAAAAATCAATATATAATTTTTTTTTTCAAAATATTTTTCAGAAAAAAAAATTGAAGACCAAATTTTTTCCAAGTTTTTTTTTTTTAAAAAAAAGTTGTGAAAAATAAAAATAACGAAATTTTTTTTTTTTTGGAAAAAAAACTTTAAAACTTTTTAGAGATAAAATAAATAAAATTAACTACTTTAAATAACTGTTACTACATCACAGTACTTTTTTGTTAGTTGTTCAAAAAAACGACTTAAAATAACTAACAGAAATAGTTGTTTGATATTTTTCATACAAAAACAACTGACTTTGTAGTTGAAAACAACTAACTACTGTAAAATATACAAATAACTAACATGTAGTAACTTACATAATTTTCTGAGTGCGGGGTTGAGATTTAATCGGTTAATAATCGGATAAATTTGAATTATTCGGTTAACCGAATACTAAAAATTTTAATTGAATATAAAACTAAGAACTCTATGTACTTTTAAGAATTTTATTAATTTTATTTAAAATAAATCTTTATCCGATATGGCGAAGCTCTATAATGTTAGCCCAAATAAAGATTTTTTGTATGGCACCCTGAAAATTTACCCTAAAATTGATACCCAAATTGATGCCGGGCTTAGATGCACCTCTAATAGAGTTTCGAATTCGGTACTATTATATATCAACAAGACAAATTGGTTGGTTTTCAAATTTGTTTTCTTTTATTTTTTAGGGCCGAAATTGCAATAATTTTATCGGTCGATATCTCCGTAATGAAAAAAGATATCTTAAGGATTGCAAAAGTAATTTGAAGAATAAGTGAAGTATTTTTAGATGTGCTGAACTAATTATACATCATAAAATAATTCTCGGTTTTATAAGGTCCCGAACATTGCGAATATCTGAGTTTATGCAGTACTGTCAATCGAAAATCTAAATATCTCAAAATAAGATAAATCACTTCTAAGGCCAGATTCGGATTAAGCGCATGAAAAACTATTAGAAAAATATATACATCCACATTTAATTAATAATTCCTATTAGCTAAACTAAATTATTAAAAACATCGATTTAATCTTAACAATTTCAAGTCTAAATATTACATAATAAATATTATACATTGTTAAAAATATCGTTTTGGTTTTAATCAGACAAGGAAAAACAATAAAATTTAAAATTCCTTATTGATAAAATTCAATTTTGAATTTTTTATAAAAGAAATAATTTTAAATAAAATTCTTAAAAATTTTATTTTAAATTCTTAGAAGAAATAAAATTCAAAAAAATTTTATTTAAAATTCTTTAGGGTCGAACCTGAATCAAATTGCGTCGCGCAAGACGTAAAAAAAAAACAAAAACAAACACATTAAATTTTAAATTTTTACGTCCGTTTGATTTAGGTACGTCACATTTAAATATTAGAAACGAAAAATTATTGGGCGTTACGCCTTACGCGACGCAATTTGATTCAGGTTGGACGCTTAAAGAATTTTATTAATAAAAAAAAGAATTTTATTTTCATAATAACAAATAAATTTTGAACAAATATCAAACCAAAAATAAAATTATCAAATCAACCCAAAAATAAAATTCAAAAATAAAATTCAAACCAAAAATAAAATTCTATTTTTTTTAGAATTTTATTTTTGGAAATAATAAAATTCAAATGTTTTTGAGAATTTTATTTAAACAAAAATTTTATTTCAAATACCTTATGAATTTTAAATAAAATTCGAATTTTTTCCTTGTCTGGTTTTAATTATTATTAGTGTAAATACTAAAAAAAAAATCTTAAAATCAATCCCAAAAAGTCATGAAATATGTACTTATCAAGAAGTGATGAAAAAATCACTTCTAAATCACCATATAAAAATTACATAATCACATCCAAAATGCCAAGAAATATATACTTCTAAAGAAGTGATGAAAAAAGCACTTCCAAAAGGTCAAGTTATATTAACATCCCGATCACTACTTCAGAAGTTGTGATAAAGATGTTAATATATATGTACATACTAAACACTAGTGATATTGTGTGTCACGCCCATATAAAATTCATCAGTGTTTCAGCTGAAGAAGAAGTACATCTGGTTCATAAGTTGTGGTGAATTTTGTAGTGAATGGTAAGCTCTTTTTTTGCTGGGATAAGTCAGTTGTTTTTTGTCAGTTAAAGTAACTAACATTGTTAGTTGATTTAACTGAAAAAGTAGTTGACCCCAAAACAACTTACAAAGTAGTTATTTTAACTGACATTTTCAGTTGATTTTACTAACATAATTTTTTGAGTAATGTAATTTTATTATACCCTCCAACTACAGTATGGGGGTATACTCACTTTGTCATTCCGCGTGTAACGCATCAAAATATCGGTCTAGGACCCCATAAAGCGTATATATTTATAATAAGTGATCGATTCTAAGACATTCTGGCGATGTCCGTCCGTCCGTCCGTCTGTAGTTAACACGATGCAGTCCAAAATAAAAGAGCTAGACTCCCGAGATTTGGCACAAATATGTCTTATGTTAATAGGCAGGTTAAGTTCATAAATGAGCGAAATCGGACCAGGGGGCAAAAAGTTTCCTCTTGAAGAACTAAACCAACCTCTGAAAAATAGCATTTTTTTACGTGATTTTTTGTGTTTTTGTTTAACAAATGCAACATTTTTATGCTACAAGAAGATCAAAGTCCTGCACTTTGACCCAGAGATTTATATAATGTCGTTTTTTTCGGTCCTCCCCCCCAATGGGCGTGGAATAAAACATTTTTTTTAAATAATGATAAACTTGTATTTCTTTTGTGCAAAAAGCATCTTATTTTTTTAACACATATTCGAGAGGAAATTTGCCCCCCCCCCCCAATAACAAATAACGACCGCCCCAAAAAAAAACGCCCCTGGATTTTTTTTATGCATGTTGGAGGGTATAAAAGATTCGGCATAGCCGAATTTAACTCTCTTACTTGTTTTTATTTTATTTGATTTTATTTTATTTTTTTTACATTATTTTGTTTATTTTATTGGTTTAACCGAAAAGTGGTAAAAATTACCTTCGTGTCGTGGTAGCATAACAGATCAAGGCCTCTGGTGGGAATCGAACACAGTTTCTATTTTACCCCTTTTTTGAGTTCTTTTATGCTTTTTTGGCCTTCTTAGAAGAAATTTTTTAAAATACTTTTTCTTAAAAAAGGCTTTCAGGAAATGAAACATTACTTCTAAGAAGGTCAATTTTATTCCTAAATGTTTTGTTATTTTTTCGGATTACACCGACAAAAATTAAAAAAAGTTGTTTAACAAGAACTGGATAATATACGTTTGAAACTAGAAACTGAATTTGATAAAACTGCATTTACAGTTTTTCTTTTCGTGATCCCGTTTCCTTTTAAAAGGATTTCAAAGTTTTAGAGGATTAAATTTTATAAAATATTTTTTTAACATTTGTACTTGTTCTAGGATGCCACTAGTGATAGCAAATGAAAGAGAAGAATCTCCCCTAATTTTCCTATTTTATTATTTTTAAATATCAGGGAAAATAATGTAAGTTACGTCCTTTCGAAAATGTATCCTTTAATATCATTCAAAATTGTCAACAAAATATTTTGATAAAGTTTTTAAATGACTTTATTCACATCCTTTTGTTCTAATGTGGCAAAATAAAAAATGGAAAAATTAGGGGAGACCTCCTCTTTTATTTGCCACCGCCAGTGTCATCCTAGGATAAGTAAAGATAATTTAAAAAAAAATACAAAATGTATCCTTTAAAACTTCAAAGTCCTTTTTTAAAGGAAACAGGATCACGAAATTAAAAACTGTAAATGCAGTTTTACTCCATTTTATCTCTACTTTCAGACGTATATTATCCGGTTCATGTTTAATATTGGCTTTCGGACGGTGTTATAATTACTAATTTAACGTAGATTATGGAAAAAAAAAATTCAAATTTGTTTTGGCTTAATTAAAAAAAATAATTGAACCTATGTAAGATTAATCCGAAAATAAGTCCACTTATTGAAAACCCCAACAACTGTTTAGAAATAAA
Source organism: Pegoplata infirma (assembly GCA_963921195.1). NCBI lineage: Eukaryota > Metazoa > Arthropoda > Insecta > Diptera > Anthomyiidae > Pegoplata > Pegoplata infirma. Next base: position 86,224,360 of record OY992538.1, read on the forward strand.
CATTTACCTTATGACTGGTTATACGTCCAAATGGCTCAAACATCTCCCGCATATGTTGCTCCGAAAAATCTTCATTGAAATTTTTCACATACAAATTCCGAAATTGCGTAGCCTTTTCCTGTTCCCGATCACGTCTTGGTATATATTTGACCACTTGTACCTTTTGATTATTACACAACATCCCGTTCACCTTATCAATGGCCACACGGGCAGCATCTTCAGTATCGAAATGAACAAAACCATAGCCACGTGAGTTGCCATGCTCGTCCTTGGCCACGTTACAGTTGAGTATATTGCCAAACACGGAAAAAGTATCGTACATGGCTTTGTTGTCGATGGAGCGTTCCAGATTTTTAATATAGATTTTTCCACCGTCTGGAGAATTGGTGCTTGAGGCACTGCCCGACGATGTGCTGCCAGCTGAAAGATGAGGAGAAATTGAAGTAATATTACCAGTACCCAGACCCATAGCAGCATGAGGCGTACGATTCAGATGACTACCAGCTAAATGATGGTTGTTATTGCCAGCTGCACCATGATGTCCCGTATGTGCCGTAAGATGATGACCCAGTGGCCCAGCTCCGCCAGTATGGGCAGCCGCATGATGTAGCTGCGCCTGTTGGCCAGCATGATGGGCTGCGGCCAGAGGATGTCCGGCGGCAGCAGCCAGGGAGGCATGATGATTTAAAGCCGATTGTTGTTGATGATAATGATGGCTGGCAGCCGCCGGATTTCCACGGAACGTCATTGAGTTAACAAACATAATCGGCAGATTTCGGTTGTAGTGGTGTGTTGTATTCGAACGCGTTAATTTATTTATGTTATGATTCGGATGGAGTTTACTAATATAAATTGAATTGCTATTTAGGCCGAGAATTTTGTTTTTTTTTTATTTTGAAATAAATACAAAAAACGAAAATGTAATTTTATTTTTTAGCTGATGAGTGAATATAAAAAAAATAAAATCCACCTGTATTAATCGTTTGCTGCACTTTTCTGCGTTTTTTCTTTTCTTTCAATACGTTTCCTGTTTGGAATCAAAAGAAGAAAATAGCAACTCTTTGAAAATCTCTTTAATATTTTATCTCTTCAGTTCTTTTTTTCTTTTGTGTACTCTCTTTGCCTTTTTTCCAATTATCACACAAAATTTAAATTGGCTTTCACTTTTTTCTTCTAGATTTTTTCTTTTTTAGCAATGTAAAATTTCTTATTTTTTAGGTATTTTTTTTAGTTAATGTATTAATTTTATTATAAAACTAATATTTATGTTTTGTATTATAGATTAATATAAAATATTAACTAATCTGTTTTTTTTTTTAATAAATTTTTACACAAAAAGCGCAGCTTAAAAAGTGCAGCAAGACGAAAAAAATTTGTCTTTTTGTTATCCTTTTTCGTTTTTCATTTTTCGTTTTACACAAAATGGTGCCACATATTTACCCATTTTCACAGTATGGCAACATTGCAATTTCATATAAAACTGGCAATGCTTCTGTATTTTGTTAACAGTGCTGCCAACTCCGTGTTTTTTCTGCTAAGTGTTTCTTCACAATACAGCAGCAAGCAGTAGACAGCATATGTAAAAAAATTATAATTAAGCAGCATTCTGCTAAATTTTGACGTTTTATAGAAATTAAACGTCAAAAAGTTAAATTCTATTATTTATGTTGTAAATTTGTTCGCTTTTAGTAATTTCGTCGTGTTAAGTTTGACTTTTAGTAAAAAGTGATTTAACTTTAAAAATAAAAATAAATAATTTACAAATCATTAAAGTATTTCCGAAAGAGTTGGATTCTTTATAAAGCTACACTCATGGAAATATCTTAGTAGAAAAATTAGTAAACCCATTGTAGATCAAGTTTTACAGAATTTGTCAAAAATGAATGTTGATATTACAAAATTCAATTATTTAAAAAATATATAGTTGGAAAAAATTGTATGAAATATAAACACATTAAATAATCATCCCTGTTTTTAAGCGTCATTACATTTTTCTTTTGTCTTTTGGTGATATGTTTCTTAAAAAATGGTTTTTTATTACAAAATTAAAAGCAAATACACACTTAAAAAAGTATGTCGGTAAAACCTACTACAAAAGACAGTTGTTTTGACTACATTTTGTTGTTGAAAAGGTGTCCACTACATATTACTGTAAAAACAACGGAACATGTTGTTGTTTTGAACTATTGATTTTCAACTACAAAATGTAGTAAAAACTACTACAAAAGACGGTAAAAACAACCCATGCCAAAATTACTACTAATACAATAAAAACAACTGTTTATATACAGTTGTTTTTACTACACTTGCCTGAAATTTTATTTAAAAAATTTCTTAAACGTTTAAGTGATTGATATTTATTTATTTATTTAAAAAGCAATACATTTCAGTTGGTTGTATAGAATTTCGACATGAAATTAAAATTTTTTGGTGTATTTATCTGGAATTATAGAAAAAAAAATTATATTAATAAAATGTTAAACCGGAGAACAAGTGAAATAAGTTTTAATTTTTTGCTGTGCCGGTCACGGGTTTTAGAGTAAAAACAGAACAAGCACGGCATGGGGGACGGTCGCCAGGGATGTTAAATGTGGTTTTCAATTTTGTACCAACTTTCAAAACAAATTGTACTTTTTGGGCCCTCACGGTACCATTTTTTTAAATTAATAAAAACTTAACTGAAACAAATGAGTGTTAATTCGGTTGAACTGTATTTTCTATACCCCCCCCCCCCCCCCCAAAAAAAAATGCAAACAAATTAAAAAGCAAAAAAACATTTTTTTAAATCTATTCTGCAGAAAAATGTCTCATTTTTCGATACTTTATCTATAGGAAAAACACTAAGAATTTTAGAGTTTTTCGACAGGAAAAATTTATCTTAGTGCGTACACACGAAAAATGTATCAATATCTCAGAAATCTTTTAAAGATGAAAGGTATCAAAGTCAGCAATTAATACTATCTTCAATAATTGTCTATAAATAACTGACTGATACTTCTGTGGAAAATTCTGAAACTTTTTGTTCGAAAAAAGTGAGTAAGATTTTTTTATCAAGTGTCTAATTCTGATACCTTTTCTTTTTTTTGTAAAAAAATTTAGAAGAATTTCATTTGAAAACTACTTTAATCTGTTTCAAAACAAGGGGTTAAAATCGGTCTGGAATTACCCAGTTGGCAAAATAAAAGCACACCTGACATACTGCTGACTCTCCCTTTATGAAATCGCTGACATCTTCATACAATTTTTCAAAATGTCATCAATGACATGTCAGCAGTTGGTCAGCAGTGTCCACCAGTATCGGTGGCCACTAACAATTCGTTTAAACAACCGCTGACCAACTGCTGACATGTCATTGATGACATTTTGAAAAATTGTATGAAGATGTCAGCAATTTTATAAAGGGAGAGTCAGCAGTATGTCAGGTGTGATTTTTTTTGCCGACTGGGTAGTACCTCTGTGAGCATTTACCGATATTTCGATGAGTTATAAAGAAATTGGAAATTTTTAAATTGTACCAAATGAGTCGCGGTAGTACCACGGTACTTTTGAAGGTCAAAATGTACCAAAAAAAGTACAATTGTACCAACTTTAACATCCCTGACGGTCGCCATAGCCAGAGAATATAGTCCCAAAACCATGACGGGGGACGGCGACGGCAAAAATGTCATTTGTTTGTTCAGTGGTGCCAACTTTTAATAAAATAAGCGTAATTTTACGGAAAAAATCGCTAATCACATAATCAATGGGACTAACACCAAATTTGCATTCATTTTTTTAAACATGTTTATGCACTTAAACATGTTTATGTACCTTAACAAGTTTAAATTTAAACTTTAACTTAAGTGGTTAAACATGTTTGAAAAGATGAATGCGAATTTGGTATAAAGTTGACACTACTGTACCACAGACTAATACAGACTCGACATAAGTGACAGGTGTCAAAAAAGTAGTTCTGAACCATATGGTTAATATTTTCAAATTATTCTACGAATTAGGTTAGAAAGAGAAAACTGATATAACGCGCCATAAGAAAAATAGATGCCAGATCGGTTTTTGTTGTTTCACTCACTCCTAAGTCGTAGAAAGTGTTGCCATGTTAGCGTTAAACGGACTAAAAACCGCTGTGTTTTCTCCTAAAATCGCTTAGTTTTTCCCCATTTTTTCTTATAAAACCCTACTGTCGAGTCTGTATTTAGTCTGTGGCAACACTTTCTACGACTTAGGAGTGAGTGAAACAACAAAAACCGATCTGGTATCCATTTTTCTTATGGCGCGTTATATCAGTTTTCTCTTTCTAACCTAATTCGTAGAATAATTTGACAACATTAACCATATGGTTAAAAAATACTTTTTTGACACCTGTCATATTTGTCGAGTCTGTATTATACCAAATTCGCATTCACTTTTTTAAACATGTTTAACCACTTAAACATGTTTAAATTTAAATTTGTTAAGGTACATAAACATGTTTAAGTGCTTAAACATGTTAAAAAAAATGAATGCGAATTTGGTATTAGCACAGACTAAATACAGACTCGACAGTAGAGTTTTATAAGAAAAAATGGGGAAAAACTAAGCGATTTTAGGAGAAAACACAGCGGTTTTTAGTCCGTTTTACGCTAACATGGCAACACTTTCTACGACTTAGGAGTGAGTGAAACAACAAAAACCGATCTGGCATTCATTTTTCTTATGGCGCGTTATATCAGTTTCTCTTTCTATCCTAATTCGTAGAATAATTTGAAAATATTAACCATATGGTTCAGAACTACTTTTTTGACACCTGTCACTTATGTCGAGTCTGTATTAGTCTGTGGTATTAGTCTGTGCCTAAGTCACAGACTAATACAGACTCGACATAAGTGACAGGTGTCAAAAAAGTAGTTCTGAACCATATGGTTAATATTTTCAAATTATTCTACGAATTAGGTTAGAAAGAGAAAACTGATATAACGCGCCATAAGAAAAATGGATGCCAGATCGGTTTTTGTTGTTTCACTCACTCCTAAATCGTAGAAAGTGTTGCCATGTTAGCGTAAAACGGACTAAAAACCGCTGTGTTTTCTCCTAAAATCGCTTAGTTTTTCCCCATTTTTTCTTATTAAACTCTACTGTCGAGTCTGTATTTAGTCTGTGCCTAAAGTGCGTATAGGGGGCCATACACGATACTGCATGCTGTACAATTGGCTGGATGAAAACGTGATTTTGATCGTGTATGGGCTGGTTGGACGACCATTACAAAAACAAAATGCACATGTCTATCCAGCAAGCTGTACAACGAGACTGCAAGTGTATGGGCACCTTATGATACTTGCTTGTTTCAAGTTACTTGTTGCTGCCTTTATTAGGGTTTTTCTATAAAAATTTCGATAACTTAAACCAAAAATTTTGAATTTATCGAAATTCCCATAGAAAAACCCTAATAAATGCAGCAACAAGTAACTTGAAACAAGCAAGTATCATAAAGGCACAGACTAAATACAGACTCGACAGTAGAGTTTTATAAGAAAAAATGGGGAAAAACTAAGCGATTTTAGGAGAAAACACAGCGGTTTTTAGTCCGTTTTACGCTAACATGGCAACACTTTCTACGACTTAGGAGTGAATGAAACAACAAAAACCGATCTGGCATCCATTTTTCTAATGGCGCGTTATATTAGCATTCTCTTTCTAACCTAATTCGTAGAATAATTTGAAAACATTAACCATATGGTTCAAGACTACTTTTTTGACATCTGTCACTTATGTCGAGTCTGTATTAGTCTGTGATAAAGGCATAAGTCGTAGAAAGTGTTGCCATGTTAGCGTAAAACGGACTAAAAACCGCTCTGTTTTATCCTAAAATCGCTTAGTTTTCCCCATTTTTTCTAATAAAACTCTACTGTCGAGTCTGTTTATAGTCTGTGACCACAGACTAAATACAGACTTGACAGTAGAGTTTTATACGAAAAAATGGGAAAAAACTAAGCGATTTTAGGAGAAAACACAGCGGTTTTAAGTCCGTTTTACGCTAACAAGGCAACACTTTCTACGACTTAGGAGTGAGTGAGACAACAAAAACCGATCTGGCATCCATTTTTCTTATGGCGCGTTATATCAGTTTTCTCTTTCTAACCTAATACCATATTCGCATACAATGTTTAAAACATCGTTTAACTTTTGTGTTTAAAATTAAACGAAAGTGTTCGCATTGTTAGTAGTTTAAAAAAGCATCCGCTTCTCTTCTGGTTCGTTTAGCAGCGGCTGTTATTTTGATGACAACTTAACACAGGGTTGTTATTTCGTGTTTCCGAGATGTTTTGGAGATGTTTTCGAGATGTTTAAAATTAAACGATGTTTTGTTTTGAATGTATGGGAAAACACATGTTTAAATTTAAACATGCCAATGTGAATATGGTATAATTCGTAGAATAATTTGAAAATATTAACCATATGGTTAAAACAAGGATGGGTACCAATTCGATAAAAGTATTGGTATTGGTATTGGTTTTTAAAATTATATTAGTATTGGTATAGGTATTGGTTTTCATTTTTTGTTGAATTGGTATAGGTTTCGGTATTGGTTGTGAATTATTTAGGTATTGGGTATTGGTATTGGTTTTAGCCTCGAATTGGTATCGGTTTTTAATAAGTATTGGTATTTATCTTATATCGGTTTTGGTATTTGTATGCAAAAGGTTTTATCGTTAATATTAATTAATTTAATGTACGTCGTCCTTCTGTCCGCCCCACAGTGCGCACTGGGGCGTGATGGTAGGTTTTTTGGCCAAAAGTCTCTACAGGTGGTAAATGTTAACCGATTTTTTTGAAATTCAGAAAATAAATTCAGAAAAAAATAAGGTAATAAATAAGTGCCTTGAAAGTTTTTGAAATCGGACCTACAAGGAAACTTTTTCAGGGTGGACACTTCATTTTTAATCAAATTTACAGATGTTATAGATGAAACAAATGAAGAGACACTTGTCTTTTGTTTATGTATTTGAATTAGAGATGGTCTGTGGTTCCGTAATTTGCGTGACTCAAAAAACCACATGATTCAGGCGTGAGCGATTTTTATTTAAATCACGTGATTATTGAGCGATTTTCATTTAAATTAAGTACTATATTTGGGTATTAAATAAGTGAAATAATTTGTGTAAATAGTTTGAAATCGGACCTACATGAAAACTATTTCAAGGTGGACACTTCATTTTTAACAAAATTTACAGATGTTATAGATGAATGAAATGAAGAGACACTTGCCTTTTGTTTAAGTATTTGAATTGGAGATAGTCTCTGGTCCCGTGATTCACGCGTGAGCGTGAGTGATTTTCATTTAAATCATTTGGTTATAGAGTGATTTTCATTTAAGTCAAGTGACTATATTAAGGTAATAAATAAGTGCCTTGAAACTTTTTGGATTCAGACCTACAAGGAAACTTTTTCAAAGGTGGACACTTCATTTTAAATAAAATTTACAGATGTTATAGATTAAACAAATGAAAAGACACTTGTCTCTTGTTTATGTATTTGAATTGGAGATGGTCGCTGGCAGAGCTTCGAAGAATGAAATCCTTTTCGAATGAATTCTCAAAAAAGTCCATTCAATTTTCATAGTCAGTGAATGCATTCGATTTCATAAATCAATATAGAATGCAGTCCTTGGAATTCATTCGATTGAATGAACAAAAATGAATGCATTCGATTTCTTGTTCATTCGATTTAGAAAAATCGAATGCATTCGATTTTTTATCATTCTACTGCGAATGCAATCGATTTTTTAAATATATAGACCAAAACGGAGCCAAATTTTGGTCCATAGTATCGCCTACTCTCTTAACATACGATGACCCTAATGGGCTCTAATTTTGAATCCAAAAAAATTGGTGTTCCCGAAAATTTTAAAAATGCCCATATTAACTGCCTATACGACAAAAAAATGTGAAGAGTGTTAGCGATACCATGGACAAAAAATTAGCTCCGTTTTGCTCTATCTTGGTTAGTTTTTTTAAGTTTTTTATGCAATGAATGAATAAGCCATTCGATTTTTCAAATTGAATGAAAAGAAAATCGATTGCATTCGCAAGTGAATGCATTCGATTTTTAAAAGTCGAATGAAAAAAAAATCGAATGCATTCGATTTTTGAAAGTCGAATGAAAAATAAAACGAATGCATTCGATATTTATAAATCGAATGAGTCTAAAGTGAATTCATTCAATTCGCTAAAATGTGATTGGGGAATGCAATCACTAAATTTTCACTCAGAATGACAAATCGAATTAAGGAATGAAATCCTTCGAAGCTCTGGTCGCTGGTCCCGTAATTTGCGTGACTCAAAAAAGTGATTTTCATTTAAGTCACGTGATTGTGAGTTGAAAAATTCTGAGTGAGTGCCTATACACCGAACCAAATACGGCAGTAATATTTACGAAAAAGCATGTTGATTTGACGAAAGAACAATCATTATACAGCTAACAAAACAGGGGTGTTGATTTGAATAAAATTTTCGTCAAATTAACAGAATTATTTTCGTCAATTTGAATAAAATAGTTTATTCAATTTGAATAAATATCATCAATTTAACAAAATGATTTTCGTTGATTCTACGATATTTTATCAATTTTACTAAATTTTTCTACCCTTTCAAAAAATAAAATATCCATAAATATTATTTTTATTTTTGAAATTATATTTTTTTATTAAAAGGAATATGTTAATATTTTAAAAACTTAAAAAATGTTTACTATAATAAACAAAAAAATTACAAAATAATAAATAAATAATAATAGGTACACCGAAAACATTCCCCAGTTAGATAGTTACAAAAATTCTTAGTTGATTTAAAATAAATTTAAATTAACTGGTTTAGTAACAAACAACTGGATTTTCAATTAATTAAAACTATCTATCAGTTACCCTGTTAATTTATTTGTTTACAAATTTTAAAAATCAACATCGTTTTTATAAAAATAAAAAAAGGAAAAACCTCAAACGGATTTTTATTTTTAAACTGTAAGTTTTATTTTGTAATTTATGGCTTTTTCCTTATAAAAAAATAACTAATATTTTTTCAGATGGAGAATAAATAGATTTGTATATAAAAGCATCGTGTGAAGGAGCTAAGGAGTAAAATTTGGTGATCTAAAAGTGGGATATATGAATTCAAACTCTGGCTTTTTAATGGTTGGTGCAATGTAATACATCTTACTAGAATCTTTAATAAAATAATATTGTTAAAAATTAAAAGTATTTTTTTTTATGGTGAAATTAAAAAAAAGCAGTTCCCATTGACAATTTTTATTTATTAACCAGTTATTAGCAACTATTTTCAACGATTTCACAAACTTAACTAATATTCTGTTGCCTGTAACTGGAAATTCAGTTGAATTCAAAATTGTTTATAAAATTAGTTACCATCAACCGAGTGAAAACAACTGGGGCTCAGTTAGGTGTATTTTAACTGGGACTTAGTTAAATTCTTAGTAGCCAGTAACTGGGAAATTTTTTGGGTGTACAAAATATTATTTATATATAAACTTACAAAAAGGGAATGAATTTATTAAAGACGAAGAAACTGCTGGCGTGTGTTCATATTTCGAATGTGTTAATTTAAATTCCAGACGGAAACTTATTTATCTTTGCCTAAACCTTTGTCAATGTAATGTATAGAATACCTAAAAACATTAATAAAAATAAAAATTAGTTTATAAATTTAATTATTATTTTACATATATTACTTACATAAAGTTTTGTTTTCACATGAAGTTTTGTAGAATTAGAAGACGCTTTTATAATGCCAAAAAAAACATGGCAAAAACTTAAAAGCTTTAGCAATTGCATAAAATTGCATGAAAAAATAAATATATTTTAGCAAAACATAATTTTTTTTTATGACACTGCACAATGCAAAAAGTAATGGCGTCCAAACTAATAATTTTAGTCAATTTGACGAAATTTAGTCAATTTGATGAAATTTCGTCAATTTTACTTCTTTAGAGGATGTTAACTTGACGAAATTTTGTTGATTTGAATAAAATTTGTTGAATCTTAAAAAAAAAATTAACAAAATTTCGTTAAAGATCAACAAAATTTTTTTGTTGATTTTACCTACGCGATTTGGTTCGGTGTAGAGAGTGAGTCGAATTTTTGCGTGAGGGAAGTTTTTTTTTTGAAAAACCCCTTTAAAAAAAATATATATTTTTTAGCAGTATTTGCATTCAGAATTATGACAAACTTTAAACTAAATAGTACATGCTTAACCCATTTTGGACAAAGATTCATTTTTTTTTTTTTTGAAAAAGGTACCTATTTAGTAAAATTAGCACCGGCTGATCTCAAAACTCTTGTAAAAAAAATTGTAATGTTCCGTTATTCCAGAAAAGCCTGTATTTCAACTTTTAATATTTGGATTTATTTGCTATTTTATTATTTTTTTCGTTATTTTCAAAAAAAATAGTTTCAAAATGTTTCAATTAGTGGAATTTGATAATAAATTAAATCTAAAAAAAAATTAATATTAATTAATAAAAAAATTAAAAGCCTAAACTAAAAAATGCCAATTTTTCGTTTTTGCTTGAAACAATTTCTGTGCTGATGCACATTGCATTTAATGCACATATTAATTCCGGTGGTCAAGGGGAGATATTTTTTAATTGCAGAAAGATGAGACTTAGGCCGCTGTTCCAAAAAAAGTAATTCACATAAAAAATGTGAAAATGAAAATTTCCGAATTTTTTTGCTGTTCTAGATTTCACATCCGAATTTCTTTTTCGTTTTGTTTCACATAAATAAAATTTGGTGAAAGTAAAACGAATGTACTTTTTTCCTTATAATTTTTTAAATTTTAATTATTCGATTTCAACTTCGAATGAAAACGTGATCAACAAAACACTAAATTTGATTTCATGTGATTCGGAAATTTTCATGTGAATTGAAAAGTTGTGAAAGACAGAACAGAGGCCTTAACATTTGTAACCACCCAGGCAGAAAATACAAACGGGCCAGTAGAGCTAAAGTACTTTGCACGGTAGTACAATTACTGTCAGTTTTCTTATATAAGCAAGAACAATATATATAAGAGGATATTCAATGTTCTGACGCCAAAATAAGTTTGGCGTCTTGGCGTCTTGGCGTCTTGGCGTTTCTTACATAGGCCAAAATGAAAGGGTGTCAGGTGTTTTTTGCGGGAAAAAACGGGAGTTGGTTGTATCCAACAGTTGCGCATCTCATAAAATTGAGATTTTACAGCGAAAAAATTATATTAAAACTTTAAAAAATTAAAAAAAATTATGAAAGAATTAAGAAAAAATTTTACCAATAAAAAAAAATAAGAAAATTAAGAAAAAAAATTCCCAAAATATTTTATTTTCAATTTTTAATTTTTTTATGGATAAGTTATTTGTTAATTTGTTCTCATTTTTTTTTTTTAATTTTTTAAAGTTTTAATATAATTTTTCGCTGTAAAATCTCAATTTTATGAGATGCGCAACTGTTGGATACAACCAACTCCCGTTTTTTCCCGCAAAAAACACCTGACACCCTTTCATTTTGGCCTATGTAAGAAACGCCAAGACGCCAAACTTATTTTGGCGTCAGAACATTGAATATCCTCTTATATATATTGTTCTTGATATAAGTACTGCGTATGTACGAGATTTATAACACCGTTGCAATATAGTGCCGTAGGTTCTCAAAGCTCTGGAAAAGTACCTTAAAACCAAACATATATTGTTGTGGCAGCGCTTCAAAAACCAAAATTGGGATGGTTTCCCAGCGCTTAAAAAAATTCTAGAGAGTTTTTAGAAGAATTTGTGGTGGAATCCAATGCTTTCTTTAGAGAAGGTATTAATCTATGAACTTGAAATATATTTTAATTTTTTTTTTAAATTATACCATTGAATTTGAAACCTTTTTAATTTAATGTGTTGGCTTTTTGCTGCGATATGATAGCCCTAGCTTATATTAAATGTTGTAAAAGTACAGTAGCGAGTCCCGAATAATTATTTTTTAAAGCTTTCGGTTAACAAATGCCACAATTAATTTTTAAAGAGAAATATTATTAATAAAATTAATGATTTTTTTAACTACCCAACATTGTCTTCAAAAGAAATCGGATTGTACAATGTTAAAAATTAATATAAATATATTGTTATGATGAAACAATTGCTATTGCACTGTTACACAAATAATTGTAATAAAAGAATTTAATAAATAGTAAAAATATAAAAAAAAATATTCTAACAAATATTGTACAAAAGTAATGCCAAAGCACTTTTAAGGTTGTAATTTGAAACGTTGGCAAAGCGCTTCATTTTACAAAAGATAAGTGCTTTGGAATTACTTTATTTTTTGTACCGCTGGCAATTTCTGCATGGGCAAATATACCTGAACTTCATCCTTTTCATACATAAATATTTTTTTGAAAAAGGTGATCGAAATGGGTTATCATGCAGGGGGTCCCTTTTTCGATTTTAGATCTTTTGCCAATTGCGTTTACACGGGTAAATTTTTTTCTTATATGGGGTTCACACTTACGACCTTAAACAAGTTGTTTAACAAAACAGTAACAGAATAAAAACGTAATGGATACAGAAAAAAGAATTTTTTAAACACGTAGTCCTTAAACTCTCAAAAATAGCAAGTGTGAACTGCACATTATGCGTTCTTAAATTCTTATATAATATGACTGTGCCTCTAATAAAACAATAAATGTTTTTTTCTGGATTCTGGTGTTGTGACATAAAATTTTGTAACGTCTGCTTGATTAAAATTTTGGAATTTCCAAAAAAGGACATTAGTATTTTTTTTTACAACGCAAAGAAGAGTGCAGTGACATTCAATGTACATACATATATCAAATATTAACAATGTTTGCAAAATAAAAAATTTCATCACAGAAAAGGTCTAAATTTTTTAGGATCTACTTTTATTAGGGTCATAAAAACCGTGACAAAAAATATTTCTTTTGTGTTTTTATGGCTTTTAAAATTCAAGTAGCTAACTCCTTTTTGTTATGTGACATTGCATGCAAACGATTACTGATCGATGTAACATCTTTTGCAATTCGTTAGTCAGGTAAAACCTAATAATGTTTGACGTCACAATTAAAACAAACGAAAATAAGAATACAAAAACCGAAACAAAACCGATACGAAAGTAGGAAAAAATGAATTGGTATTGGTTTTTTATTGGTATTGGTTTTGAAGAATAAAAGTATTGGTTTTTAATTGGTATTGGTAGTGGGGAATTGGTATTGGTTTTTTATCGGTATTGGTATCGCACAAATAAAGGTATTGGTTTTTAATTGGTATTGGTTTTCAATTTGAATTGGTATTAACGGGTATTGGTATCGAAAAGGTATTGGTACCCATCATTGGGTTAAAAAATACTTTTTTGACACCTGTCATATTTGTCGAGTCTGTATTAGTCTGTGCTGTGACTGTACACGCAAAAAAAAATCTGTGTCAGAGTGAGCAAAAATCTGGCATAATTTTACCAAAAATATGCTAAAACTACAACCGACGAAGTAGTTTTCGTAATTTAGCCAAAACGCTTATGTAAAAATTTTTGAAGAAAATGCTAATGCTATTTAAGCAAAAACTTGGTAAAATATACCAAAAGAAATATGGTGAAATATACCAAAATTATTAGAAAAGGTGACTAAAAATAATGCTAAAAATTCCCACATTTATGCTAAGATAAATTTTCAATAAATTTTTGTAAAAATTTGTATATTTGTTGAATTTAAAATTTTCACAGAATAAATCCATATTAATATAATAAATGTTGTGTTGGATTTAATTTACCACCGACAAACTGACCCTTTTTGTACACCCAAAAAGTTTCCCAGTTACTGGCTACTAAAAATTTAACTAAGTCCCAGTTGAAATACACCTAACTGAGCCCCAGTTGTTTTCACTCGGTTGATGGTAACTAATTTTAAAAATAATTTTGAATTTAACTGAATTTCCAGTTACAGGCAACAGCATATTAGTTAAATTTGTGAAATCGTTGAAAATAGTTGGTAATAACTGGTAAAAAAATAAAAATTGTCAATGGGGACTAATTTTTTTTTTTTTAATTTCGTTAATAAAGAAAAGATTTTTATTTTTAACACTTTTATTTTATTTTAAGATTTAATTTACATACACTACACTGCACCAACCATAAAAAACCACAATTTGAACAAATATATCACATTTCTAGGACACCAAATTCTCGACTGCTTAGCTCCTTTGCAGGCTGCTATCATATTTCTCTTTATACTCCATCTGAAAATATATAATTAATTATTTTTTTAATAAAGGAAGACACAAATTATCAAATAAAACTTATCATTATAAAATTAATATCCGATTGGGTTTTTCTATTTTTATAAAATGATGTTGATTTTTGAAATTTGTAAACAAATAAATTAAATTTTATTTACAGGGTAACTGATAGATTGTTTTTATTAATTAAAAACCCAGTTGTTCGTAACCAACCCAGTTATTTTAAATTTATTTCAAATCAACTGAGAAATTTCGTAACTATCTAACTGGGAAATTTTTTCGGTGTACAATTTTCTCCAGTGACTGCTGTCTACGCTTCTTCTTGAAGTGAAGGATCCGCTATAGCTTCGTTTTACAAAATTAGGCCAATAATTAGTTTTTTATGTAAAATAATCAAGTAGTTTGCACAATAACGCAAATTGCTTGCACAAAAATTTATCGAAAGAAAACAACAAAAAAAAAAACAAATGCAGACCGCCATATTCATTTTGTATTTTTTTGTGCGTGCTTCGTTTATTTTTTGTGTTATAAAAAACGTAAAAAGGAAATTGATAAATAAAATTAAAATTAATTAAAAAATAAAAATAAATAATTAGTTTTTTAAAAGATAAAAAAATGTAAGATAAAAAAATGCTAAAGTTAATTTTGCTGTCATTACTTAAAACACCATTCATTTAGCAAAACCAATGGAGTCCCAGACGTTTGTTTCAATGAATTACAAATGGAATGATAAAGTGAGTATACTCCTATTCCGAAGACACCAATAAGGTTTAATAGATTTTTAGTTAAAAATAAGTGTTTGGTAATAATTTTCTATTTTTACAGGGTACTGCTAAATAAATTTTTGAAGCTATGGCGAATCATTCACTACAATAAAGAGCGTGGGCACCAGTCCTCCCTTTAGTTATAAAATTAAAACCTAAAAACTCATTTATATAGCAAAGCCAATGGAGTCCAGACCTGTTTTGATGAGTTTCAAATGGAATCACAAAGTAAGTGTTTCTCTTAATCAAAAGACCAATGGGGTTTACTAGTTTTTTAAATAAAAAATTTATGTTTTGTAATAATTTTCTATTTTTACAGGATGCTTTTAAATAAATTCGTGAAGCTATAGCGGATCCTTCACTTCAAGAGAAAGCGTACACGCAAAAAAAAATCTGTGTAAGATTGAGCAATCCTACTTGGTAAAACTTTTTTCATACACTCATAGAAATATCTTAGTAGAAAAATTAGTAAACCCATTGTAGATCAAGTTTTACAGAATAATGCCGTATTCAACAAAAATTAATGTTGATATCGTTGAATAATCAGTAAAGTTGAATCAACATTTTACAACGCTTATACCAAATTCGCATTCATTTTTTTAAACATGTTTAAGTACTTAAACATGTTTATGTACCTTAACAAGTTTAAATTTAAACATGTTTAAGTGGTTAAACATGTTTAAAAAAATGAATGCGAATATGGTATTATACAGAATTCAATAAATAAAACCAAAACAGAAAAAACAACCCTGTTCGTTCATTTTTGTATTATCAAGTTGGTAGCAATGCATTGCAATGTGAAATTTGTTTGTCTCCTATAAAATTATTTTATGTGTTTGTTTCTTATAAAAATATTTAATATTATAAAAGTAAATAAAAATGGGATCTGATGATCAGATTCTGATCTGTAAATATTTGGTAAGTAATAAAATACATTGGTTACTTTATGTATTCATACCATATTATATATTTTTTTTTTTGTTTTTTTTTTAAGGTTTTTGATTTGGTGTCATTAGAAAACTGGAGAATGGCTTATGAGTGCATAACATAAATAAACGATGTGTGTGTGAAAATCTCGTGCAGCTTAAAAAGCCGGTGATAATTCTAAAAAATAATGTAATTTTTACTTAATAAAAGAATATTAACAAATAACAACAAGCTTTTTTTTATTAATAAAATTTCTTATATCAACAAAAATATGAGTTGAGTTTACAAAAAATACGAGTTGATTTACAAAAGAACGAGTTGATCAACTTTTACAAAAACTGACAACAATTTTTATTGAAATCAACATAAATATTTGTAGGGTCAAAATCAACAATGATTTCTGTTGAATTTACAATGATTTTCTTTGGGAATACAATGATTTTTGGTTGAGTGTACCAAAAATTTTTTTTTACCAAATTTTTGCTAAAATTATGCTTGTCGATGTTAAAGTAACATAATTCATTTTTTATGTAAAATAACCAAGTAGCTTGCACAATAACGCAAATTACTTGCACAAAAATTTATCGAAAGAAAACAACAACAAAAAAAAAAACAAATACAGACTGCCATTTTCATTTTGCATTTTTGTGTGCGTTGTTCGTTTATTTTTTGTGTTATAAAAACTTAAAAAGGAAATTGACAAATTAAATTAATAAATAAAAATAAATAATTGGTTTTTTAAAAGATAAATAAATGTAAGATAAAAGAATGCTAAAGTTAATTTTGCTTTCATCACTTAAAACACCATTCATTAAGAAAAACCAATTTAGTCCCAGACGTTTGTTTCAATGAATTACAAATGGAATGATAAAGTAAGGTTTAATAGATTTTTAGTTAAAAATTAGTGTTTGGTAATAATTTTCTATTTTTACAGGGTACTGCTTAATAAATTTTTGAAGCTACACTCAACCAAAAATCATTGTATTCCCAAAGAAAATCGTTGTAAATTCAACAGAAATCATTGTTGATTTTGACCCTACAAATATTTATGTTGATTTCAATAAAAATTATTGTCAGTTTTTGTAAAAGTTGATCAACTTGTTTTTTTGTTAATCAACTCGTATTTAATGTAAATTCAACTCATATTTTTGTTAATATAAAAAATTTTATTATTAAAAAAAAGCTTGTTGTTATTTGTAAATATTCTTTTATTAAGTATAAATCACAATATTTTTTTTATTTCCGTCTTTTTAAGCTGCAATATTTGAAGATTTTCACACACACACTTTGTTTATTTATGTTATATGCATCCATTAGCCATTCTCGAGCCATCAGATAATGATACCAAAACAAAATCCTAAAAAAAAACAAAAAAACGTTTTAATATAGTAAGAATACATAAAGTAATCAATGTATTTTATTACTTACCAAATATTTACAGATCAGAACCTATTTTTATTTATTTTTCTAATATTAAATAATTTTATAAGAAACTAACACATTAAATAATTTTATAAGAGACAAACACATTGCTACCAACTCACTCGTTCACTCGTTGTAATAAAAAAAAAACGAACGAACGAACAGGGTTGTTTTTTCATTTTTGTTTTATCTATTGAATTCTGTAGAAGCCATTGTAACAATTGAACCAACTATACTGATTATTCAACGATATCAACATTATTTTTTGTTGAATACGGCATTATTCTGTAAAACTTGATCTACAATGGGTTTACTAAGTTTTCTACTAAGATATTTCTATGAGTGTATGGCGAATCCTTCACTACAATAAAAAGCGTGGGCACCAGTCCTCCCTTTAGTCATAAAATTAAAACCAAAAAACTCATTTATATAGCAAAACCAATGGAGTCCAGACCTGTTTTGATGAGTTACAAATGGAATCACAAAGTAAGTATTCCTCCTAACCAAAAGACCAATGCACCCAAAAAATTTCCCAGTTACTGGCTACTAAAAAATCAACTAATTCCCAGTTAAAATACACCTAACTGGGCCCCAGTTGTTTGACTTGGTTGATGATAACTAATTTTTTAAATAATTTTAAATTTAACTGAAGTCCCAGTTACGGACAACCAAATAATAATTAAATTTGTAAAATCGTTCTAAATAGTTGGTAGTAACTGGTAACAAAATAGAAATGGTCATTAGGGACTGCACAATTTTGGTTTATTGTTTCTATTTATTAAAAGAGTTTTTGTTTTTATCACTTATATTTTATTTAAAATTGATAATTTTATTGTTGGTAGATTTATAATTAGTTTTATTTTTTGCGCTTTTGTCGGAGCACCAACTTTTTAATCCCTTTACATGCTGCAAATCCTCAAATTTGTTGTATCTCCTTCTGAAAAAAGTATTATTTGTTATTTTCTTACTTAACAAAGGATCCAAATTAGCTAATGAAGACTTACCATGGCACAAAATCAAAATCTGTTTTCTTTATTTTTTTTTTGTTTTTATAAAATAATTTTTATTTTTGAAGTTTGAAAGCAACTATTGAACTTTTTTTAACAGGGTAACCGAAAGACTGTTTTATTTAATTAAAAATCCAGTTGTTCTTAACTACTCCAGTTATTTTAAATTTATTTCAAATTAACTGGGAATTTTCGTAACTATCTTACTGGGTAAATTTTTCGGTGTTACTTTGTGATTCCATTTGTAACTACACGCAAAAAAAAATCTGTGTCGGAGTGAGCAAAAATCTGGCATAATTTTACCAAGAATATGCTAAAACTACAACCGACGAAGTAGTTTTCGTAATTTAGCCAAAACACTTATGTAAAAAATTTTGAAGAAAATGCTAATGCTATTTAAGCAAAAACTTGGTAAAATATACCAAAAGAAATATGGTGAAATATACCAAAATTATTAGAAAAGGTGACTAAAAATAATGCTAAAAATTACCACATTTATGCTAAAATAAATTTTCTATAAAATTTTTGTAAAAATTTGTATATTTATTTGAATTTAAAATTTTCACAGAATAAATTCATATTAATATAATAAATTTTGTGTAGGATTTTATTTACCACCGACCAACTGACCCTTTATGTAGAATTTTCTCCAGTGACTGCTGCCTACGCTTTTTCTTGGAGTGAAGGATCCGCTTTAGCTTCACGAATTTATTTAAAGCATCCTGTAAAAATAGAAAATTATTACAAAACATAAATTTTTAATTTAAAAAACTAGTAAACCCCATTGGTCTTTTGGTTAGGAGGAACACTTACTTTGTGATTCCATTTGTAACTCATCAAAACAGGTCTAGACTCCATTGGCTTTGCTATATAAATGAGTTTTTAGGTTTTAATTTTATAACTAAAGGCAGGACTGGTGCCCACGCTCTTTATTGCAGTGAAGGATTCGCCATGGCTTCAAACATTTATTTACCAGTACCCTGTAAAAATAGAAAATTATTACCAAACACTAATTTTTAACTAAAAATCTATTAAACCTTATTGGTATCTTCGGAATGGGGGTATAGTCACTTTATCATTCAATTTGTAATTCATCGAAACATACGCCTGGCACACCATTGGTTTTTCTAAATGAATGGTGTTTTAAGTTATGACAGCAAAATTAACTTTAGCATTTTATTATCTTATATTTATTTGTCTTTTAAAAAACTAATTGTTTATTTTTATTTATTAATTTATTTTAATTTATTCATCAATTTCCTTTTTACGTTTTTATAACACAAAAAATAAACGAACGACGCACACAAAAATACAAAATGAAAATGGCGGTCTGTATTTGTTTTTGTTGTTTTCTTTCGATAAATTTTTGTGCAAGTAATTTGCGTTATTGTGCAAGCTACTTGGTTATTTTACATAAAAAATGAATTATGTTACTTTAACATCGACAAGCATAATTTTAGCAAAAATTTGCTAAAATTTTTTTTTTGGTATGAAAAAAGTTTTACCAAGTAGGATTGCTCAATCTGACACAGATTTTTTTTTGCGTGTACTTACTTTGTGATTCCATTTGTAACTCATCAAAACAGGTCTGGACTCCATTGGCTTTGCTATATAAATGAGTTTTTAGGTTTTACTTTTATAACTAAAGGGAGGACTGGTGCCCACGCTCTTTATTGTAGTGAAGGATTCTCCATAGCTTCAAAAATTTATTTAGCAGTACCCTGTAAAAATAGAAAATTATTACCAAACACTAATTTTTAACTAAAAATCCATTAAACCTTATTGGTGTCTTCGGAATATGGTTATACTCACTTTATCATTCCATTTGTAATTCATTGAAACAAACGTCTGGGACTCCATTGATTTTTCTAAATGAATGGTGTTTTAAGTTATGACAGCAAAATTAACTTTAGCATTTTTTTATTTACATTTATTTATCTTTTAAAAAACTAATTATTTATTTTTATTTAATAATTTATTTTAATTTTATTTATCAATTTCCTTTTTACGATTTTATAACACAAAAAAAATAAACGAACAACGCACACAAAAATACAAAATGAAAATGGCGGTCTGTATTTGTTTTTTTTTTGTTGTTTTCTTTCGATAAATTTTTGCGCAAGTAATTTGCGTTATTGTGCAAGCTACTTGGTTATTTTACATAAAAAATGAATTATGTTACTTTAACATCGACAAGCATAATTTTAGCAAAAATTTGGTAAAAAATTTTTTTTGGTATGAAAAAAGTTTTACCAAGTAGGATTGCTCAATCCGACACAGATTTTTTTTTGCGTGTGGAGATCAGGGTCAGTTGGCCGGTGGTAAATAAAATCCTACACCCAAAAAATTACATAGTAGCATAGTTAACAAAATCCATAGTTGTTTTAAATAAATTTCAAATCAACTATTTATAATCAATAACAACTATGAACAAAGTTGGTCACAACTATAAACAAAGTTGATCACAACGATTTAATTAAAATTTGAAAGTGTCAAACAATTCAAAAAGAACAAAATATAAAAATTGTAAAAAAATATACATATTAAAAAAACAGAAAAATGGCAGAAGTAAAAAAAATTAATTGAATTAATAAATAATTATAATATTTAAGTCTTTAATAACCATGTAAGTATAACGTAATATTATTAGCGTTTTATTTATAGTATTAACGGTTATTTAATTTGGATATTTTTATTTTATGTGCTTAACATATTGTGCCCTGATAGTCCATCAAAATCCAGTGCAACATCTTCCGCTCCTTATTAATTAAACGATTTTATAGCGAAGCTGTAAATTTAAATGAGTAATAAACAAAAGAGAAATGATATCCCTCAATATGAAAACAGGATAAATTTATTTGGTAAGTTTATTTCCATTAAATCTTTTCACCATTACATTTCAGACAAAAATATCGTTACCTTTGTTAGTTGCTAGCAAGTCTTCAAATATTCTTTTTTATTTTTTTTTCCTATACAGATCAATGAAGATTTTGGAACTCTTTCAATTCTTGGAAACCGTATATACCTGGGATGCATTTTTTCCATTCATGCGGCGGAAATCGGTACTAACATAAAATATAAATGGACTTTAAAAAACTTAGACAAAATTTAAAATGCAGAAAAATTCTCAGATATTTTTTCTATATAAAAATTCTCAGATTCTGAGACATTTTTTCTATAGATAAATGATCAGATTCTGAGACATTTTTTTTATAAAAAAATTCTCAGATTCTGATACATTTTTTATATAGAAAAATTCTCAGATTCTGAGACATTTTTTCTATAGAAAAATTCTCAGATTCTGAGACATTTTTTCTATAGAAAAATTCTCAGATTCTGAGACATTTTTTCTATAGAAAAATTCTCAGATATTTTTTCTATATAAAAATTCTCAGATTCTGAGACATTTTTTCTATAGATAAATGATCAGATTCTGAGACATTTTTTTTATAAAAAAATTCTCAGATTCTGATACATTTTTTATATAGAAAAATTCTCAGATTCTGAGACATTTTTTCTATAGAAAAATTCTCAAATTCTGAGACATCTTTTCTTTAGAAAAAATATATCAGAATCTGAGAATTTTTCTATTGAAAACATTTTTCAGAATCTGAGAATTTTTCTATAGAAAAATTCTCAGATTCTAAGAAATTTTTTCTATAGAAAAATTCTTAGATTCTGAGAAATTTTTTCTATAGAAAAATTCTGAGACATTTTTTCTATAGAAAAATTCTTAGATTCTGAGACATTTTTTCTATAGAAAAATTCTCAGATTCTGAGACATTTTTTCTATAGAAAAATTCTCAGATTCTGAGATTTTTTCTATAGAAAAATTCTCAGATTCTAAGACATTTTTTCTATAGAAAAATTCTCAGATTCTGAGACATTTTTTCTATAGAAAAATTCTCAGATTCTGAGACTTTTTTTCTATAGAAAAATTCTCAGATTCTGAGACATTTTTTCTATAAAAAAATTCTCAGATTCTGAGACATTTTTTCTATAGAAAAATTCTCAGATTCTGAGACACTTTTTCTATAGAAAAATTCTCAGATTCTGAGATTTTTTTCTTTAGAAAAAGGTTCAGATTCTGAGACATTTTTTCTATAGAAAGATTCTCAGATTCTAAGACATTTTTTTATAAAAAATTCCATAGACTCTGAGACATTTTTGCTATAGAAAAATTCTCAGATTCTGAGACATTTTTTCTGTAGAAATATTCTCAGATTTTGAGACATTTTTTCTATATAAAAATTCTGAGACTGAGACATTTTTCTAGAAAATTCTCTGATTCTGAGACTTATGACATTTATTGTGCAATTTTAATAAATCAATTTAAAAAATATAAACCAAAATATTGCATTTTTATTAAAAAAAAAAAAAATAGGTTATTTATAATAACTACTTCCGAAATTAGATAGTAAATGTTAACCATGTCTGATTTTTTATTAAAAACAACGATTAAATAGTAATTAGTAACTATTTTTACATTTTATCAAACACATCGTTGTCATCAACTTTTTCCATAGTTGATTTGTCGATTTAAAAAAACATAGTTACCCACTACTATGTCTCATCAACTATGACATAGTTGGGGTTATTTCACCTATGACATAGTTGAAAAAATAGTAATTATCAACTATGTAATTTTTTGGGTGTACACAACATTTATTATATTAATATGGATTTATTCTGTGAAAATTTTAAATTCAACAAATATACAAATTTTTACAAAAATTTTATAGAAAATTTATTTTAGCATAAATGTGGTAATTTTTAGCATTTTTTTTAGTCACCTTTTCTAATAATTTTGGTATATTTCACCATATTTCTGTTGGTATATTTTACCAAGTTTTTGCTTAAATAGCATTAGCATTTTCTTCAAAATTTTTTACATAAGTGTTTTGGCTGAATTACGAAAACTACTTCGTCGGTTGTAGTTTTAGTATATTTTTGGTAAAATTATGCCAGATTTTTGCTCACTCCGACACAGATTTTTTTTTGCGTGTAGAAAATTATTACCAAACACTAATTTTTAACTAAAAATCTATTAAACCTTATTGGTGTCTTCGGAATAGGGGTATACTGACTTTATCATTCCATTTGTAATTCATTGAAACAAACGTCTGGGACTCCATTGATTTTGCTAAATGAATGGTGCTTTAAGTTATGACAGCAAAATTAACTTTAGTATTTTTTTATCTTACACTCATAGAAATATCTTAGTAGAAAAATTAGTAAACCCATTGTAGATCAAGTTTTACAGAATATTGCCGTATTCAACAAAAATTAATGTTGATATCGTTGAATAATCAGTAAAGTTGAATCAACTCTTTACATCGCTTATACAGAATTCAATAGATAAAACCAGATAAAACCAAAAAAGAAAAAACAACCCTGCTCGTTCATTTTTGTATTATCAAGTTGGTAGCAATGCATTGCAATGTGAAATTTGTTTGTCTCTTATAAAATTATTTTATGTGTTTGTTTCTTATAAAAATATTTAATATTATAAAAATAAATTAAAATAGGATCTGATGATCAGATTCTGATCTGTAAATATTTGGTAAGTAATAAAATACATTGGTTACACTCAACCAAAAATCATTGTATTCCCAAAGAAAATCGTTGTAAATTCAACAGAAATCATTGTTGATTTTGACCCTACAAATATTTATGTTGATTTCAATAAAAATTGTTGTCAGTTTTTGTAAAAGTTGATCAACTCGTTTTTTTGTTAATCAACTCGTATTTTATGTAAATTCAACTCATATTTTTGTTAATATAAGAAATTTTATTATTAAAAAAAGCTTGTTGTTATTTGTAAATATTCTTTTATTAAGTATAAATCACAATATTTTTTTTTATTTCCGGCTTTTTAAGCTGCAATATTTGAAGATTTTCACACGCACTTCGTTTATTCATGTTATGCACTCATAAGACATTCTCCAGTTTTCTGATGATACCAAACAAAATCCTTAAAAAAAAACAAAAAAGTTTTAATATAGTATGAATACATAAAGTAATCAATGTATTTTTTTACTTACCAAATATTTACAAATCAGATCCTATTTTTATTTATTTTTATAATATTAAATATTTTTATAAAAACCAAACACATAAAATAATTTTATAAGAGATAAACACGATTCACATTGCTACCAACTAACTCGTCACTCGTTAATAATAAAAAAAATGAACGAACAGGGTTGTTTTTTCTATTTTGATTTATCTATTGAATTCTGTATAAGCGTTGTAAAAAGTTGATTCAACTTTACTGATTTTTCAACGATATCAACATTAATTTTTGTTGAATACGGCATTATTCTGTAAAACTTGATCTACAATGGGTTTACTAATTTTTCTACTAAGATATTTCTATGAGTGTACTTTATGTATTCATACTATATTATATTTTTGTTTGTTTTTTTTAAGGCTTTTGATTTGGTGTCATTAGAAAACTGGAGAATGGCTTACGAGTGAAAACATAAATAAAAGAAGTGTGTGAAAATCTTGTGTTGAAATATTGCAGCTTAAAAATCCGGTGATAATTCTAAAAAATATTGTGATTTTTACTTAATAAAAGAATATTAACAAATAACAACAAGCTTTTTTTTATTAATAATATTTCTTATATCAACAAAATATGAGTTGAGTTTACAAAAAATACGAGTTGATTTACAAAAAAACGAGTTGATCAACTTTTACAAAAACTGACAACAATTTTTATTGAAATCAACATAAATATTTGTAGGGTCAAAATCAACAATGATTTCTGTTGAATTTACAATGATTTTCTTTGGGAATACAATGATTTTTGGTTGAGTGTACATTTATTTATCTTTTAAAAAAATAATTATTTATTTTTATTTATTAATTTATTTTAATTTTATTTATCAATTTCCTTTTTACGTTTTTATAACACAAAAATTAAACGAAGCACGCACACAAAAATACAAAATGAAAATGGCGGTCTGTATTTTTTTTTTTTTTTTTGTTGTTGTTTTCTTTCGATAAATTTTTGTGCAAGCAATTTGCGTTATTGTGCAAGCTACTTGGTTATTTTACATAAAAAACTAATTATGTTACTTTAACATCGACAAGCATAATTTTAGCAAAAATTTGGTAAAAATTTTTTTTTGGTATAGCTAAGTAAGTTGTTCACCGGTGAAAAAAAATGTTTCGAAACATCAATTAATTTGTAGTGAAAATTTGACAGTCATATGTTTGGTTATGTTTTGCGAATCAGCATACATAAAATACCTTCAATTAAAATTTTGTTGATAATTTTTGTCTATTTATGTGATATAATTAATGTTTACAGTGCCAAACACTTATAATTACTTCATTTTATTTCTGAATGTTAAATTTCACCGCTTTTTAAATGGTCTGTACAATTTAAAAAAATGTTGCTTATAGTGTTGTTGCGTATTGATGCAACATATACCGGGTTATTTTGCCGGTTTTTCACCAGTGAACAGAATACGTCTTCAGCGAAATTTTTACGCTTTTGTAAAGCTAGTGTGAAATTTATGTTTTTTTTATATGGAGTTTGACAGATTTTCACGTGAAAACCGAGCAACTTACCCACCTTATGAAAAAAATTTTACCAAGTAGGATTGCTCAATCTGACACATATTTTTTTTTGCGTGTACGTTTGTTAAACCATTGTGAATGAACAAATAAGAAATTGTTGTGAAAATCGGGCAACTCTGGAATGTGAGAGGAAAACTAGATTCAATTCTATTTTTATGTGATTATTGTCTAAGTTTTAAATTTTTGCCGTGCCGGTCACGGTTTTTAACTGTCAAATCGTATGGAAAAAGTCGTGCCGGGCTTGTTCTGTTCCTAAACTCATCGGGAATTTTATGGAGTTGGCAACAGTGCTCACCATAGAAAAGATTAGAAGGTACCATAGAAAAGATTAGAAGGTACGCAGTGTTGTATTTGATGTATTTTCCAATATGGTGGTGAAATGCTTGTTCTTCCTCATCTCACACGTATTTAATATCAAATTAGATTCTTTGTTTATAAAAAATGGAATTTGTCTTTCATTTAATTAAATTTATTATTTATTTTGCTTTATTCAACGTTTTTTTAAAGATAATTCGCACTATTGATAGTTTAAAAACTTTTTTCTTCTCTTTTGTTGTTTGATTTGTTGTTGTTCTTCTTTATGTTGCATTGTTTTTATTAAACGTCAAAAGTTACATAATGTGCTGTCACTAATACTTATTCAAGCGAAATACGACTCTGTTTCAATTCTATTTTTTTCTATGGAAGGTACGCAGTGTTGTATTTTTCAATATGGTGGCAAAATGCTTGTTCTTCCTCATCTCACACGTATTTTATATTAAATTAGATTCTTTGTTTTTAAAAAATGGTATTTGTCTTTTATTAATTTAAATTAATTGTTTATTTTGCTTTAATCAAGGTTTTTTTTAATCAAGGTTTTTTTTAAAGATAATTGGTAGTTTAAAAACTTTTTATCTCTCTTTCGTTGTTTGCTTTGTTGTTGGTTGTTCTTCTTTAGAGTAGAAACAGAACAAGCACGGCACGGGGGACAGTTGCCGGAGAAAATAGGCCCAAAACAATGACGGGGGCGGCGACGGCAAAAAATGTCATTTGTTTGTTCAGTGGTGCTAACTTTTAATAAAATAAGCGTAATTTTACGGGAAAAAATCGCTAACCACATAGTCAATGTGGTTAAGTTGGCACTACTGTACGTTCGTTACACCATTGTGAACATAGAAAAAAATAGAAGTGTAACAGAGTCGTATTTCGCTTGAATAAGTATTAGTGACAGCACATTATGTAACTTTTGACGTTTAATAAAAACAATGCAACATAAAGGAGAACAACAACAAAGAAAACAAAAAAAAAAACAAAAGGTTTTAAACTATCAATAGTGCGTATTATCGTTAAAAAAAAACGTTGAATAAAGCAACATAAATAATAAATTTAATTAAATGAAAGACAAATTTCATTTTTTATAAACAAACAATCTAATTTGATATTAAATACGTGTGAGATGAGGAAGAACAAGCATTTTGCCACCATATTGGAAAATACATCAAATACAACACTGCGTACCTTCTAATCTTTTCTATGATTGTGAATGAAAAGATAAAACTTTGTTGTGAAAATGCGGCAACCCTGGAGTGTGAGAGGAAGGAAGAATGAGAGAACCCGGAGAACACTGTTGCCAACTATTTTTAACCAAAAACCTCTAAATTTCACTAAAAAAGCGCTAGAAACCGCCAAAAATAAATGTAGCGGGGAAAATTTAAAAATCTCCCGCTAAATTACGAAAAAAAGCGCTAAAAACCGAAAAAATTGGCATTTTTGATTGACAAAAAAGAAAAATTAAAAAAAAAAACCTCCAAATAATTTTTTCTACGAAAATTGACTTTTCACTAAAAACGCGCAAGAAACCGCCAAAAAAAATTTAGCGGGAAAATATAAAATTCTCCCGCTAGATTACATAAAAAGCGCTAAAACTCGACAAACTTGGCGTTTTCGATTGAAAAAAAAAGAAAAATTGGGAAAAAAACTCTAAATTTTTCCCACTAAATCTAAACAAAAAGCGCAAGTTTTTCCCGCTAAAACACAGTTCCCGCTAAAACCAATTTTCCCCCGCTAAATCCAAACAAAAAGCGCTAGATTTAGCGGGAAAACCTCCAACTTGGCAACAGTGCCGGAGAACAAATAAAATAAGTTTTAATTTTTTCCCGTGCCGGTCACTTTTTTTAACTGTCAAATCGCATGGAAAAAGTCGTGCCGGGCTTGTTCTGTTCCTAACATTACACGCAAAAAAAAATCTGTGTAAGATTGAGCAATCCTACTTGGTAAAACTTTTTTCATACCAAAAAAAAAATTTTACCAAATTTTTGCTAATATTATGCTTGTCGATGTTAAAGTAACATAATTCATTTTTTATGTAAAATAACCAAGTAGCTTGCACAATAACGCAAATTACCTGCACAAAAATTTATCGAAAGAAAACAACAAAAAAACAAATACAGACCGCCATTTTCATTTTTTTTTGTGTGCGTTGTTTGTTTATTTTTTGTGTTATAAAAACGTAAAAAGGAAATTGATAAATAAAATAAAAATAAATTAATAAATAAAAATAAACAATGATGGGTACCAATACCTTTTCGATACCAATACCCGTTAATACCAATTCAAATTGAAAACCAATACCAATTAAAAACCAATACCTTTATTTGTGCGATACCAATACCGATAAAAAACCAATACCAATTCCCCACTACCAATACCAATTAAAAACCAATACTTTTATTCTTCAAAACCAATACCAATAAAAAACCAATACCAATTCATTTTTTTCTACCTTCGTATCGGTTTTGTTTCGGTTTTTTGTATTCTTATTTTCGTTTGTTTTAATTGTGACGTCAAACTCCATCACATTATTGGGTTTTACCTGACTAACGAATTGCAAAAGAT
Organism: Pegoplata infirma; assembly: GCA_963921195.1. Lineage (NCBI taxonomy): Eukaryota > Metazoa > Arthropoda > Insecta > Diptera > Anthomyiidae > Pegoplata > Pegoplata infirma. The sequence goes on from OY992538.1 coordinate 86,253,197, forward strand.
GTTACATCGATCAGTAATCGTTTGCATGCAATGTCACATAACAAAAAGGAGTTAGCTACTTGAATTTTAAAAGCCATAAAAACATAAAAGAAATATTTTTTGTCACGGTTTTTATGACCCCTAATAAAAGTAGATCTTAAAAAATTTAGACCTTTTCTGTGATGAAATTTTTTCTTTTGCAAACATTGTTAATATTTGATATATGTACATTAAGGGTGGGATAGTGTTGTGTGAGATTTTAAGCAGCAATATTTGGAAGCGCTAGAACCGCTCATTTTGTGAGGTTGGTAAAAAAAGTGTATGAGCCAAAAAATGGGGGAGGTCGGATAGGATCTAGGGGTCGCTCATCGGGGTCAAAGTTGGGCGTAGATGGGAAAAAATCCACAAAAAGCCCCTAAACTCCCCTGGTTTTGCTCCTAGAGGGGTCAAATGTGAGACCGGCCCCCATTATTTTTCGCCCTGAACACTTTTGCCAAACATACCTAAGCCCTATCTCCAATCCCTAAGGGGGGTCCCATACAAAGGTTCAATTTTTAAAAAATCTTTCTTCTACCGCTCTAGCTGTCCTAGAAGTCACCCTAGAGGAATCAAATGTATGACCGACCCCCAATATTTTTTCAACCCCAACATTTTCTTAGAACATACCTACCCCCTATCTTCAATCCTTAGGGTGGTCCCCATACATTTTTTTTTATTTTTTCTTAAATTGTCATATTAAATCAGCTCCTACCGGTCCAATGGTGCCTCCTAGAGGGGTCATTATCAAGACCAACCTCCATTAATTTTTAGCCCCCAACACTTCTTCTGAACATACCAATTCCATATCTCCAATTCCCAAGGGGTCTCCCACACAAAATGACATTTTTGTAAAACTTGCTCCCACCGCTCTAACTATCGCAGGGGTGACCCTAGAGAAGTTAAATGTGTGACCGACCCCCAATATTTTTTCAGCCCCAACATTTTCCCCAAACAAACCTACCCTCTATTTTAAAGCCTTAAGGGTGTCCCCACACATTTTTTTTATTTTTTAATTTTTTATTATAAAATCTGCGCCTACCGCTCCCATTCTGCCTTTTAGGAACGGTAAATGCATACTGACCCCCATTAATTTTTGCCCCCTACATTTTTTCTGAACATACCTACGCCGTATTTCTACTTTGTAGGGGTGCTCCCCTGGGAAAAACTAAGTGTTTGAAACCAAATTTGGCAAAACGTCTGGACCAGGAGTGCTAATGTTTGCGCGATTTAAAGAGCAGTGGGAAAATATAAAAGACAAACCGTACAGTCTTGGCTTAGAAGATGAGGAAGTGGCAGGCAACATGCCAGCTCAAATCCAAACTGACATCAAGTTGTTTTGTTGGGCTCAAATAAAAGAAAAGCAACCCAGAGACGACTACAAGGAGTTTCTTGAAATTGTTTTATTATACCTTGGCGAAAATATTCCTAATAAGCATTTTAGCCCACCAGGACCCATCAGTCATGCTCGATGGATGGCAAAAGGCATATATTGCCTAAAAATGTTTTTGTTCCGAAAATATATCGGTTTGGCCAAAAAAGAATTAAATGCACTTCTTGATGTGACCGTTTTCATCATAACAATTTACGCAAAAGCTTGGTTTAGCGCTACCAAAGCAATAGAAGCTCCAAATAATGATTTGAATTTTTTGAAAGCGATTGCCAATTATGCTTCAATTGATAAGATTCTGTAGTAACGATTGGTGAAGAGATTCTGTGGACATCTCTGGTATCTCAGTGGCGAAGCTGTTGCTCTCGCACTATTTGATCCAAATATCTCTTGTGAAATAAAACGAAAAATGTCGAATGCAATTCGTATATTTGGAGAAGAGGAAGAGGAATTGGAGGAAGAGTTATCTGACGATGAGATAGACGAATCGTCCAACGAAGACAGCGAGGAAGAAGAAGACGATGATATCGGGGAAGAAGATGCTTCAGAGGATAGCGGCGACAGTGGCAATAAGGATTGTAATCCTCCAGTACATGTTGTTGGATTCGAAGGTGTGAAAAGAATTAACATGGCATCGAAACAAGTGAATCAAGAACTCATGAAAACTGATTTAAGCCACTACGTCACACCTGAGACTCCAAAATTTTTTGGACGCTTCGGAATAACAACAAATTTCATTGCTTCCAATCCAAATACTTGGAAAAATCGTCAGGACTACCAGCGAGCGCTGCAAATATTACGTAAATTACATGTTGTCAACGACGCTGCCGAAAGAGGCGTAAAATTAATAGAAGACTATAACAACGTGTTGTGCCGTAACGAGGAGGAAAAAATAGTTTTGCTTCAGGTCGTGTCCGAAAATCGGAAACAATATCCATCACACGATAAAAATTAATTAATTTGATTTATATGTAGTTATATTATTTATCATTTTTTATTATTTTCAAGTTAAAAAAAATATTTTTTTACGCTTAACAAAAGTTACTATTAAATTACAAATTAAAGACCTCGGATTTCTCGATAAAATAAATAAAAAAATTTTGGGGTAACACCTTTAAGATAGAGGGTAGGTATGTTTGAAGAAAATGTTTTGGCTAAAAAAAATTATGGGCAGGTCATACATTTGACTTCTCTACATATGTACATTACTAATTTAGTTTTCCCCAGGGGAGCACCCCTACAAAGTGGAAATACGGCGTAGGTATGTTCAGAAAAAATGTAGGGGGCAAAAATTAATGGGGGTCAGTATACATTTACCGTTCCTAAAAGGCAGAATGGGAGCGGTAGGCGCAGATTTTATAAAAAAAAATTAAAAAATAAAAAAAATGTGTGGGGACACCCTTAAGGCTTTAAAATAGAGGGTAGGTTTGTTTGGGGAAAATGTTGGGGCTGAAAAAATATTGGGGGTCGGTCACACATTTAACTTCTCTAGGGTCACCCCTGCGATAGTTAGAGCGGTGGGAGCAAGTTTTACAAAAATGTCATTTTGTGTGGGAGACCCCTTAGGAATTGGAGATATGGAATTGGTATGTTCAGATGAAGTGTTGGGGGCTAAAAATTAATGGGGGTTGGTCTTGATAATGACCCCTCTAGGAGGCACCATTAGACCGGTAGGAGCTGATTTAATATGACAATTTAAGAAAAAATAAAAAAAAAAATGTATGGGGACCACCCTAAGCATTGAAGATAGGGGGTAGGTATGTTCTAAAAAAATGTTGGGGTTGAAAAAATATTGGGGGTCGGTCATATATTTGATTCCTCTAGGGTGACTTCTAGGACAGCTAGAGCGGTAGGAGCAAGATTTTTTAAAAATTGAACCTTTGTATGGGACCCCCCTTAGGGATTGGAGATAGGGCTTAGGTATGTTTGGCAAAAGTGTTCAGGGGGAAAAACTAATGGGGGCCGGTCTCACATTTGACCCCTCTAGGAGCAAAACCAGGGGAGTTTTGGGGCTTTTTGTGGATTTTTTCTCCTCTACGCCCAACTTTGACCCCGATGAGCGACCCCTAGATCCTATCCGACCTGCCCCATTTTTTGGCCCATGCATTTTTTTTACGAACCTCACAAAATAAGCGGTTCTAGCGTGTCGAAATCGAAAACTCGTGCACTATCCCACCCCTAATGTACATTGAATGTCACTGCACTCTTATTTGCGTTGTAAAAAAAAATACTAATGTCCTTTTTTGGAAATTCCAAAATTTTAATCAAGCAGACGTTACAAAATTTTATGTCACAACACCAGAATCCAGAAAAAAAATTTTATTGTTTTATTAGAGGCACAGTCATATTATATAAGAATTTAAGAACGCATAATGTGCATTTCACACTTGCTATTTTTGAGAGTTTAAGAGCTACGTTTTTAAAAAAAATCTTTTTTCTGTATCCATTACGTTTTTATTCTGTTACTGGTGTTTTGTTAAACAACTTGTTTAAGGTCGTAAGTGTGAACCCCATATAAGAAAAAAATTGACCCGTGTAAACGCAATTGGCAAAAGATCTAAAATCGAAAAAGGTGCCCCCTGCATTAGACCACCCAAATTTGCAAAAGTATTTTTTTGTTCGCTCCACCGGCAGTTTCTGATAGATTGGCCATAAAAAATAATATCTGTGCAAAAACTGGATCTCTCGGTTGCATACGGGCCAGTCGATTTGAACTTTTGACCCTAAAAGTGACCTAAAAATACTACAAAGCTTTTAAGTGCCATAATTCTTAAAATATGCGTTTTTCCAAAAAATATTAGATAAGTTTTATTTTGCAGAATAAAAAAGCAAACATTTCCTTCATACAAATTTTTAGTCTAAGTCTAAGACATCGTGGTGTTTTTGGCGGTTAAAGTAAAAATTTATGTGAAGACTTCATTTAAAACGACCCTCGTTAAAATTTGGACGGAGATTGAAATAGTCGGTCACCATTATTTTGTAGAGTAAGATATGTAGTTTTCATAAACCAATTACATTTGGAATTTATATGGGTAATTACATTACAGAAGAGCCCAAAGCTGACTTTGAAGTTTCGATTTTTCAAATGCTGTATACAAATTTGTGAAAGTACTTTATTTTAAACGACCATCGTTAAAATTTTAATGGCTACAATCGGTTTCCAAGATTTTGAAGAGTTAAAAATGGAGATTTCAAACGAGTGTTAAAAAGCACAGGCAATTTTAGCATTAATTTAAAACATGTTAGCAAAATACAATATGAAAAATACTTGTCATCTAATTACATTTGAATTTGAAGAATAAACAAGTAGAAAAGTTAAATTCGACTTGGTCGAATCTATGAATACCCTCCACAATGCCCTTTTTAAGAGATAGTAAATTTTCTAACGTGAAAAAATAACATTTTTGGTTAGAAATATTTTATTTTGTGTAAAAAAAACTTTTTTTATAAATTTTTGAAAAAAAAAAAAATAATAATTTACAAATTTTTTTTGAGTGTAAAATTTTTTTTGAGTGTATTTTTTTTGTTTAAGTGTAAAAATATTTTTGTGTGACAAAAATACCTTGTAAAATATTTTTTTGACTTTCAAATGTTTTTAAAACATGTTTAACGGGTTTTCAACATTCACGTGTAAGGTGAAACTAATCTGAAATTTACGGTTTTACTAATAACTTTTGAACCACTGGACCAATTTGGCTGAAATTTAAAAAGAACCGGAATAAAGGAACGGCAAATATATATGCCACACTTCAGCACCCTCAGAATTGCCGTTCAAAAGTTACCGTGTGTTTTATCTCGTAAATTCCAGAAAAACCCTTGCCGAAATTCACTCATTTGCTTACAACTATTGAACCACTGCACAGTGGACAATTTTGGTCATTTCCGGATCAAAAATCTGTAACTTTTGATTGGATCAATATTTTTGTATGCCGTCTTTTTTGTTGAATAGGTGAGACTTTAGGCTTTAATTTGTGCTTTTAATCATAAAAATCGACTGACGAGAACTAAAGTTGTGAAGGGTTAAAAATACATTTTCGATATTTTTGTTGAATTTTAGTATAAAAGTAAAATGTTAGGACAAGTTAAATAGGTATTTTTTATATTTTCTAATTATTTTCAATTGAATTTTGCAACAGATATTTACACACAAAAAAATAACTGGTGTAAGAATATCTACTGTAGCTTAGGTAAATTTTTTTTTATATGGTTTCAAAAAAAATATACAAGTTATATATAAATTTCCAAAGTTTGAGTTAAAATTGCCATTGCCATTTATTTTGTATTATGCCAAAGTTCACTTTGTTGCGCCATTTTTAATCTTATTCCTTTATAATATTTAAATAGTTGACATTGTGGTTTTTTTAAAGTGTAAACTTGATATCTTTACCTAAGTTATTTGGAAAGTATCATACTTTTAGTGGGATAACCTGTAAAGTGTTACCTCGACCAATTTAAAAATGCTTGCTTTTGAGAATAAAATAAGTACTTAAGTACTTTATTTTCCATCTCCCATCAAATTATTTTTTTTTAATTTTAACAATAAGAAAAAATTATACTTAAAATTGCAAACTGCAATGGAAGAAAAGCTTTTAAGGGGTGCTAATACTGAAGTAAGTATTTAATAGTTTTATTACGAGTTTTTTTGTATTTAATGTGTGTTTATATATAATTTATTAAAAAGGCATTCCCCGAAGATTCAATGCCAAATTTTTCAAGGTTGTGATCAACATTTGGACTTATGGAAGCTAACAAAAAAAAGCAATGAAACTGCACTCTGCTTAAAAAATGAATTAGAGCGAAGACCAAACAGCCGTCGTTCAAGAACCGCCAAGGGAGTCTAAAGTATTAATTGCTACGAGTTCTTTATCCAGCAAGCGGTAAGAAAGGTCAAGTGATGTTTCCTACATCTTCAGTTCAAAAGCGAACAACCCGCAAAGGAAACTGGTTTACAATGTAGGCGGTAATGGTGGTTGACCATATTACAATCATCCAAATTTTGACACCAATACAAGTGAGAACGAGTTTATCATTATGCCTGTATTTTGAGTCCTGTGGAAGGCACGATAAAGTTCAAAACAAAATAGCCGGATACCTAAAAGTGTCTCAGAATCAAAAACTTTTTCCATGTCGAAGAATCTAAGAATTTTTCTATACGATTTTTTTTTGGAATCGGAGAATTTTTTATATTATATACAAAAAAATATTTCAGAATCTGAAACTTTTTCTATACGGAAAAATGTCAAAAATGTCACTGTTGGGAAAAAATTTTTAGCATCCGATAAATCCTTATTTAAAAATGCTTCAGAATCTGAAAACTTTTCTACAGTGAAAAATTAATTTTCTATAAAAAATTTATAATCGATAACAAATTTTATATAGAAAATTTATCGATAAAAAATTTAAAATTTTTCTATAGAAAATTAATAATCGATAAAAAATTTTAAAAATTTTCTAGAAAATTTTTTATCGATTTTTAATTTTCTATAGAAAAATTTAAATTTTTTATCAATTATAAACTTTCTATAAAAATTTTTTGTCGATTTTAAATTTTTTATCGAAAATTTGTTATCAATTGAACATATAATATTGAAAATTTTTAATCGATTATAAATTCTCACATAATCTATTATGAAAAATTTTTCAGCATCCGATAAATCCTTATTAAAAAATGTTTCAGAATCTGAAAATTTTTCTACATTGAAAAATGAATTTTCTATAAAAAATTTATAATCGATAACAAATTTTTTATAGAAAATTTATAATCCATAAAAAAATTTTCTGTAGAAAATTTAAAATTTTTCTATAGAAAATAAATAATGATAAAAAATTTTCTTGAAAATTTTTTATCAATTTTTAATTTTCTACAGAATTTTTTTTTTTTTTTTTAATTTTTATTTTCTATAGAAAAATTTTTAAATTTTTATTGATTATAAATTTTCTATAAAAATTTTTTGTCGATTTTATATTTTCTATCGAAAATTTGTTATCGATTGAACATATTATATTGAAAATTATAATAATTAATTAATTATAATCTATTGGGAAAAAAATTTCAGCATCCGATAAATCCTTATTAAAAAATGTTTCAGAATCTGAAAATTTTTCTACGTTGAAAAATGAATTTTCTATAAAAAATTTATAATCAATAACAAATTTTCTATAGAAAATTTATAATCCATAAAAAAATTTTCTGTAGAAAATTTAAAATTTTTCAATAGAAAATAAATAATGATAAAAAATTTTAAAAATTTTCTACAAATTTTCTTGAAAATTTTTTATCGATTTTTAATTTTCTACAGAAATTTTTTTTTGAATTTTAATTTTCTATAGAAAATTTTTTATTGATTATAAATTTTCTATAAAAATTTTTTGTCGATTTTAAATTTTCTATCGATTGAACAATATTTCTATTGTTATCGATTTTTTTTTTTTTTTTTTGATTTGGGTTGCCACCTATATAGATGACATGGATGGCCGAGTATTACTCATGTGCCAGGGCTGGTTATATAGCATATTGCTATTGTTGTTTTAATTTGACGTATTTTTTCCCCCTTTTCTTGGGATTTTCTTGTCCCATTTATTGCGGGAATTTGTGTTTTGTGTTGTAAACATCTGGCTTGTTATCGTTTGTTGTTACTATTGTTGTTTGTTTGACCGTTAAGATCTTTTATAATTCTATTTTGCATTCTTCAATAAAGTCTGTGAGTTCAATCATATGCTTAAATTGGAAATCTTTTAAGAGATTTTTTAAATCGGTGTATTTTTGGAACAGCTTGAATTTAGAGCGCTTGTCGGAAAATTTCGAGCAGTTGAAGACCAGGTGGTTGTCATCCTCAGGAATGTTGCAGGTTTCACATAAATTGGTGTCTGCTCTGCCCACCATGTTGAGGTATGTTTTGCTGTAGGTGTGATTAGCCAGTAGTCTATTAAGTAGTTTTATTTTAGGAGTAGAGATGTCTATTTTGTTAAACCATTGTTGTTTCGGAGGAGTTGGGAAAATATCGGCAAAAAATCTACCCTTAGTCTCAGAGACTTGACGGTACATTTCAACCCATTCTTCCCAGAGTAAGTTGTAAATTTGGGTGCATGCATCTTTTAATGACAGATTCGTTGGTATAATTTTTCCAACTGACGTGGCTTGTTTAGCAAAGAGATCAGCAGTTTCATTTGGAGTAATGCCAACATGTGAGGGTGTCCAAATAAGATTCAAGGTAGATAATTGTGAAGAGTCTATTTTATCCAGAATGTCGCCTACTAGATAATTGTTTGATGAGTTTTTTTTTAGTAATGTGCACGCATTCATGCTGTCAGTGAAAATCGCTGCTTTTTCAACTCCTTCTTCTGTTATCAGATCAATTGCCTTTTTGATTGCATGAAGTTCACCCATTAATGACGAAAGTTGGGTATTTATTTTAAAAAGATAATTTTTTTTGCTGGAAATGTTGCATGCAGCACAGCCAGTGACTCTGTTGCTAATGGAGGCATCTGTTGCCCAAATGGAAAAGCCTTCACTTTGGAGATGATCGATTTTTTGAAGATAAATTGCTTTTATGACTTCCCGCGGAGTGTTTTCTTTAGAGTTGGTAAACAGTTTGGTACAGAAGTTATCGATTGAACATATTATATTGAAAATTTTTAATCGATTTTAAATTCTATTTAAAAATTTTGATCGACCATAAGTTTTCTATAAAAAATTTATAATCGATAAAAAATCTTCTATAGAAAATTTATAATCGATAAAAAGTTTTCTATAGAAAATTTATAATCAATAAAAAATTTTCTATACAAAATTTTCTAGAAATTTTATAATCAATCAAAAAATTTTTATAGACAATTTATAATCGCTTTAAAATTTTTTAATATAATATTTACAATCGAAAACAAATTTTCTATAGAAAATTTATAATCAATACAAAATTTGCTATAAACAACTTTCAATAAAAAAATTTCTATTAATAGAAAATTTATAATCGATCAAAAGTTTTTTATAGACAATGTATAATCGATTAAAAATTTTTTAATATAATATTTACAATCGATAACAAACTTTCTACATAAAATATATAATCGATTAACAATTTTCTATATAATATTTACAATCGATAACAAACTTTCCATAGAAAATTTAAAATCGATAAAAAATTTGTATAGAAAATTTATAATCAATAAAAATTTTCTTAAAAAAATGTCTATATAATAAATACAGCCGATAACAAATTGTCTATAAAAAAATTATCGATTATAAATTTTCTATAGAAAATTTGTTATCGATTGTAAATATTATATTAAAAAATTTTAAATCAATTATAAATTGTCTATAAAAAATTTTTGATCGATTATAAATTTTCTATAGAAAATGTTTAATCGATTATAAATTTTTCATAAAAATTTTTTATAATATAATTTTTTATATAATATTATAAAGAAAATTTTTAATCGATTAGAAAATTTCTTTAGAAAATTTTTATCGATAATAAATTTTCTATACAAAATTTTTAATCGATTATAAATTTTCTATACAAAATATAAACAATTTTTTTATCGATTATAAATTTTCTATAAAAAATATTTTATCGATCATAAATTTTCTATAAAAAATTTTTTGTCGATTACAAATAAATTTTCCATAAAACATTTTTATCGATTATAAATTTTATTATTAATTTTCTAAAGAAAATTTTTAATCCATTATAAATTTTCTACAAAATTTTTTTTATCAATTATAAATTTTCTATAGAACATTTTTCATCGATTATAAATTTTCTATAGAAAACTTCTTATCGATTTAAAATCTTCTATAGAAAATATTTTATCGATTATAAATAAAAAATTTTTTATCGATTTTTTGTAAAAAAATTTTCAAATCCATAAAAATTTTTTCTATAGAAAATTTTTTATCGATTATAAATTTTATTATAAATTTTTTATAAAAAAATTTTTATCGATTTTAAATTTTTTACAAAATTTTTTTTTTATCGATTTTAAATTTTCTACTAAAATTTTTTATCGATTATAAATTTTACTATAAATAGTTTATAGAAAATTTGCTTGGATTTTAAATTTTCTACAAACAATTTTTTTATCGATTATGAATTTTCTATAGAAAACTTTTTATCGATTATTAACCTTCTATAAAAATTTTTTTTATCAATTATAAGTTTTATATAGAAAATATTTAATCGATTACATTTACCAATTTTAATTTTTTTATATAATTTTTTTTAAAACTTTTAATCGATAAAAAATTTTCTATTTAAAATCGAAAAAAAAGTTTCTAATCGATAAAAAATTTTCTATAGAAAATTTATAATCGATAAAAAATTTCCTATAGAAAATTTATAATCCATAAAAAATTGTTTATGGAAAATTTTTATCTATTTTAATTTTTTGACAAAAAATCGATAAAAAATTTTCTATAGAAAATTTATAATCGACAAAAAATTTTCTATAGAAATTTTTTTATCGATTTTAAATTTTTTACAAAAAATCGATAAAAAATTTTCTATAGAAAATTTATAGTCTATAAAAAAATTTTCTATAGAAAATTTATAATTGATAAAAAATTTTCTATAGGAGAATTAAAATATACAAAAAGTTTTCTATAGAAAATTAATAATCGATAAAAAAATTTTCTACAGAAAATTTATAATCGATAAAAAAATTTTTTATAGAAAATTTAAAATCCATAAAAATTTTCTTTAAAATAATTATAATAAAATTTATGATCGAATAAAAATTTTAATAGAAAATTTATAATCTATAAAAACTTTTTTATAGAAAATTTATAAACGATAAAAAATTATTTGTAAAAAATTTAAATTCGGTAAAAATTTTCTATAAAAAGTTTATAATCGATTAAAAATTTTCTGAAGAAAATTTTCTGAAGAAAATTTTCTAAAGAAAATTTATAATCGATTAAAAATTTTCTATAGAAAATAATTATCGATAAAGATTTTTCTATAGAAAATGTATAATCGATAAAAAATTTTCTGTAGAAAATTCAAAATCGATAAAAAATTCTATAGTACTATGTGTAAATTTTATTTTGTATGTTTGCATTTAATGTATCAATTAATCTAATGTATCATTTTTAACCATAATAAATACTTAATATATAAAAACATTTTTTGTAATTTTTTTATTTATGTAGTAAAGAAAGTTAAAAATATAAAGGTAAATGTATAAATTGATATACGTTATTTGGTTTATTAATTTGGAATTTATTTGTTAAATTGTATAAAATATTTGAATAAGTGGTAACTTTGACTTGATTAAATTGATAAATTTTACTTGATCATTTTTACAAAGTTTTCTTTTATAAACGTCATATTTTTTGTAAGACAATTTTTTACCTAAGTATATTAACTAAATAGTCTAATAACTTGTTAAGTTGTATATTTACGTATAAACTTAGGTAGATTATGCCAGATTTTTGAGTAATCTTACACCTGTTTTTTTTTGCGTGTATAATAAGTAATTTTGTAGATAAGTTTTTCAGAAAAGGTCAACATTTAGCCCCATAGACTTTTAAGGGCCAAATGTTGCAATTTTTAAAAAAATTACCGGATTCATATAGATTTTCATTGGTGTCAAATATAAAATTTAACTGATATTTTATTGTAATACGACAAAAATAAGGAAGTTATAATAAAAAAATCGTATGAAGGTTGCCAAGATAAAAAAAATAGTGTTAAATTCGGCTGTTGCCAAATCTTTCCAGAACCCTCCAAAAAGTGAAAAAAATAAATAAATTGTCTTTTTTTTGGGAAATGGAGTAAGGGGGGGGGGGGCGGATTTGTCGGCGGGGACTACCTCTACCTTTTTGCAATAAATGTCTACAAACTCATTAATTATAATACGCAAAAATAACACAATTTTATCATTTATTGTTATAGCCACGCCTCCAAACGGGGGCGGACAAAAAAAAATACGTTTCTCAGTCTCTTTGACAAGCGCAGGTTTTTTAATTCTTATAGTAATCAACATATTGTTCAATTATTGAACAAATATGCTAAAAAATATGCAAAAAATGTTTTTTGGGGTTGTTTTTGTTTTTTTTTTTAAGGGGAAATTGTTTAACCCGAGGTCCGATTTTGCCCATTTACAAACTTAGCCAGTTATAAGTAATTTTTTTTGTCAAACTTCCGGGATCTAGCTCTTTTGGTTTGGACTACATCGTGCTTTCCACGGACAGACGGACAGACATCGCTAGAATATCTTAAAATTGATCATGGATCCTTTAACCACCTGAATTCAAGTTTACCATAAAATACCAAAAAAGTTGAGAAAACAGAAAAAATCATATTTTTCCTTGTAATCCGTTTTTTTAAATTCAAGGCCGATGCGGCACGCCTTACCCGTGTCCGATCTACCTAAATTTTAATGAGACATATTTTTACCCACAAGTGAATGTATCTATGGTAAGTTAGGGTCAATATCAACCAATTTAATTATTATGGAGCTATTTGTTGTTTTAGTTTGGCTGCAGGTCGTTGAATAAATAAATTATGGAGCACCATATAATACCAGAGCCTAAAAAAAAATACAATTTTCAAAATTTGAAAAAAAAAATAGAACGAATTGTGCTAATGAAGTGTCCACCTTTGAAAAAGTTTCCTTGTAGGTCTGAATCCCAAAAGTTTTAAGGCACTTATTTATTACCTTATAGTCACTTGACTTAAATGAAAATCACTCTATAACCAAATGATTTAAATGAAAATCCTCACGCGTGAATAACGGGACCAGCGACCATCTCCAAATTAAATACTTAAACAAAAGGCAAGTGTCTCTTCATTTGATTCATCTATAACATCTGTAAATTTTGTTAAACATGAAGTGTCCACCCTGAAATAGTTTCCTTGTAGGTCCGATTTCAAAAAAGTTTTAAGTCACTTATTTATTACCCTAATATAGTACTTAATTTAAATGAAAATCACTCTATAATCACGTGATTTAAATAAAAATCGCTCACGCCTGAATCACGGGGTTTTTTGAGTCACGCAAATTACGGGACCACAGACCATCTCTAATTCAAATACATAAACAAAAGACAAGTTTCTCTTCATTTGTTTCATCTATACATCTGTAAATTTTATTAAAAATTAAGTGTCCACCCTGAAATAGTTTCCTTGTAGGTCCGATTTCAAAAACTTTCAAGGCACTTATTTATTACCTTAATATAGGCTTATATTCTGAATTTCAAAAAATCAGTTAACATTTACGACCTGTAGAGACTTTTGGCCAAAAAACCTACCATATCGCCCCAGTGTGCACTGTGGGGCGGACAGAAGGACGACTTACGTTAAATTTATTAATATTAACGACAAAACCTTTTGCATACAAATATCAAAACCGATAAAAGATAAATACCAATACTTATTAAAAACCGATACCGATTCGAGGCTAAAACCAATACCAATACCCAATACCTAAATAATTCAAAACCAATACCGAAACCTATACCAATTCAACAAAAAATGAAAACCAATACCTATACCAATACTAATATAATTTTAAAAACCAATACCAATACCAATACTTTTATCGAATTGGTACCCATCCTTGAAAATAAATAATTAGTTTTCTAAAAGATAAATAAATGTAAGATAAAAGAATGTTAAAGTTAATTTTGCTTTCATCACTTAAAACACCATTCATTAAGAAAAACCAATGGAGTCCCAGACGTATGTTTCGATGAATAACAAATGGAATGATAAAGTGAGTATACCCGCATTCCGAAGACACCAATAAGGTTTAATAGATTTTTAGTTAAAAATTAGTGTTTGGTAATAATTTTCTATTTTTACAGGGTACTGCTAAATAAATTTTTGAAGCTATGGCGAATCATTCACTACAATAAAGAGCGTGGACACCAATCCTGCCTTTAGGTATAAAATTAAAACCTAAAAACCCAAAGCCAAGGGAGTCCATATTTGAGTTACAAATGGAATGACAAAGTAAGTTGTTATGATTGAAAGTCATAAGATGGTTATTATTCTAACCCAAAATTAACCTTTATTAAAAACAAACAAAACAAATTAATATAAAACAAATTAAATATAAAACAAATAACAAAATAAAATATAAATGATTACCGCGTATATACTTGTGTGTTTGTTACAATAGACGAGATGACAATGTACAAAATGACCGCGTACAATAATTAAAGGCGGTAAAACGATAACAAAGAAAAATATAAAAACACAGTTGAAGTGTTTTAGTACTACAACACAGTAGCTTATTTGGGGATGCCAACATCTCTCTTTCTTTTATGAAGATGATAATCTGGAGTCCAAACAGGAGGACGCTTTCTACGATTTGACCGCCGAAGTTCAGAGACTGGTTCATCTGCTGGAACTGGTGATGCTGGTGTACATTCAAGAGACGGTGTGTTTTCACAAACAATCGGTGCTAGATTTTGTGATGTTGTAGGTTGATCATCTACGTTTGTAGAACTGGATGCTGGTGAAGAAATTTGAAGTGGTTCTGGAGCCTGTATCGGTTGCAGATCAGCAGTAGACTGATTTGGTTGACCATTTTGTGGCGTAGATGTAACTTCATTTCTTTCATTCCCACCTGGCAATATTTGTTGAGTTATTAAATTAAAATGATCAATTAATACATTATGTGGAGAAACGGTAGAATCAGTATATCGAGGTCTTAGCTGGTTTGCATGAGACCTAACTGCACGAAAGTCTGGAATGTTTTCAATTTCTATTTCGTAATTAACATTACCAAGGATTTTCTTTATAGTTCCGGGGAACCACTCAGATTTATTATATTTAAATAATTTTGCAAAAACTTTTTGACCAATGCTGTATTTACGTTCCTTTGTACCATTACGTCTATTAAATTGTTCTTCCATTTTCTCATTACGTTGTAGTTTAGATTTTTCAGGTTTCTTAAGTAAATCAAGATTAATCCTCAATCTTCTCCCCACGAACAATTCAGAAGGCGTTTTACCCTTAATACTAGGATTTGGTGACGATCGATAACATTTCAAAAAAGTTTGTAAATTTTCGCTAGAGGTACCTGATCCTTCAAGTTTCTTCAATGCACGTTTTAAGGTATCTACGAACCTTTCAGCCTGCCCATTTGATTGTGGGTGGTAAGGAGCTGTAAATTTATGACTAATACCATTTTCTTGGCAAAATTTCGAAAATTGTTGACTAGAGAACTGGGTCCCATTGTCACTTACTATCAATTCTGGATTTCCAAATAACGATGTGAAATCTCGCAAGCAATTTAGAATCACATTTGATGAAATCGATTTGATTTGATAAATTTGAGGCCATTTAGAAAATGAATCTACGATAACAAAATAATAAAAATTGTCGACAGGACCAGCGATATCTATATGAACTCGTTCCATTGGACGTTTTGATAACGGCCACGAATAAAGTGTTGTTTTTGGCAAAGATTTTGCTGTGGATGAGCATTTAATGCAATTTTGTACATACCGTTTAATTTCTTCATCCATATACGGCCAATAAACGTAACTACGTGCCAGTGCCTTTGTTCTTTCGATACCATGGTGTCCTTTGTGTAATTCTTTCAAAATGCGTTTTCTAAAACAGTTGGGTATTACGAGACGATCACCATACATTAAACAATCATCCACGATACTCAAATTGTCTTTTCTTGAAAAATAACATTGCATATCAGCTGATTTATCATTTGGCCACTTACCAGTTTGTAGTTGTGTAATAAGATTTTGAAGACTTGAATCTTTTTTAGTAGCGGCACAAACCATATTAAATGTCAATGGCAAAGCATTTGTGATGTCATCTATTACCATTTTGATGTCCTTTTCAACTTGAATGGATGCAATGACAGTGTCTTCATTTTGTTTTGGTACGCTACCAATTAGGCGTGATAAAATATCAGCTGCGCCGAATTGATGTGTTGAAACGTATTGTAAGTCAAAATCATACGACATGAGGGTGAGAGCCCAACGTTGAAGGCGATTTGCAGAATGTGCAGGAATTCCCTTCTTGTTACCAAAAATTGCCAGTAAAGGCTTATGGTCGGTTTGTAGTGTAAATTTTCTTCCAAATAAATATTTATGAAATTTAACCACAGCAAAAATCAAAGCTAATCCCTCTTTTTCAATTTGGGAATAATTTTTTTCAGCTGGTGTGAGGGACCTTGAAGCATGATAAATAGCCTTTTCACTACCATCAGGAAAAACGTGACAGATGTACGCACCCAGCCCAACAGTAGAAGCATCCGCCGCAACTTTAATAGGAAGCTTTGGATCAAAATGAGTAAGCAGCATGTCTGATGATAACAGCTGTTTAAAACGATCAAAACTACGCTGGCATGCTGATGACCAATTCCATGTTGTGTTTTTCTTAAGTAAATTATCTAACGGATCTCTTAGTTTTCTCATCTCATTAATAAATTTACCATAGTAATTGATTGCTCCAAGAAACGATCGCAATTCGCTTATGTTTTTAGGAGGTATAAAATCTAAAATTTTTTTGATTTTGTTTTTATCAGGATAAATACCTTTACTATCAACGTGATATCCAAGATATGTGCACGATGTTTTAAAAAATTTACATTTTTCAAAATTAACAGTGATGTTGTATTTTTGTAAACGATCAAATACCTGCTTAACAGCGTTAGTATTTTCTTCACGTGTTGGTGTAGCTACAATGACATCATCCAGATATGGAAAAACTCCTTTTATCCCAGCAATAATTGATTCCATGCACTGTTGAAAAGCACCAGGAGCCGATCTTACACCTGGAGCAAGTCGGTTAAAAGTGTACATACCACGATGAGTATTGATGACCAGTAACTTTTTTGTATCGTCGTCTACTTCAATTTGCATGTATGCGTTGTTTAAATCAATTATTGAAAAGTACGAGCATTCGTTAAAATTTATAAAAATTTCATCAGGTAGTGGTAATGGAAAAGTATGTGGTTCAAGCTGTTCATTCAGTCCAGTGGAATAATCACCACAAATACGAAGATCGCCCGAAGCCTTTTTTACTACCACAATGGGGGCTGCCCATTCAGAAAAATTAATTTGTGAAATAATACCTTCCCGTTCAAGTCTGGTTAACTCCATATCCAGATGCTCTTTCGCTGCATAAGCTACTTGCCTTTTAGGACGAAAAACTGGTACAGCTTGTGGTTTAAGTTGTAGGTGAACTTTAAATTTTGTGCAGTGACCAATTTCATTCCTAAAAACTTCTGGATACATTGTACGTAATTCAGATTCTGTGATTGAATTGTTAACTTGAAGTTTGTTGCATGATGTGTAAGAATCGATGGGTTTGTTCCACAATTTGAAACGTTCCATAAGATCAGAACCAAAAAGATTTAAATCGGGAAGTGAAGATACCAAAATGTTGCATGACTGCTCATGATTGTTGATAACCACCATACACTGAAACTCACCAATAATGTTGATTTCATTTGTAGAAGCATCTCTAGGCTTGTGCTGAGAAATTTCTAAAGTTGGTTTACCAATTTTCACCCAATTTTGTTCTGAGATGATAGTTACGTCAGAACCGGTATCATGCTGAAGAGTTATGTTTACATTGTTGATTTGCAAAGAAACAAATTTTCTATTTTTACACATTGTTGTTGTTGTATATACGCTTTTTACTGCTTTACGCGTTCTCTTGAAATTACTTTTTTTATTTTCAGGTTGTTGCTGCTGATGTTGTTTGTGTGATTTCTGTTTGCTATCTGGAAAACAAGAACAAAAACCTTCCTTATGGCCGACCTTACCACATTGTGAACATTTGTGGGTAGAGTAACTGCAGTCCCGCACAAAATGCATATTTCCACATTGCCAGCAGGGTCTTTTTGGTTTTTCTTCTTTATTAACTTTTTTGTTTTTGAAGTAGTCTTCTTTATTACCTTTTTTGTTGTTGTTGTTGTATTGGTGTTTGAAATTTTCCACCGCATTGACTTTTGGATTGCTGCTTTCAGTTGTAGTAATGTCGCGTTTAAGACTATTGAGGCGTTCTATTTCAGCAACAAGATTATCCAAAGTCAAAGGCTTTTGATCCGTTTCAGCATCAAGCAATGTTAAAAGTCTTGCTTTGTACTCTTGATCTTTTTGATATTTCAAACCACTAACAAACATAAGGCATTTAAAATTATCAGCAGTACATTTTTGTAATAAAAAATTTTCGCAATGGCGATTAACTTTGGCGGCATAACTAATAATGTCTTCGTTCTCTTCTTTTGCATTTTGTAAACATTTTACCCGAATGCTGAACTGACTTTCTTTCATTCCAAACAGTTTTTTTAAATTTTGCACTGTTTGTTGGAATGTGACGTCACGGGGTTGTTTTGGAAGTAAATAGTCTTTGTATTTGTTAAATACATCCGCACTGACCTTCCTTAACAATAACCTCACTTTTGCGGCATCGTCGAGCTGATCTGCCTCAACCTGGAAAACATCCTCGTAGCGTTCATACCACGCACCAAAATTGTTGTTTTCCTCCGGAATGTAAACAAATTCACGAATATTTTTGGATAAAATTTCCATTAAGGTTTCAGGAGCTGTAGAGGTATGTGTTGATGTACCACTTACACTTGCAGCAGACGAGCTTTGAGTCGCCGTTATTAGCCTTTCCATCAGATGATTTTGTCGTTCCATGGCTTCTTGTTGTCGCGCCAGAAGTTGACCAACCACCTGTTCCAAAGATGTTGATGTCGCCATTTTGATGTAAAAGTAATTTCACTTAAAAAAAAAAGTTTATTCCTCGTCGCCAGTTGTTATGATTGAAAGTCATAAGATGGTTATTATTCTAACCCAAAATTAACCTTTATTAAAAACAAACAAAACAAATTAATATAAAACAAATTAAATATAAAACAAATAACAAAATAAAATATAAATGATTACCGCGTATATACTTGTGTGTTTGTTACAATAGACGAGATGACAATGTACAAAATGACCGCGTACAATAATTAAAGGCGGTAAAACGATAACAAAGAAAAATATAAAAACACAGTTGAAGTGTTTTAGTACTACAACACAGTAGCTTATTTGGGGATGCCAACATAAGTGTTCCTCCTTACCAAGAGACCAATGGGGTTTACCAATTTTTTAAATTAAAAATTTATGTTTTGTAATAATTTTCTATTTTTACAGGATGCTTTTAAATAAATTCGTGAAGCTATAGCGGATCCTTTACTTCAAGAAGAAGCGTAGGCAGCAGTCACTCGAGAAAATTGTACAAAAAGGGTCAGTTGGTCGGTGGTAAATTAAATCCTACACAACATTTATTACATTAATATGGATTTATTCTGTGAACATTTTAAATTCAACAAATATACAAATTTTTACAAAAATTTATTGAAAATTTATTTTAGCATAAATGTGGTAATTTTTAGCATTATTTTTAGTCACCTTTTCTAATAATTTTGGAATATTTCACCATATCTCTTTTGGTATATTTTACCAAGTTTTTACTTAAATAGCATTAGCATTTTCTTCAAAATTTTTTACATAAGTGTTTTGGCTAAATTACGAAAACTACTTCGTCGGTTGTAGTTTTAGCATATTTTTGGTAAAATTATGCCAGATTTTTGCTCACTCCGACACAAGTTTTTTTTTGCGTGTATATTGCACTGTTTTTATTAAACGTCAAAAGTTAAATAAAGTGCTGTCACTAAGTGTTTCTTCACAATACAGCAGCAAGCAGCACACAGCAAAATTTTTACATGTATTTTGTTGTTGCGGCAACATCAAAATACATCCCATTAAACCAAAGGTTCCGACTTCGTAACGACACGTCGGCAAAAGCTTCCGATTTCGGTACCGAAATCGTTAAGAATTCGTAACGAAAGTCATATGAAATGGTTGCACGAATTCGGAACGAAGTGTCGGTACGATTTCGTTAAGACATTTCGTAACGATTTCGTTACGACATTTCGTAACGATTTCGTTACGACATTTCTTAACGATTTCGTTACGACATTTCTTAACGATTTCGTTACGACATTTCGGCAAGATTAAATAATTATCTATGAAAAAAATATTGTTTATTTTATTTATTCCAATATGTTATGATCACAGTACCCAGTAAACCAAAGGTTCCGACTTTTTCGGAAGTCAGACATTTCGTAACGAATTCGTTAAGACATTTCGGTAGTTTGTCTAAAGTCAGACAATCTACCGAAATGTCTTAACGAATTCGTTACGACATTTCGGTAGTTTGTCTAAAGTCAGACAATCTACCGAAATGTCTTAACGAATTCGTTACGACATTTCGGTAGTTTGTCTGAAGTCAGACAAACTTCCGAAACGTCTTAACGAATTCGTAACGACATTTCGGTAGTTTGTCTGAACACGTGTTTTTTGTTCAGTTCATGTTTAATTTTTTTATTGCAAGTTGTGCAAATAAAAGTTTCTAAATAAATATATAAAATTTTGATTTATAAGAAGGCAAAAGCCAGTGAAAAGTTTAAAGCAATGAATTAAATAAAAATAATTTCAATAAACATGGAAAAATTCAATAAATATGCAAAGAAGAATTTCCACGAAAGCAGCATCGTAATGGTAAAGCGGTACTTCGCAGTTAAAACAAAAACATGTCTCGCCAGGCTTATAAAAACTCCTTTAATTACAAAGACAAAAACAAAGACGACTGAAGAATCTGATCCTAAGCTATAATTGTGGTTTTATATATTATTTATTTGATTTTTTGTTTATTATTTTACATATATATTATTTAACACGATTTTTATGTATCATAACATATTGGAATAAATAAATAAAATAAACAATATTTTTTTCATAAATAATTATTAAATCTTGCCGAAATCATTACGAAATGTCGTAACGAAATCGTTAAGAAATGTCGTAACGAAATCGTTAAGAAATGTCGTAACGAAATCGTTACGAAATGTCTTAACGAAATCGTACCGACACTTCGTTCCGAATTCGTGCAACCATTTCATATGACTTTCGTTACGAATTCTTAACGATTTCGGTACCGAAATCGGAAGCTTTTGCCGACGTGTCGTTACGAATTCGTAACGAAGTCGGAACCTTTGGTTTATTGGGTACATGAGTAGTAGGTTCACAGAGGTGCATTTGATGTGTGTAAGTATTAGTGACAGCACACGGTGTAACTTTTGACGTTTCATACAAAACGTAAACAAACAACATAAATACATACACAAAAGCTCACACGTACAGGCACACTTACACTAGGCAGCGATGATAATTCTGTACTAAAAACCATACCACCATATTGGAAAGTACGCAATTAGCATCAGTGTTTGCATACTAGTCTGTACTGTGGTTATGATACATAAAAATGGTATTAAAAAATATATAAAATAATAAACAAAAAATCAAATAAATAATATATAAAACCATAATTATAACTTAGGATCAGATTCTTCAGTCGTCTTTGTTTTTGTCTTTGTAATTAAAGGAGTTTTTAAAAGCCTGACGCGACATGTTTTTGTTTTAACTGCGAAGTACCGCTTCACCATTACGATGCTGCTTTCGTGGAAATTCTTCTTTGCATATCTATTGAATTTTTCCATGTTTATTGAAATTATTTTTATTTAATTCATTGCTTTAAACTTTTCAATGGCTTTTGCCTTCTTATAAATCAAAGTTTTATATATTTATTTAGAAACTTTTATTTGCACAACTCGCATTAAAAAAATGAAACATGAACTGACCAAAAAACACGTGTTCAGACAAACTTCCGAAATGTCGTTACGAATTCGTTAAGACGTTTCGGAAGTTTGTCTGACTTCAGACAAACTACCGAAATGTCGTAACGAATTCGTTAAGACATTTCGGTAGATTGTCTGACTTTAGACAAACTACAGAAATGTCTTAACGAATTCGTTACGAAATGTCTGACTTCCGAAAAAGTCGGAACCTTTGGTTTACTGGGATGTAAAAATTTTGCTGTGTGCTGTTTGCTGCTGTATTGTGAACATAGAAAAAAATAGAAATGAAACAGAGTCGTATTTCGCTTGAATAAGTATTAGTGACAGCACATTATGTAACTTTTGACGTTTAATAAAAACAATGCAAGATAAAAAGGAACAACAACAAAGCATACAACAAAAGAGAAAAAAGTTTTTAAACTATCAATAGTGCGTAGTATCTTAAAAAAAACGTTGAATACAGCAAAATAAATAATAAATTTAATTAAATGAAAGAAAAATTCCATTTTTTATAAACAAAGAATCTAATTTGATATTAAATACGTGTGAGATGAGGAAGAACAAGCATTTTGCCACCATATTGGAAAATTCATCAAATACAACACTGCGTACCTTCTAATCTTTTCTATGATTGTGAAGAAACACTAAGGGCCTAATTTTGTAAAACGCAACGCGCCTTTTTATCTCGCGTTGGACAATTTTCTATTTTGTAAAGGCCCAGGCACTTGAGCGCTACTGTAGCGGTGCTGTAGCGTGACGGGCTGTTGTATCGTTTTAAAGTTCGGCGGCTACACCACCGTCACGTATTCGTTTAAGTACCTATTTCTATATATTTTAGTACAAGCTAACGTATCAGCTGACACGTCTCCGAACCGTATTCGCTCAAGTAATTATGCCTTAAAACGCGAGCACTGAACAGCTGTTGTTTTCGCGTTGACTTACGTGTTTGTAGAACAAATTGTATGGAAAATGGAATTTTGTAAAACGCGAGAGAGTGGTTTTTCATCACTTGAAGTGTCAAAATGATCACTTGAAATTTTGGGGCGTTGATGTAACAAATATGCTTATAAATAGCAAAAAATAAAAAAATAATGTTGGAATATGTAAATATACAACAAAAAAGTAATAAATGTATAAAAAAAAACTTCTCCGGCAGAAGAAAAACATCGAAAATAGCAAAGCGTCTCGTTGTGATTTTTATTGCTTTTTTCAACTAATTTAGAGAATAATCACAATTGGAGCGGGAAGCGGAAAAACGCAATTGTCCTCATAAAAATAGAATTGAATCTAGTTTGGCGGAAAAACGCGGCGGAATTTTGTTGTCATATAAAACGTATGTTAACAGTTGCGGAAAAACGCCTCCCGCTCCAATTGTGATTATTCTCTTATGTTACTTTTTTTTGTTCTCTTTTTTCTCAAATATTCTCTTTGCAGGTGTTGCCTTATCATATATATGTGTTTCCCCACGATAATGGGTGTGTATCCCCTACAAAATGGGTGGCAAATTTTAATAATTTTAGAATGTCTGGCAACACTGATTCAAATATTATTGACATTTCAAGTGATTACGTAAAAATTGAACGCAATAACGTAGTGATTTACAAAATTGCACTTTTTAAGCCTCGCGTTCACGTTAACGTTGGTGATGCGTTCAACGCGAGTGATTTACAAAATTAGGCCCTTATACTTATTCAAGCGAAATACGACCCTGTTTCATGGTAGAAACAGAACAAGCACGGCACGGGGGACGGTTGCCGTTGCCGGAGAAAATAGGCCCAAAACAATGACGGGGGACGGCGACGGCAAAAAATGTCATTTGTTTGTTCAGTGGTGCTAACTTTTAATAAAATAAGCGTAATTTTACGGAAAAAAATCGCTAACCACATAGTCAATGTGATTAAGTTGGCACTACTGTACGTTCGTTACACCATTGTGAATGAAAAGATAAAAATTTGTTGTGAAAATGCGGCAACCCTGGAGTGTGAGAGGAAGGGAGAATGAGAGAAGCCGGAGAACAAATAAAATAAGTTTTAATTTTTTGCCGTGCCGGTCACGGTTTTTAACTGTCAAATCGTATGGAAAAAGTCGTGCCGGGCTTGTTCTGTTCATACCTTCACCACAGACTAAATACAGACTCGACAGTAGAGTTTTACAAGAAAAAATGGGGAAAAACTAAGCGATTTTAGGAGAAAACACAGCGGTTTTTAGTCCGTTTTACGCTAACATGGCAACACTTTCTACGACTTAGGAGTGAGTGCGACAACAAAAACCGATCTGGCATCCATTTTTCTTATGGCGCGTTATATCAGTTTTCTTTTTCTAACCTAATTCGTAGAATAATATGAAAACATTAACCACATGGTTAAAAAATACTTTTTTGACACCTGTCACTTATGTCGAGTCTGTATTAGTCTGTGCCTTCACTTCTATTTTTTTCTATAGGTGGGTAAGTTGCTCGGTTTTCACGTGAAAATCTGTCAAACTCCATATAAAAAAAAAACATAAATTTCACACTAGCTTTACAAAAGCGTAAAAATTTCGCTGAAGAGGTATTCTGTTCACTAGTGAAAAACCGGCAAAATAACCCAGTATATGTTGCATCAATACGCAACAACACTATAAGCAACATTTTTTTAAATTGTACAGACCATTTAAAAAGCGGTGAAATTTAACATTCAGAAATAAAATGAAGTAATTATAAGTGTTTGGCACTGTAAACATTAATTATATCACATAAATAGACAAAAATTATCAACAAAATTTTAATTGAAGGTATTTTATGTATGCTGATGCGCAAAACATAACCAAACAAATGACTGTCAAATTTTCACTACAAATTAATTGATGTTTCGAAACATTTTTTTTCACCGGTGAACAACTTACTTAGCTTATGGTGCTCACACCCAAAAAATTACATAGTTGATGATTACTATTTTTTCAACTATGTCATAGGTGAAATAGCCCCAACTTTGGCATAGTTGATGTGACATAGTTGTTGCTGACTATGTGTCATTTTAATCTACAAATTAACTATGAGAAAAGTTAATGACAACGATGTGTTTAATAAACATAGGTAAACAACTAGGCCCATAGTTAAATTTTTTATAAAATTTAATCATAGTAAATATTTACTATGTAATTTAATAAATAGTTAATTATACCCTATAATTGGTATACAAATAAAAAACAAAATTTTGAGTTTTTTTTTATTCATAAACATTATTTTATTAAAATTTCATATAAACTGCATACACCAGTATTGGAGGATCCAAAGCCAGCCTGCAAATTTGAAAAAAACGTATTATTTTGTAATCTTTTTTTAATTTTTTGTATAGAAAACACGTCAAAAATTCTGTCATTTTTGTAGAAATAATGGGTCAATTTTTGACATTTTTTCTGTCGAAAAATCTTAAGTTTTTAAACATTTTTTCCATAGAAAAATCTCAGAAATTGAGATATTTTTTCTCTAGAAAATATCATGAATACTGAGACATTTTTTCTACAAAAAAATTTCATATTTCAGATTTTGAGACATTTTGTCTATAAAAAAAATCAGATTCTGAATAAAAAATCCCAACAAAATTTCAGACTGAGACATTTTTTCTATAGAAAAATTATCAGATTTAGATATCTTTTTTTAATAGAACAGTTCTGAGATTCCGAGATATTTTTTTATAGAAAAATTCCAAAATTCTGAGACATTTTTTCTATACAAAAAATCTCAGATTCTGAGATATTACTTCTATAGAACAAATTTTAGATTCTAACACATTTTTTCAATAGAAAAATTCTGAGATACTGAAGACATTTTTTCTATAGAAAAATATATGAAAAATGCTTAGAATTTGAGACATTTTTTCTAGAAAAATTCTTGGATATTTTTTTATAGAAAAATTCTAAGATTTTAAGATATTTTTCTATAGAAAATTTTCAATAGATAAGTTCTCAGACTCAGAAACATTTTTCAGTAGAAAAATTCTCAGATTTTGAGAAAAAATTCTATAGAAAAAATGTCTCAGAATCTGAGACTTTTTCTATAGAAAAAATGTCTCAGAATCTGAGACTTTTTCTATAGAAAAAATGTCTCAGAATCTGAGACTTTTTCTATAGAAAAAATGTCTCAGAATCTGAGACTTTTTCTATAGAAAAAATGTCTCAGAATCTGAGACTTTTTCTATAGAAAAAATGTCTCAGAATCTGAGACTTTTTCTATAGAAAAAATGTCTCAGAATCTGAGACTTTTTCTATAGAAAAAATGTCTCAGAATCTGAGACTTTTTCTATAGAAAAAATGTCTCAGAATCTGAGACTTTTTCTATAGAAAAAATGTCTCAGAATCTAAGACTTATTCTATAGAAAAAATGTCTCAGAATATGAGACTTTTTCTATAGAAAAAATGTCACAGAACCTGAGACTTTTTCTATAGAAAAAATTTCTTAGAATCTGAAACTTTTCTATAGAAAATTTTCAATAGATAAATTCTCAGACTTAGAAACATTTTGCAATAGAAAAATTCTCAGATTTTGAGACATTTTTTCTAAAGAAAAAGTCTCAGCTTCTGAGACATTTTTTTTAATAGAAAAAGTCTCATATTCTGAGAAAATTTTTTCTATAGAAAAAATTTCTCAGAATCTGAGACATTTTTTCTATAGAAAAAGTCTCAGGTTCTGAGACATTTTTTCTATAGAA
This sequence comes from Pegoplata infirma, assembly GCA_963921195.1. Lineage (NCBI taxonomy): Eukaryota > Metazoa > Arthropoda > Insecta > Diptera > Anthomyiidae > Pegoplata > Pegoplata infirma. Next base: position 86,279,963 of record OY992538.1, read on the forward strand.
AAAGTCTTAGATTCTGCGACATTTTTTCTATAGAAAAAGTCTCAGATTCTGCGACATTTTTTCTATAGAAAAAGTCTCAGATTCTGAGACATTTTTTCTATAGAAAAAGTCTCAGATTCTTTAGAAAAAGTTGTCACCGAATCTGAGAGTTTTTCTATAGAAAAAATGTCTTAGAATCTGAGAATTTCTCTATACAAAAAATGTCTCAGAATCTGATAATTTTTCTATGGAAAAAATGTGTCAGAAAATTTTTCTATTGAAAAAGCTGTCTCGGAATCTGAGAATTTTTCAATGAAAAATTTTTTTTCAAAATTGTAAGAACTTTTCTATAGAAAATATGTCTCAAAATCTGAAAATTTTTCTAAAGAAAAAATGTCTCAGAATCTAAGAATTTTTCTATAGAAACAATGTCTCAGAATCAGAGAATTTTTCTTAGAAAAAATGCGTCAGAATTTTTCTATAGAAAAAAATATCTCAGAAACTGGAAATTTTTCTGTAAGAAAAATGAATCAGAATCTGATAATTCAAAAAAAAAAAATATCAGAGTCTAAGATTAGTTCTATCGAAAAAATGTCTCAGAATCTAAGAATTTTTCTATAAAAAAAATGTCTCAGAAGCTGAGAATTTTTCTTAGAAAAAATGTGTCAAAATTTTTCTATAGAAAAAATATGTCAGATCCTGAGAATTTTTTTACAAAAAAATGTTTTAGAATCTGAAAATTGTTCTATCGAAAAAATGTCTCAGAATCTAAGAATTTTTCTGAAAAAAATGTATCAAAATCTTAAAATTTTTCTATAGAAAAAAAAAGCATCAGAGTCTGAGAATTTTTCTACAGATATTTTTCAGATTGTTAAACATTTTTTCGATAGAAAAATTATCAGAATCTACGACATTTTACTATAGAAAAATCCTCCGATTCAGTTTTTTTCTCAGTAGAAAAAGGCTCAGATTCTCTACCATTTTTTCTATAAAAAATTTTCCGAATGTGAGACTTTTTTATGAAAATACTTAATGCGATTTTTAATTCTAAAAAACTTCGATTTCGTGACATCAAAGATCTTAATGGCTTCTTTATTTAATCTTAATCTTGATGATTTCATAAAGCTTCTTTAAATATTGACGACATCTTTCTTGTCTTCTCGTAATCTGAAAAAAACAATTTCAATAATTCACTACTTTTTACATATTTAGTTAAACAATACCTTTTTTCCCCAAATTTATTTCAAATCGTTAATATTCAGCTTAACTTTGGTTATTTCCAACATTATTAAAAAAAAAAACAAATTGATTTTGATGTTTATTTTTTTATTGATTTTCAAATTATTGTCAAAAAAAAAAATTTAAATAGTATTAAATAACTGAAACCATAGTTGTTATTGATTATCAATAGTTAATTTAAAATTTCTTAAAATTAACTATGGATTTTGTTAACTATGCCACTACGTAATTTTTTGGGTGCACGATCAAAATATCTGTTTTAGCTAAGTAAGTTGTTCACCGGTGAAAAAAAATGTTTCGAAACATCAATTAATTTGTAGCGAAAATTTGACAGTCATATGTTTGGTTATGTTTTGCGCGTCAGAATACATAAAATAACTTTAAATAATATTTTTTTGGTAATTTATGTGATATAATTAATGTTTACAGTCCCAAACACTTATAATTACTACATTTTACATCTGAATGTTAAATTTCACCGCTTTTTAAATGGTCTGTACAGGTGGGTAAGTTGCTCGGTTTTCACGTGAAAATCTGTCAAACTCCATATAAAAAAAACATAAATTTCACACTAGCTTTACAAAAGCGTAAAAATTTCGCTGAAGAGGTATTCTGTTCACTGGTGAAAAACCGGCAAAATAACCCGGTATATGTTGCATCAATACGCAACAACACTATAAGCAACATTTTTTTAAATTGTACAGACCATTTAAAAAGCGGTGAAATTTAACATTCAGAAATAAAATGAAGTAATTATAAGTGTTTGGCACTGTAAACATTAATTATATCACATAAATAGACAAAAATTATGAACAAAATTTTAATTGAAGGTATTTTATGTATGCTGATGCGCAAAACATAACCAAACAAATGACTGTCAAATTTTCACTACAAATTAATTGATGTTTCGAAACATTTTTTTTCACCGGTGAACAACTTACTTAGCTTACAATTTAAAAAAATGTTGCTTATAGTGTTGATGCGTATTGATGCAACATATACCGGGTTATTTTGCCGGTTTTTCACCAGTGAACAGAATACGAGCCCAGTCACAATTGGCACCACCGACGACGGACCACTGCGAAAGAGAGAGAGCGACACATTAAAATTAAGCGACAGACGACCGGACACATTTTATAAAGAAAACGATGCTCATATCAGTCACACATCTATTTTTTTTCTTTTGTTATCCTATAAAACCAGGTATACAAAGTTCCTTGTGTGCATCACACACACAATATATTAACTCCAATTGGAAAAATTAGCATATTTTGTTGAACATATGGCAACGCTACTTGATACAAATTTGAGAAAAATGAGAGGGTGGTGAGCAGGGAACCAAGCCGATCGGCTCAAAATCGGCGGCGCGCCGCCGCCGACCCATTTTTGACATCTTACGCCGCCGCCGATTTTGTCGGGTCCCATCGGCTTAAACCAAGCCGCCGAATCAATCGACTCCGTCAAATCAATCGGCGCGGTGACATTTTTTTTTTACATTTTAAGGTGCATATTCTGTTCGTGTTCACATGAAAAAAAACTGCATACGAAAAAATATTTTTGCAACGCTGCTATATTGTGGGGAAATTCTTTAAACTGATTTTAAGAATATAAAATCGCAATAATTATGCAATAAAATGGACATTTAAGATTTGTTATGATTGTTTCTTTTATCTAATATTTTAAAGTTCTCGTTTTTAATAGTTTTTATTACGATTTTAGGCTTAGCCTTTACTATGTGATTTTGCATTGAACAAAACAAAATCATCTTAAATTGTACTATCATAAAAAAAACATAAAATCATCTCAACTTATCATTATAAAGGCCTATTCACACCTGAGTTGAAATATCGTTTAAACGAGATTTCGATCATATGGTCTGTATCATATCATACACAACCATATGATCGAAATCTCGTTCAAACGAGATTTCACCTTATTTGTGAATTGGGTATAAGTTCTTGTTGTGAGACCGTAGCCTTATACCCCGCTCTCACTTACAGGAGGGTATTCATTAGGGTGGTTCTTAAAAACAAAAAGTTGGATTTCTGCACGAGACGCCCCCTCAGTTTATTAAGATTAATGAAAAAGTTATACCAAAATTTTTTTAAAATTTTCGAAAAGGTTCTTAAGGTCGCACCGGGTTCTTGAAGTTCGGGTCCTGGAGCAAAATATACCTTTTTTACACTGAAAAAAATAACCTTCCTTATATTAATGAAACGGATTCATTATTTTGTTTTCATTACTTCAATGAAGGAATTCATAAGCTGATTGAAATTTCATGCATGTTATGAACAAATTTTATGAAACTTGTTTCATTAGATTTCATAATTTCATTAAAAAATATCATAAGATTTTTTAGAACTAAATACAACTCTGCGTTGCGAATAAGAGAAAGAAAACAGAACAAAAACATACGACGTTTTATTACACCACGCGTGTTTAGTCTAATTGTAATTTTTACATGCGTGTTAACTTTTTTCTAATAAAATAAAATAATTTTATATTTTTTTGCTTTGTTATTGAAACTTGTGTGTGTGTTATGCTGGTTATATCTAATTGAAATTACAAGTGAAAAGTTCCGTATAAGTGTTTCTTTTGACTGTTTCTTATAAAATATAATATAATTTGCAACAGAAAAATAGTTTTTTAAGTCATTAAAATTTTGTGATGAAATGTAGGGTAATTTGTGTTGTTCCATTGCTACGTTGTTGCTACGTTTTGGCAGCACGTGTTTTTAAAGTCATCGCGTTTTTGTCTTTTATAGTTCACCTTATATGGCAATTCAGACCAATTTAAGTTTGGAGTAAAATTTTGTTGTGTGTAAAAACTAGGTGAAAACCATAAAAAGTGTGCAATTAAGGGTCATGTCACAGACTCAATTCCGTTCGGAAGTGGAATAAGTGGTTCAGTCGTAAAACGCAAAGCAAATACTTTTTTTCGGAATGAAACCACTTTTAGCAATTCAATTCCACTTTGATTTTTGAAAGTGATTTCATTCCGAAAAAACAAAAATTGTTTTGCGTTTTACGAGTAACAACTTTTTTTCAAATCCGATCGGAATTGAGTCTGTGACATGCCCCTAAATAAAATTTCAGTGACGGTTACAGTGATGGTTACATGTGACTTACCAAAATTGTTATTAATGCAAATTTTCACTTATGGGTGTATGATACGTGCTGTTTTTAGGTAACTTGTTCCTAACTTGATTAGTGGCTTTCTATGGAAATTTTGATAACTTTAACCAACATGAATTTATCGTAATTCCCATATCAAAACCTTAATAAAGTTAGCAACAAGTTACTTGTAAAAAGCAATTATCATACACTCATTACCAACTACTATTCCACATTTAATCAATGGATATTTTCATACATTTTATGAAAAACTTCATAAAACGTTTCAAACAAGTTCTACGAATATTTTCATTATTTATATGCAAGTTTTCATTGAAAGGAACTTTAATGACACCAGTTTCATTAATCAAATGAAACCTGTCTTCGGTTGAAAACGTGAGTCATTTTTCATTAAGGTTAAGTCAATTTTCATTAATTTCACGAAGCTATTTTTTTCAGTGTAAAAAAAATAAATAAATAAATCATTAGGAAGCCGGCACAGACTAAATACAGACTCGACAGTAGAGTTTTATAAGAAAAAATGGGGAAAAACTAAGCGATTTTAGGAGAAAACAGAGCGGTTTTTAGTCCGTTTTACGCTAACATGGCAACACTTTCTACGACGTAGGAGTGAGTGAAACAACAAAAACCGATCTGGCATCTATTTTTCTTATGGCGCGTTATATCAGTTTTCTCTTTCTAACCTAATTCGTAGAATAATTTGAAAATATTAACCATATGGTTCAGAACTACTTTTTTGACACCTGTCACTTATGTCGAGTCTGTATTAGTCTGTGAAGCCGGTTTTGTTTAACAATTGACCCCAAGTATTTAATTAAAAATTTATAGATTTTTCGGACATAGTTAACCCTTTACTACCAAAAAATTTCCTTTTTTTAAGATCATGCCCAAAGACACAATTTCATGGTTTTAAAAATTGTATTCCCATAAATTTAAAATCTTTAAGTTTTATTGTTCAATTTTATTAAATACATCTGGGAGAATCAATGTTCAATTTTGGGTATTTTTCGCTCTTTCCATTTATCACATGTATCGACTTAACTTTAGCGATTTTCAAGAAAATGCGTTTTTTCAACCATTATTGTTTATTTTTTTGCTTTGACCAAGATTTTGGGAAAAAAATAACTAAAATTGAATTGAATATTGTTCAATTTGACCTTAATTACACGGTTTTCAAATGCTACTAGTCCATGGGTTTTTAACCCATGTTGGCCGACGGCCAAGTCACAGACTAAATACAGACTCGACAGTAGAGTTTTATAAGAAAAAATGGGGAAAACTAAGCGATTTTAGGAGAAAACACAGCGGTTTTTAGTCCGTTTTACGCTAACATGGCAACACTTTCTACGACTTAGGAGTGAGTGAAACAACAAAAACCGATCTGGCATCCATTTTTCTTATGGCGCGTTATATCAGTTTTCTCTTTCTAACCTAATTCGTAGAATAATTTGAAAATATTAACCATATGGTTAAAGAATACTTTTTTGACACCTGTCACTTATGTCGAGTCTGTATTAGTCTGTGGCCAAGTGGCCAAAAACCAAAATTTAATTTTATTACAAAAAATTATTGAAAGTAATTAATACAAAGTTTTATTTAATCATAAAAGCTAAGCAATTAATTATTTTTACTCATAAAATCATTAACCCTTGTTTACCAAAGGTTAAAATACCCATTTTTTTTGTCTGCGCGACAATAGACGGCATTTGGCTTGGCGACCAAATAAGCCTTGATGGTCTTTGGTAGACACGGGTTTATGATTTTCTGTGTAAAAATAATTCAATACTAAGCTTTTATGATTAAATAAAACTTTGTATTAGTTACGGTTTTTAGCCACTTGGCCGTCGGTAAACTTGGGTTAAAAAAGTCCTGTGGGGGTGTTCTGTAATTTATGCGAAAAGTTTTCGCATCGAAAAGTATGAAACAAAAAATTCCATCGTTTCTCGATTCTGGAAAAAAAGTTGTTTCTGTATATCAATGCGAAAACGGCAGCATTTTTATTGGAATATTCCAAATCAGCTGTCAAAAAGGTAAATAAGGCGAGAAAATAATAAAAATCACAACAAAAAAAAAAACTCAAAAAACTCATTTTTTTTAAACAACACTCGTAACTAGGGTTGCCAGAATTTTATTTCGAAAATGCGGGACAAACTCCCGAAAATTACAAAAATGGCGGGATTTTAAAAATTTTCGCGGGACAAAAATATTTTTATGAACAAAACTGAAAAATTTAGCAGCATGTTGTCGAGTTTTAATGTTTTAAATAGAGATTACAACCTTTAGTGCATTTTGAAATAGAAAATATGTTTTTATTTTTCAAAAACATTTTTTTCGCGCTGCTTTAGAGACTAATTTAGCTAGAGTAAATTTTAGTACACAAATTTCCATTTTGAAGATACAACGCTGGACCAGAATTACTCCATGGAAATTTTAAAAATATTGTTCCCGGAATGTACTCTTTATTGTGCAACTTTTGGCGTACATTTTTTGAAAAATATTTTTTTTTTTTCAAACAAACACTAAGATTGTAAACTTTTTCGTTATACCCAATTCACACCTGAGGTGAAATCTCGTTCGAACAAGATTTCGATCATATGGTTGTGTATAAAATGATGCAGACAATATGATTAAAATCTCGTTCGAACGAGATTTCACCTTAGGTGTGAATAGGCCTTAATTTTTCCTTAAAAAGGTTCTAAATCCACATCATTTGTGCGGCAAGGTAAAACCAATTTTACAAAAGCTTATAAATAAGCCTTTTAAAAACTTAGGCTTTTAAAGTAAAAAATAGCTGTTGTTAAAAAAATTGCAAAAAAAGCGGGAATATGGAATCCCGCGCGGGACGCGGGAATCGGTTGTGAAAAGCGGGACAATCCCGACAAATGCGGGACGTCTGGCAACCCTACTCGTAACATTGGCAAACAAAAATGAAATAATAAATTAACTTAATGAAAATAATGTGTAGTATATCAGTTATAATATTAGTTGATAGTACACCCAAAAAAATAACTAGTGTTAAACAGTCTAAAGTGACTTAGGTAAATTTTTTTTATATTGAGTTCAAGAAATTGCTCAAGTTTTGACTAAATTGTATGTGACATTTATTTTGTAAAATAGCATTGTATACAATATCAAATTTAACCTACACAAACTTGAATCTTTTACCTAAGTTTTTTTTTTATAAATATAAATAAATTTAATTCAATAAAGTCGACAAATTAATGCCACATTGTAAGCAACATATTGACAACACATTGTCTTTAATTTTTTATAAAAAACATGAGGAAGTAATTTTTTTCATTAATTAAAAAGGTAAGCAAAACGAATGTGTTTATATATTTGCTAAACGTATATTAACCAAAATATTAACTTTCAGTTGCAGACGGTGGTGGTTTATCAGAACATTTGCGGCATCCGCCACACACTTTAAATCGGAACTTTTAGACAGTTTACATTTTAAGGAACGGGATACAAAACAAATTTAAGAGAACCCAATCATGCCTCAAGTGTTTCAGCAGAGGTAAAAGTTTAATATATAAAAAACAATTAAAAAACCCTAGACCTTGGTCTCACAATCTGGTACATTCTACAGAAAAATTGTCTCAGAATTAAAAAATTGTTCTAAAGAAAAATTGTCTTAGAATCTGAGATTTTTTCTATAGAAAAATTGTCTCAGAACCTGAGCCTTTTTTGTAGAAAAATTTTTACAGAATTTAAAATTTGTTCTGTAGAAAAATTGTCTGAGAATCTGAAATTTTTTCTATAAATTTTTTTTTTCAGAATTTGAAACTTTTATAGAAAAATTGTCTCAAAATGCAAGACTTTTTCTATTGAAAAAATGTCTCAGAATTCGAGAATTTTTCTATAGAAAAAATTTCACAAAATTATAGAATTTTTGAACAAGTGTCAAAGAATCTGACAATTTTTCTATCGAAAAAATATCTTAGGATTTGAAACTTTTTTCTATAGAAAAAAAAACGTCTCAGAAACTTAAAAATTTTCTATAGAAAAAATAGACGGAGTCTGAACATTTTTCTATAAAAAATTTTCACAAAACATTTCAAAATTTCTCAAAAACAATTGTTCTATAGAAAATTTCTCAGACAATTCTATAGAAAATTTCTCAGACAATTTTCTATAGAAAGTTTCCCAAAAACAATAGAAAATTTCTCAGACAATTTTTCTCTAGAAAATTTCCCAGAAAAAATTACTCAAGGAAAATTTGTCTATAGAAAATTTCACAAAGACACTTTTTCTATAGAAAATTTGTCAAAGTCAATTCTTCTATAGAAAATAACTCTAAGGACAAGTTTTCTATAAAAAAAAAATCTGAAAGACAATTTTTCTTTAGAAAATTTTTTGAAAGACAATTTTTCTATAGAAATTTTCAAGCAATTTTTCCATAGAAAATATCACTAAAAGCAATTTTTTTATAAAAAATTTCTCAAAGACAATTTTTCTATAAAAAATTTCTCCTACAATTTTTCTATAGAAAATATCTACAAAGACAGCTTTCTAAAGAAAAATTGTTTTTGCAAAATTTTTTAAAGAGTAATTTTCTATAGAAAAATTGTCTTTGAAAAAGTTTCTATAGAAATATTGTCTTTCAAAAATGTTCTATACAAGAATTGCCTTTCAGAAATTTTCTATAAAAAAATTGTATTTGAAAAATTTTCTAAAGAAAAATTGTCTTTCAGAAAGTTTTTATAGAAAAATTGTCTTCAAGAAATTTTCTATTGAAGAATAATCTTTAAGAAATTTTCAGTAAAAAAATTGTCTTTGGGAAAGTTTCTATAGAAAAATTGTATTTCAAAAATTTTCTATAGAAGTATTGCCTTTCAGAAAATTTCTATAGAAAAATTGTCTTTCAGAAATTTTCTAAAGAAGAATTGTATTTCTATAGAAAAATTGACTTTCAGAAATTTTCTGTAGAAACATTTTCTGTCAGACATTTTCTATAGAAGAATTGTCTTTCAGAATTTTTCTATAGAAGAATTGTCCTTGAGAAATTTTCTATAGAAAAATATTCTCTCAGAAAAACTGTCTTTGAGAAATTTTCTACAGAATAATTGTCTTTGAGAATTTTTCTATGGAAAATTGTCTTTCAAAAATTTTCTATAGAAAAATTTCTCTCAGAAATTTTCTATAGAAAAATTGTCTTTGAGAAATTTTCTATAGAATAATTGTCTTTGAGAACTTTTCTATGGAAAATTGTCTTTCAAAAATTTTCTATAAAAAAAAATTTCTCTCAAAAATTTTCTAAAGAAAAATTGTCTTTGAGAAATTTTCTATTGAATAATTGTCTTTCAAAATTTTTCTATAGGAAAATTCTATAGAAAAATTGTCTTTGAGAAATTTTCTATAGAATAATTAACTTTGAGAATTTTTCTATGGAAAGTTGTCTTCCAGAACTTTTCTATAGAAAAATTGAAAGATTTTCTTTCAAAAATTTTCTTTAGAAAATCTGCCTTTCAAAAATTTTATATAGAAAAATTGTGTTCGAGAAAGTTTCCATAGAAAGATTGTCTTTAAAAAAGTTCCTGTAGAAAAATTCTCTTTGAGACCTATTCTATAGGAAAATTGTTTTTGAGAAATTTTCTATAGAAAACCTGTCTTTCAGAAATTTTTTATAGAAAAATTATCTGTTAGAAATTTTCTATAAAAAATCTCTCTTTTAGAAATTTTCTACAGAAAAATTGTCTTTGAGAAATTTTATATAGAAAATTTTTCTTCCAAAAATTTTCTAGAGAAAAATTGTCTTTCAGAAATTTTCTATAGAAGAATTGTCTTTGAAAAAGATTCTGTAGAAAAATTGTCTTTGAAAAATATTCTATAGAAAAATTGTCTTTGAGAAATTTTCTATAAAAAAATTGCTTTTCAGAAATTTTCTATGGAAAAATTATATTTGTTAAATTTTCTATAGAAAAATTATCTTTAAAAAATTTTCTATTAAAGAATTGTCTTTGAGAAATTTTCTATTAAACAATCATCTTTGAGAAATTTTCTATAGAAAAATTGTATTTGAGAAATTTTCTATAAAAAAATTTGATATAAAAAAAATTATCTTTCAGAAATTTTCTATAGAAAAATATTCTTCCAGAAATTTTCTATCGAAAAATTATCTTTTAGAAATTTTCTATAGAAGTATTGTCGTTTAGAAAGTTTCTATAGAAAAATTGTCTTTCAGAAATTTTCTATAGAAGAATTGTCTTTGAGAAAATTTCTATAAAAAAATTGTCTCTAAGAAATTTTCTATAGAAAAATTGTCTTTCAGAAATTTTCTGTAGAAAAATTGTCTCTCAGAAATTTTCTATAAAAAAATTGTCTTTGAGAAATTTTCTATAGAAAAATTGTCTTTGAGACAGTTTCTATTAAAGAACTGTCTTTGAGAAACTTTCTATAGAAAAATTGTCTTTGAGAAAATTTCTATAAAAAAATTGTCTTTAAGAAATTTTCTATAGAAGAATTGTCTTTCAGAAATTTTCTGTAGAAAAATTGTCTCAGAAATTTTTTATAAAAAAATTGTCTTTGAGAAATTTTCTATAGAAAAATTGTCTTTGAGACAGTTTCTATAGAAGAATTGTCTTTGAGAAATTTTCTATAGAAAAATTGCCTGTTAGAAATTTTCTATAGAAAACCTGTCTTTTAGAAATTTTTTATAGAAAGATTGTCTATTAGAAATTTTCTATAGAAAATCTCTCTTTTAGAAATTTTATATAGAAAAATTGCCTTTGAGAAAGTTTCTATAGAAAATTGTTCTTCCTAAAATTTACGATTATGTTGAAGGCAAGTCTTTAAATCAAAAGTATATATTTTAAGCTTATTAATATTTATATTTTATTATAAAAATGTCCTTTTTATTAAAAAAATTATTAAAAATAAATCTAATTAAAATTTATAATATTGAGCATTTTGTATGGAAGGGGATATATATAAAATTATTAAATCAACCTAAAAAAATACGTCATTTAACCAATCAAACTGTACCATTTATTTAAATATATTGGCTAAATAAACAAAACTAAATTTGAAATAATGCTTAGTTGCATTTTGTAAGTTTACCTAAGTTGTTTCGGCTAATAAGCAAAGAAACTTTTCAAGTTGGATTCCTGCGAAAAAACTTAGGTAAATTGTACCTTAAAATTTTATAATTCCACAATTGTTTTTTTTTGGGTGTATATTCTTGAAAAATATTGTTTTTCATTTATTATAACTCAAAAGTTGATTAATTTACGAAATATCGCACCATTTTTAAATGTGAGTGATTTTGACACTTCAACTTCAAAAGTTTTCGATCAATTGGTTTACAGAAACAGTTTTTATCGCATCTTTCCAATAATTTTGAAAAAAATCATATTTGACAGAAAGTTTCCGCATAACAAAATTACAGAAACAGTCGAATACGAAAAGTCAGGTTTTGTGCCGATTCACGATGTTTCTGTTTCGTTTTTCATGTTTCATGTGAGAAATCTTTCGATTCGAGAGTTATAGAACACCGCTACTGGACTAGTAAAATTTGAAATCTGTGTAATAAAAAGGTAAATTGAAACAATATTCAATTGAACTTTAGTTAATTGTTGCCCAAATTTTGGTCAAAGCAAAAAAATACACAATAATGGTTGAAAAACGCATTTTCTTGAAAATCGCTAAAAATTAAATCGCTACATGCGCTAAATGGAAAGAGCGAAAAATACCCAAAATTGAACGTTAATTATGCAAGATGTATTCAACAAAATTGAGCAATAGAACTTGGAGACATTTAAATTTATGGGAATAAAATTTAAAAATCCATGAAATTGTGTCTTTGGGCGTGATCTCAAAAAAACTAAATTTTTTTGACCTTACGTAGTAAAGGGTTAACTATGTCCGAAAAATCTATAAATTTTTAATTAAATACTAAGGGTCAATTGTTAATCAAAACCGGTTTCATAATGATTTATTTAATTTTTTTTTTACAATTTTTTTTTTAAAGGTCTATTTTGCTCCAGGGCCTGAACTTCAAGAGCCCGGTGCGACCTTAAAAACATTCATGAATCTTAATAAACTGAGGGGGCGTCCGGTGCAGAAATCCAACTTTTGTTTTTTAAAAACCACCCTAGTATTCATAGATTCGGCAAAGTCAAATTTAACTTTTCTACTTGTTTTATGTATTACTGACTACTAATCTCAAAAAAAAAATTTCAAAAAATGTTTTCACGGATTCAGTAATTTAAAAAAAAAATAGCTTTTTCTGTCAATTTTTCTTATATATCGCGTTGTATATATCCGATCTACTCGCAATTGAAACCATTGTAAAGAGAATCATACTTGCAACAAATCGTACAAACATTATTTTCCAATCAACACATTAAATAACGTGGAATTTGCATACATAAATGCATTATGAATATATGAATTTGATTGAAACCGCAACAAAAAAATTTGTTATGGTTTTTTTAAGCCTGACCCTTAACTAAGATAACAAAGTCGGTTTGATGAAAATCTATGGGTTATCACCAAAGTTATGACTTATTATATGAAAATACACACAAAAAACACTATGGTATTTAACCAAGTTTTTATTCTTCTATTTTAAATACAAAAAAAAACAAGTAGAAAACTTAAATTCGACTTGGCCGAATCTATGAATACCCTCCACAATGCACTTTTTAAGTTATAGTAAATTTTCTAGAGTGAAAAAATAACATTTTTGATTAGAAATATTTATTTTGTGTAAAAAACTTTTTTTTAACTAATTTTTGAAAAAAAAAAAAAATAATTTACTAAATTTTTTTTTGAGTGTAAAATTTTTTTTGAGTGTAAAATTTTTTTCGAGTGTATTTTTTTTTTTTTTTTCTTTTAGTGTAAACAAATTTTTGAGTGACAACAATGCGTTGTAAAATATTTTTGTGACTTACCAATGTTTTTAAAACATGTTTAACGGGTTTTCAACATGTGAATTCAAGGTGAGGCGAATCTGAAATTTACTGTTTTGCTAATAACTTTTGAACTACTGGACCGATTTGGTTAAAATTTAAATCGAAATGGACCATTGGAACGGCAAATATATATGTTACACTTCAGCACCCTCAGTATTGCCGTTCGAAAGTTACCTTGTGTTTTATCCCGTAAATTCCAGAAAAACCCTTGCCGAAATTCACTCATTTGCTTATAACTTTTGAACCACTGGACCGATTTCGCTGGATTGCAATACCAACCTGACCAGGTAAATGCCCAACATATATGCCAAACTTCAGGAGCCTCCGTAAAGTCTTTCAAAAGTTAGCGTGTTTTCAACAGACAGACAGACAGACAGACAGACGGACAGACGGACGGACGGACGGACGGACGGACATCGCTAGATCGTCTTAAAATCGATCGAGGATCATGAATATATATACTTTATGGGGTCCTAGACCAATATTTCGAGGTGTTACAAACGGAATGACAAACTTATATATACCCTCTATCACTAGAGTGGAGGGTATAAAAATAAGGAAATTTTTATGCGTAGTTTCAAAAAAATCATTTTAACTTTGGTGATTGCCCATAGATTTTTATGAAAACCATTTTGTTATATTTGTATAGGTTCAGGCTTTTAAGGTAAATAAAAAAACCTGTTAATTTACAAAGATTCGTTAAAAAATAAAAAATGAGTTTTTTGATCAGCAAATGAATTTTTTTGATCAAAAAATGTATTTTTACAATATATTTGTCTATCGGGCGTAAACTTTTGAACTGATGGGAAAGTAACGTGTGTAAAGTTTGTTGCAAATTTGATTAACTTTAATTTGGTTTTTATCACGAGTAGATCGGAGGTACATTACTCAAGATATAGGGGAAACAGTGAAAATAACTCCAAAAACCGGAAAAAAAATTATTAGAAATATTTTTTTCGATAAAATTTTTAAGTTTAGCGGTCAAAAAAAATATGTAGACATAGTTATTGCGCATTATCGTTGTAAACTAGAGTAATTGAAAAAATCATTGTTTGTTAATTTAATAAAAGAAAAAAAATCTGGCACTTTTTTTTTGGTCTGTAGAGCATTTTAGCACTTTTTTTCTGCCATTTTTTTCAAAATTCAGTTATGGCAACACTGGGTCTGGTATGTATACATATTTAAATATGCTTTCCAATGTTTAAACGTTAATAACTCCGGTCATATAAGGGTTGAATGGTCAAATGAAGGCTAAAATTAAAGCTTAATATCTAGGCTATAAACCTAGTTATAAAAATAAATACCTTAATAATGCATAATTTTACAATTTTGAGCATTTTCTTCAAAAACTTCGATTAAAAAATCTAAAATTTAGGTTTATGCCAAATTGGGTTAATGAATCCAATATTTTTAGTCTGATAAGAACACGATAAAGATGTCACAGATGCAAATAATATTTTTTTATGAATATATATCATTTAAAACAACATAGCAACTATAACCGTTGCTTGTCAAAACTACAAAAAAATATTTTTTAAAAATTTTTTACCATAGGACCCCTGCGGCTCTAAATTTTCTTAGAAAAATTTTTTAGAGCTGAAAGCCTTATCCCACCAAAATAAAATTTTTTGTCATGAATAAGCTAACCAAGTAATATAATAATTAATAACAAAAAAATTAAAAATAAAAAACTAATTTTTTGGTTTGTATGGAAAAATGATTTTTTAGGTACCGCTCTTTAAGGCCCCGTCGCGTAGGGAAGGCGTGGTCGTAGGGGCGTAAAATTTTTCATCAGTTATTCTTAAGTCAAAAGGAAAAAAATGAGCGGGTACCGTCTCCAGCATTTCCAAAATAAGGGGCACTCTAATATATATGGGGCATTCGAGGCCAAATCACTCACTTTTAGACCCGACCCCTTTCAATTTATTTTTGGATATGTTTTAGTACTTATTAAATGCAACTTGGACACCAATTTTCAGCCTTTTATTCCAAGATGGTGTTGAGTAATCAATTTTTCAAAATGGCGATTTTTTCAAAAAAATGAAAAAATTTAAAGTTTCAATTAATTTTGACCAGTTAAAAATATAGATATCTTAAAAAAAGTTGGACAACGTTTTGTTAGTATTTAAATGTAGTTTTAGAAAAAAAAATAGTACAAAATTATTCTATGTAATTATCACTAATTTTTTAACGTTTTAAAATTACAATCAATCGACTTTTTGAAAAAGTCCGAAACCTCCGATTTTTTTTTTGAGAAGTCTAAAAATTCTACCCTAAATTACGCAACTTTTAAGCCATAATTTGAGATGTGATCGCAATTCTTTTTTTTTAATTTTTAATATTGCACCTTTTATTTTTTGACTCTGATTTATTTTATATGGTGCTCCAAAAAAATAAAATTGGTAGATACTGCCCCTTACTTAGCCTAAGTATATTCATTTGGAGGTAAAAATACGTCTGACAAAAGTTAAGGACGATCGGACATGGATAAGACTTTCCGCATGGGCCTTGAATTTTTAAACACGGATTACAAGGAAAAATAGGATTTTTTTCTGTTTTCGCAATTTTATTGGTACTTTAAGTTAAATTTTAATTAAAGTTACATAATTATGATATAGAGTAAAATGCCTTTCTAATAAGGTACCAAAAACTAAAATTGGTTGAAAATCAGCCAAGTTATGACAACTTCCCCAGGCATCTAATATGTGGCAGACCACTTGATTAAGCAATACAATCCGATTTTTGAAATTTATTGAAATTTTCTACTGTAATAACATTTTTTTATTCTTCAAGTTCAAATGTTATTAGATGACAAGTATTTTTGGTATTGTGTTTTGCTAACATGATTTAAATTAATGCACCCAAAAAATTTTGTAGTTGATTTCAACTTAAATATCAACTATTTTGTAGGTGAATTACCACTAACTAAAGTTTAGTTGATTTTCTTAAGTTGCTGATAACTACAAATAAACCAAAATAGAAAATCAACTACAAAAGTCGTTACTGTTACCAATATTTAGTTGATGTCAACTAATATTTGACATATTTTAAAGAAATAGCTGAAAACAACTACATGAAAAGTTGGAGATAACTTAAAATAGCTAAATTTAACGATCAAATAAATAATTTTATCTTTAACTACCTTTTTAGTTAACGATAATTATTTAATTGTTGAATTTTAGTTCCTTGCTAATTAGAATAAGGTAAATATTTTATTTCAAATAAAACTCAATCTGTAAATTTTAAGATATTTTATTAAAGTAATTCAGCATTTAACTTTTTTATAGCCTTTGAGTCTGAGAATTTTTCTATGGAAAAAAATGTCTCAGAATCTGGGAATTTAAAGAAGCTGAGAACTTTTTAAGAATCTGAGAATTTTTCTATAGAAAAAATGTATCAGAATCTGAGAATTTTTCTATAGAAATAATGTATCAGAATCTGAGAATTTTTCTATAGAAAAAATGTTTCGGAGTCTAAGAATTTTTCTATTTTTCTTAGAAGCTGAGAACTTTTCTGTAGAAAAAATGTCTCAGAATCTGAGAAGTTTTCTATAGAAAAAATGTCTTAGAATCTATGAATTTTTCTGAATTTTTTTTATAGAAAAATTCTCAGATTCTGAGACATTTTTTTCTATAGGAAACTTCTTAGATTCTGAAACATTTTTTCTATAGAAAAATTCTCAGATTCTAAAACATTTTTTCTATAGTAAAATTCTCAGATTCTGAGAATTTTTCTATAGCAAAAATGTCACAGATTCTGAGAATTTTTCTATAGAAAAAATGTCTCAGATTCTGAGAATTTTTGTATAGAAAAATTGTCTCAGAACCTGAGAATTTTTCTATAGAAAAATTGTCTCAGAATCTGAGAATTTCGGAGACATTTTTTCTATAGAAAAATTCTCAGATTCTGAGACATTTTTTCTATAGAAAAATTCTCAGATTCTGAGACATTTTTTCTATAGAAAAATTCTCAGATTCTGAGACATTTTTTGTATAGAAAAATTCTCAGATTCTGAGACATTTTTTGTATAGAAAAATTCTCAGATTCTGAGACATTTTTTCTATAGAAAAATTCTCAGATTCTGAGACATTTTTTCTATAGAAAAATTCTCAGATTCTGAGACATTTTTTCTATAGAAAAATTCTCAGATTCTGAGACATTTTTTCTAAAGAAAAATTCTCAGATTCTGAGACATTTTTTCTATAGAAAAATTCTCAGATTCTGAGACATTTTTTCTATAGAAAAATTCTCAGATTCTGAGACATTTTTTCTATAGAAAAATTCTCAGATTCTGAGACATTTTTTCTATAGAAAAATTCTCAGATTCTGAGACATTTTTTCTATAGAAAAATTCTCAGATTCTGAGACATTTTTTCTATAGAAAAATTCTCAGATTCTGAGACATTTTTTCTATAGAAAAATTCTCAGATTCTGAGACATTTTTTCTATAGAAAAATTCTCAGATTCTGAGACATTTTTTCTATAGAAAAATTCTCAGATTCTGAGACATTTTTTCTATAGAAAAATTCTCAGATTCTGAGACATTTTTTCTATAGAAAAATTCTCAGATTCTGAGACATTTTTTCTATAGAAAAATTCTCAGATTCTCAGACATTTTTTCTATAGAAAAATTCTCAGATTCTGAGACATTTTTTCTATAGAAAAATTCTCAGATTCTGAGACATTTTTTATACAGAAAAATTTCCGGATAGAAAAATTCTTTTCTATAGAGAAAATATCTCAGAATCTGAAAAATGTCTAAGAATCTGAGAGTTTTTCTATAGAAAAAATGTCTAAGAATCTGAGAATTTTTTTATAGAAAAAAATGTCTCAGAATCTGAGAACTTTTTTATAAAAAAATGTCTCAGAATCTGAAAATTTTTCTATAGAAAAAATATCTCAGAATCTGAGAATTTTTCTATAGAAAAAATATCTCAGAATCTGAGAACTTTCTATAAAAAATGACTCAGAATCTGAGAATTTTTCCATAAAAAAATGTCTCAGAATCTGATAATTTTTCTATAAAAAATATCTCAGAATCTGAGAATTTTTCTATAGAAAAATGTCTCAAAATCTGAGAATTTTTCTCAGAATCTGAGAATTTTTCAATGTTTTAGAATCTGAGACATTTTCTATAAAAAAATGTCTCAGAATCTGAGACTTTTTCTATAAAAAAATGTCTCAGAATCTGAGACTTTTTCTATAAAAAAATGTCTCAGAATCTGAGACTTTTTCTATAAATAAAATGTCTCAGAATCTGACACTTCTTCTATAAAAAAATCTATAGAAATTTCAGATTTTAATTTTTCTGAAGAAAAAAAAAATTTAGATGAGATTCTGAGATATTTTTCTATAGAAAATTTCTCAGATTCTAGATTCTGAGACAGTTTTTCCGTTGAAACCTTTTTAGACACTGATACATTTTCGATAGAAAACTGTATAAAAAAAATTTAGATTCTAAGAAATTTGTTGCAAAAAAAGGTTCTCAGATCCTAAGAAAATTTTTCTTTAGAAAAATTGTACAATTCTAAGGTATTTTCTGTAGGAAAAGTCTCAGATTCTGAGACATTTTTTCTACAAAAAAAATTCCCAGATTCTTAGAAATTTTTTCTATAGAATGAAAAATGACTTAGAAATTTCAAAGCAGAAACTAACTAATCAGGATAATTAAAAAAATTTCCGCAAAATATTCCTCTTCCATCGTTTATATATGTTGGACGTACAGTTGAAGATGCTCCAAGGGCAGTAGAAGTTGAATTTCTGTTTGTTGGAGCTGTAGATATTGAAGAGTTTGTCGTTGAGTAGATGTTGAAGTTATTAAAGTCGGTGAAGAAACAGTTGATGTTATTACTGGACGTCCGTTAGTTGCTACAGATGAAGATGTACTTGGATGTTCAGTTGAAGATACTCCAAAGCCAAAGAAGTTAAATTTCTGTTTACTGGAGTTGTAGACATAGAAGAGCTTGTAGTTGAACGAATATTAGAAGATGTTGCTGAAGTTATCGAAGAAGTAGTAGTAACAGCAGTAGATCTTATTACTGGAGCAGATGCAGATGTGCTTGTATTCTTTGTTCAAATGTTGTATGCGTTTGGTCCTCACAGTTTAATTTACATTCGGCATATTTCTAAAAATTAACATTTTCAATACAATTTATATACAATGTATAGCAAATTATGCATTTAAAACTTACCTATTATATTAATTTATAAATATGAACATATTTTAAAGAATCTTTTAACAAATTTTAAATATAAAATTAAAAATAATTAAATATGTATTTAATAAAAGAAAAATCATTTTCGCTTTGGCAAATGTTTTTTTTTTTTAATTGATGATTGTCAATCAAATAATAATAAATTTAAACAAATACAGGGTAACTAAAAATAATTATTCTTAACGAAATTAATAGTTAGTAACGATTACAAATAGTTATTTGGAATTATTTTTATTTCAACTACAGAAATTCTTAACTACACAACTACAAATTTTTTTGGGTGTGCTAAAAATGCCTCCATTTTCAACACTATTTTGAAATCTCCATTTTAAAATTTTGATTTATTTTTGATTTTTAAATTTGGAAAAACAAAAAAAATATTACACTGAAACATTAATAATAAAAAAATGTTATTAAAGTAGATAATTTCAATAAATTTAAAAAATGGGACTCGAATTCATAAATCAAGTGGTGTGACACACATTAGATGCCTGAGGAAGTTGTAATAACTTGGCTGATTTTTAACCGATTTTAGTACCTTATTAGAAAGGCATTTTACTCCACATCATAGTTCTGTAACCACTAGAATTTATACTTAATTCAAAATACCAAAAAAAATTGGGAAAACAGAAAAAAATCATATTTTTCCATGTAATCCGTTTTTTAAATTTCAAGGACCATGCTGAACGCCTTACCCATGTCCGATCGTCCTTAATTTTTGTGAGACGTATCTTTACCTCCAAATGAATATATCTTGGGTGAGTTAGGGTCAGTATTTAGCAATTTATTTTTTTTGGAGCACCACATAAAATAAATCAGAGCAAAAAAAAAGGTGCAATTTTAAAAATTTAAAAAAAATAGAAAGAATTGTGATCACATCTCGAATTAAAGCTTAAAAGCTGCGTAATTTAGAGTAGAATTTTTAGAGTTTTTTACAAAAAAATCGAAGGTTTCGGACTTTTTCAAAAAGTAGATTTTAATTTTTAAACGTCAAAAAATAAGTGATAATTACTTCGAATAATTTGTACATATTTTTTCTTAAACTACATTTAAATACCAACAAAACGTTGTCCAACTTTTTTTAATATATCTATATTTTTTAATGGTCAAAATTAATTAAAAATTTAAATTTTTTAATTTTTTTTAAGAAAATCGCCATTTTGAAAAATTGATTACTCAAAACCGTCTTGGAATAAAAGGCTGAAAATTGGTGTCCAAGTTGCATTTAATAAGTACTAAAACATATCCAAAAATAAAATAAATCGAAAGGGGTCGGGTCTAAAAGCGAGTGATTTGGCCTGGAATGTCCCATATACTTTATGGCAATGGAACCTTTGATTCTCGCCCCACTGGGTAAGTACAGGGTATAAAAACGAGATATTCATAAGAGATGTTTTCTCACAAGGTTTAATTTAAAATATTGCAACAGATTTATGACCGGTACAAAATTTAATGAGAATTGTAATCAACTTACAAGCGAAAACATAATTTTCTTTATTTTAATTCTTTTCTTTATTTTAATTCTGATGCACAATAAAACTGGCAAAAAAAATGCAAATTTTGATTGTATCATTACAAAAACCAAACACAAACTCGCAAAAATACAACCCTACAACGAAAAAAAATGAAAAGGCAAATGAGCCGATGAATGAGCCGCCGCCGACCGAAAAGTACAAAAGCCGCCGCCGGCAAGCAAAATTAGTCGCGCCGCCGCCGCCGAAAATTTCGTGTCGGCTTGGTTGCCTGGTGGTGAGAGAGCACTACAAAAATAGAATAGAATCTATTCTGGCGGCAGTGTTACCGTTGTGCGACTTTAGTTGCAATTTGCAACCTTTTTGACGCTCTGAGACTTTTTGTGCGACTTTTTTTAAACTTGTCTAATTTGCAACTTTTTCCAACTTTGTGCGACTTTTTTCCCCTTTTTTTGTTAAGTGAAATATTTTTTCTTTTTAAAGATATATACTGCAAAATTACACATATTTCAAATATTTTTTTGAAACTTTGGCATTTTAAAAATAAAATCTAAAGGTCGCGCTCACGGATTTTTAACGTTAATGTTTGAATTTTAGATTTTTAAATTATTTGAATTGTTAAAATGCGTTAAAATGGCCAAATCAAAAAAATCATAAAAAAACAGAATAACGCTAACATTTTCCATAACATTCAAGTTGAATGTTCGAAAGAATTAATTCTTTAATTCAATTTTCTAATTCGAATTAAAAAAATAGAATTTGGAATTCCCTAAAATCATTCAACTTCCAAAATCACTGAATTAATTCTTTCAAGAATTCATTCCTTAAGAATGATCATTCTTAAGGAATGAAATATTTTTTTATCCAAATCAATCTACTACAAATTGAATGGTGAAATTTTCTTATCATTCAATTTTAAACAGTGAAGCGCAACACACAACAACACTCATTTATGCTTGTGTGGGAAGCAGCAGACGAAACGTCGACAAAACAACAGCCAATCGTTTATATGGAGTTCACACTAGCGACACTAAACAAGTTGTTCAACAAAACATCAGTAGCAGAATAAAAACGTAATGGACACAGAACAAAGACTTTTTTAAACATCTCACTCTTGAACACTTCAAAACAGCAGGTGTGAACGCCGTATTACACACGAAGATGGTTAAAATGCACACAAGCAACACATTTTTGAAAATATAAAGGGAATGAAATAAAAAAATCATCATTCAATTTGTAATAGATTTGAATGATGAACAATTTTGATCATTCAATTGAATGATTAGCTTGCAAGGAATTAATTCTCTTGGGAATTAATTCAATTTGATTTAAGCTTTGAGAATTAAGCCTTTGAATTAATTCGTGTTGAATGCTGGTAAGGAATTATAATTCAAAACTTTTCAAAACGGAATTGAACTTTTTGGGAATTAATTCTCAATAGAATTAATTCGTTCGAAGCTCTGCATTCAACCCATTTCATAAGATAATATCGTGAAATATTGCATGGAAACCACAGTACAGACTAGTATGCAAACACTAGTGCTAATTGCGTACTTTCCAATATGGTGGTATGGTTTTTAGTACAGAATGATCATCGCTGCCTAGTATATGTGCAGGGGTAACTCATGAATAGTAGTGTCAGTAATAACGAAGTCGTTATCTACAGGTGGCAATCTTTTTTTTGGGAACGATTTGGGAATAACGAAAAATAAACATTAAAAAATTTTAAAATTATGAATGAAAATTATTGTTGTGTCACTTGAAAATAAAAAAATACATAATAAAAAATCGAAATGAATATAATTAATCAAAACAACCAGCAAAATTAAACGAAAAATAAAATTTAAACAAAATTTCCAGCTTTCCCAGATACCATTTGTAAAACTAACACCACCTTTAAACGTCAAAAAGAATTGACTATTGCCTAGTCTTTATATATTTAAGTTTTTGTATATGTGTGCCTGTACGTGTGAGCTTTTGTGCATGTATTTATGATGTTTGTTTACGTTTTGTATGAAACGTCAAAAGTTACACCGTGTGCTGTCACTAATACTTACACCCATCAGATGCAACTCTGTGATACTACTACTCATGTACTGTGATGGAAACACACTTATGAAATGAAGATAGATTGTTGGTATGTTCAGAAAAAATTTTGGGGATAAAAATTAATAAGGGTCGGTCTCACTTTTTACCCCTCTAGAACGCCTCCTTGGAGCGGATTTAATAAACAAAATTTTAAAAAATAAAAAGCATTGTATGGGACCGCCTTAAGGGTTGAAGATAGAGGGTAAGAATGTTCTGAAAAAACTATTAGGGGTCATACATTTGACTCCTCCAGAGGCACCCTTGGGACAGTTAGAGGTAGGAGAAATATTATCTTTGTTATCCTTATATGGAATAAGATAGGGCTTAGGTATATTTGGAAAAAATGTTAAGGAGTAAAATTAATATGGGGTCGATCTCACATTTTATCTCTGTTTAGGCGTGTAGGTGTAAAAATTCACAAAAAGTCCCACAACTGCCCCCGGAGTCTCCAAAAAAGAGGAAAAATGTGACATTTTTTACCCTAAAATTTTTTCCAAACATACCTAAGCCCTATCTCTACCCCCTAAGAGAGCTTTCATATGAAAACAACAATTTTATACAAAATCTTCAACCCCTAAAAGAATGTGCGACTTTTATTTGGAAAAACGACTTTTTTGTGCGACTTTTTTTGTAAAAAACGACTTTTTGTGCAACTTTTTAAAAATTCTCAACGGTAACACTGTCTGGCGGCAGTGTGGTCGACCACAAAGCGATTTTTTGCTTTTCATACAAAATGTATGAAAACATTTTGTGGTTACTGAATGTGGTGCTAATTGTGACTCGGCTCTACCTCTTCAGCGAAATTTTTACGCTTTTGTAAAGCCAGTGTGAAATTTATGTTTTTTTTATATGTAGTTTGACAGATTTTCACGTGAAAACCGAGCAACTTACCCACCTTTTATCAACAAATAAATTAGTTTTTCTTTCAACATTTGGTGCTTAATAACATCCGTAAAATTAAAAATTTATATTATACAATGTTAGAAGATTCAATTACATCTAGTCCTTCCAAGACAAATAAATCAATACATAAAGCACGTTTACTAAGGAAACACAAACGTAAAAAGTTTGAACAAAGTATTAAAGGCAACGATCGCGAAAAGGAGTTGGAACTCTTTAATATTTTACACGATTTTTATGAGAACTCTGAGGAAGAATCGGAATATGAAAGCAATAATAACACCTTTTTAGTTACCAAACCACCTGCAATAGTTGAAAATTACAAACCCTTTGAAAAGGAAAAAAGTTTATTATTGGTCGATCGCATTGCATCCAAGCAAGAGTCTTCAAGAAATAAATTTACTTTTCCAGAAACTCAGGGATTTTTAACTTGTTACAATTTAACTAAGCAAGAAGAACATTTTAAAAAACAAGATTCTACTTCCTTTGTAATCACAGAATCAGAATTGATTAATTGTTGCGATCAAGCGGAGAAAGTATTAGGGCACAAATCCGAAAATGAAATGAATTTAGCAAACACCACATCACAAAACTTACCTCATACTCCTCTTATAGATAAAATTTATCAAACTCAAGAATTTTCCACAACTACAAAACAAACAGTAACAAATAAAATGCATTCTGAGAATTCCACAACAGATAACTTATCCCAAACCGTCTTAAATGAAAAATCTCCGAATCATCAACATGAAATGGAGTTAGTTAATTCCATTTTACAAGATTTTTCTCAATCTCCCTTAACTAAAGAGCAAACGATAATAAATACATCATGGCAGTATACACCAGAATTTCGATTACGTAGAAAACCTATAAAAACTTACAGTCGTCAGTTCCTTAATCGAACACGAATAAATCTAAGCAAACGTTTAGAATGCTCAACCTCCGATGATGATAATGACAGTAATAGCAATTGTTCCACTCTGTCAATACAAGAAGATATTGCTCCTCTGGAAGGAGAATTTAATCCGGCTGTATCTGTAACAAATACATCACAAAGATTATGTGAAAATCTTTTGAGTTTAACGGCCTTTTATACCCAAAACTCAACTGATGAAAGTCAAAATTTAACTGAACAAAGTTTTTCCGAAACATTTTTAACTGCAGCTAGTCAAGAGAGATTAATGCCATTTTATAACATTCCTGATCTTATACAAGAAATTCTAACAATAAAATGTCCGAATAAATTACGAAATAATTCGTATAATTCAGATGAGGACTTTTATGGATTTTCTAGTAGTACTTCTTCAGATGTTCATGGAATAGATTTGGCAATGGAGGATGACCAGGAATCTATTAACAAGACTTTAATTACGCTACATGATATAAATGTAACAGAGGAGGTACTAGATATGGATATTAGTACAGAAGGTAAATATTTGTTAGAATAAGAACTAACTTTAATAATATACCTATCAAACTGAATATTATAAAATTTTAAGTTTTCCCTAGCGAAAAATGTTAACAAATTAATTTATGATAGTTAAGTTTTAATTTGGGGATTACTTATATTAATTATTTTAATCCACGCCCACATAAGGGTGCAAAGCTAAAAAATGTTATTTCTTTAACCGCTGGTCCAACTTCTTTAAGAATAGAAATGTTGAAACAAAGTACAAAAACTCTTAACACCCGTATTCAAATAAAAAACGAGTGTAACATCGAGTGTTTAACTTTTTTATTTCAAATATACTAGTAAGGAAACCTAAGAGTTCGATGTAAGACACTTTTTTCTTCATTCTTATGATAAAATAAGTGGCTAACATCGATTTCCTTACATTCCTTTATGGAAAGCTTTGAGTAAAAACAAGTTAGTGTTAAATTCGGCTGTGCCGAATCTTTGATACCATTCAACGTGTAAAAAATTAAAAAAAAACAATTCAGGGGCCTTTTGTTTATTGTGGAGGTGGGGAGCGGGTCGGTGGAGGTCATTGGGGACACTTTCCCCTTGCGGGGTCCAAGTGCAGGACTTACAACTTCTTCCAACATTAAAATGTGTCAATTGCTTAACAAAAGTGTAAAAAACTGTAAAAAATTGTTTTTTTTAGTTTAGGAGTCTAGCTCTTTTAGTTTAGACTGTATTGTGTCTTTCACAGACAGACGGACAGATGGACGGACATCGCTAGAATGTCTTACCCGTGTTCTACACGTACCAGAAAAGCATAGATTTTTCTGTTAACAAACGTCAGTTGTTTTATGTTAACAAACGTCAGTTGTTTTATGTTATCGCATCGTAGACATAATTGTTCAGCATTTTCCCTTAACAATTATGTTAGAGATCAATCAAAAAGTAATGTCTACAGCAGCTGTTACCAACCTATGGTACGCGTACCACTAGGGGGTACGCGTACCACTAGGGGGTACGCGTCCGCGGGGGTACGTAAAATTTTAGTAATTTGGACATTTAGATTAAGATTAACTTTCCAATGCTGGTTCCGCAAAGTTTTCCATAACGTCAGGTTTTAAAAAAAACGTATTTTTGTGTAATATAGAGATCATTTTTTTCTATAATTTTGGATGATATTTTGAAATCTGACCACTGGTTTTCGATTAACCTTTTGATGCTGATACCAAATTTTTCTATGATGTCAGGTTTTTAAATTTAAATTTATGTCAAAGTTCTCAAAAAACGTGTTTTTGGGCATTTTTGAGACAAGCTGTGATAGAGGGTATATTTTTGTACCATTTTGTTAAGCTTAAAATGCCTTTTCATTGTAAATACGAGAGAGTTTCTTTCGAAAAGTCACGGAATTATTAATCTGCCCTCGTATTAAAAAAAAACTTTAAAAAAAATTATATAAAAATTTTTTTTTTTTTTTAAAAAAGATTTAAAACATATTTCCGCTCCCTGTGATATGTTTTTAGAACTTTTTTTAAGAGTTCAAAAACATCCGTTTATTTTAATTTTTGGTGTAGAATCGACTGGTGAAATCGGATTTGCAATATTTTAGCCGTTTTTGCGCTGCAGAAAAATCAGCTCAAAATCCGCGTTTTCAGATCAAGGCACAAAATTTTTTCCAAAAAAATACCACCGTTCTTTTCAGCTCCCCTAAATTCTTAAAAAAATCATAATACCCTCAGATCAAAAATTTCTAAACAACTCTAATATTTGTAAAGTTTTTTTAACGAAAACAAAAACTCGTTAGGGGGTACGCTGCTGATAAAGTTTAAAATTAGGGGTACTCGAGGCAAAAAGGTTTGCAACCGCTGGTCTACAGTATTATTTAAATTAAATCGATGTAAATACATTAATAAAAAACAAGTGACGTTTGTTAACAAAAAAATCTATGCTTATCTGGTACGTATAAAACCTGTGTTAGAATCGATCACTGATCAATAATTTATATACTTTATGGGGTCCTAGACCGATATTTCGATGCGTTACACACGGAATGACAAAGTGAGTATGCCCCCATACTGTAGTTGGAGGGTATAATATAATACGGCTGTAAGAAAATTATTTTGTTTGTGGGGTTTGTTTAGTTGTTCAACGGAAAACTTAGATTTGTAAAATAAAATGATTTAAAATAAAAGTAATTATTTTCTGCTTTAATTATTTTTTAGCTTCCGACAGTGAAAGTATTGAAACTGATTTGATGAATTTTCAGCTTAAATCAAATGGTAAGAACTATCATATTATCAACACATCGATAACTATAAAATTTTCTTAAGAAACTTTTGTGTTGTCGATAACTATAGAATATTCTGTAGAAAACTTTGCGTTATCGATAACTTGAGAATTTTCTATAGAAAAATTTTTGTTATCGATAGCTAGACTATTCTGTAGAAAGTTTAGTGTTATCGATAACTATAGAATTTTAACAGAAAATGTTGTATAATCGGTAACTATAGAAAATTTTGCGTTATTGATTACTATAAAATTGTCTATAGAAAATTTTCTGTTATCAATAATTAAAGAATTTTGTTTAGAAAATTTTGTGTTTCAAGTTTTCGATAATTTGAGAATTTTCAATAGAAATTTTGTGCTATCGATAACTACATAATTTTCTATATAAAATTTTGTGTTATCGATAACTTCACAATTTTCTATAGAACATTTTCTGTTATCGATAACTTTGGAATTTTCTATAGAAATTTTTGCGTTGTCAATAAATATAGAATTTTCTATAAAAACTTTTGTGTTATCGATAGCTATTGAATTTTCTATAGGAAATTTTGTGCTATCGATAACTATAGAACTTTCTATAGAAAACTTTGCTTTGTCGATATCAAAAATGTTAAATACTATTTTTTCTCTTCTCTTTACAACGCATGTACAGAATTTAATGACTGGAATGAAGATGATTGTCAAGATGTATTTGCTGGCATCAATACTGATGAAATTTTGCTACATCATATGAAATCCAAAGACCTCCAAACACTCTCTAAAAATCTACAAAATGAAGAAAATTATTTAAAGGTTGTTACACCCATATTGCCGAAAATACATCAAAAACTAGAATCCTCTAAGTACGTAAGCTTTAAAACGGCTTCTGCAAAGACAATTAAAGTATCAAAAGAAGCTCATATTATGGCAGCTAAAATATTGAGCAAATTACCGGATATTGAAATGAATCCAAAAACAAATAACTGTGATATACCAATTATGGATAAAGGTAAGGGTATATTATAATTTAAGGAGAACTAAAAGTAACGAAAATCGATTTGAAATAATCGTATTATGTTCAAAAGTTTGAACAAAAAACTATTTTTATTTTAATAAAAATTAAACAGAATCAGAACTAAAATGATTTGTAACATTTTTAATTTAAAATTTGTTAAAAAAATTTCTCACTTTTAGATTCTACCAATGATGTAAATATTTTAGAAAATCCAAATGATTATGAATGGAATGATGATTGTGATTTTTTTGCTAATTTTCACACACCAGTTATTCCTAAAGAAAGACTTACAAATACATTACAATATAAGGAAAAAGTGATAAATGATACGTTTTCATATATTAATGATTTTCCTAGTACCTCAAAAAATGCCTTAAAGACAAATATAGGATTTCAAACTGCAGCTGGTAAAAAAGTTGCAATATCCAAAAAAGCTCAAGAATCTGTACAAAAGCTCTTAGGAGAATTCACAAATGAACTCAATAAGAATTACAGCTGTGACAAATTAAAAGAAATGAAAACTAAAATTTATTCAAAAACGCATAATATAGAATTAAATAAAAATGAGGGTCTGTTAACAAATTTACAAAGTATAGACAAATGTGATAATGAGAATTTAATCAAAAGCTCTAAAGAATCTTTTCATACTGAAACAACAGATTTTAAATTGCTAAATGGAAATGTGGGTTTCCAAACTGCGAAAGGTAAAGATATCAAAATTTCCTTAAAAGCTCAACAAAGTGTTAAAAAGCTTTTAAACGAATTTGATACGATTTCTCTTAAAAATTTTGAAATTGATTTAGAAAAAACCAAACAAGAAATTAATAGAAATAATAATGAAACTAAAGTAGATGTTATTAAAACAGTATCTAAGAATAATTCAGATGAATCTAACAAAATTAACGGATTTCAAACTGCCAACTGTAAACAAGTTAAAATATCTCTAAAAGCTCAGCAAAATGTTGAAAAGCTTTTGAGTGAATTTAATTCAAAGACTAACAATAATTTCGAAAATGATTTGGAAATAATGAAAAATAAAATATATTTTAAAAATCGCAAAACTGAATTAGAAAAACCCCTACATACCGAAATTGCAATACAACGGCCCAGTACTAGCAATAATCTATTGAAAGAAAAGGATGGTTTTCAAACAGCTAATGGCAAAAAGCTTAAAATATCTTTAAAAGCACAAAAAAGTGTTGAACAACTTTTAAAAGAATTCAATACAGATTCAAATGATAATTTTGAAAATGATTTAGAAACATTAAAAAATAATATAAATAAGAAAAAACCTGCTTTATGCAATATAGAAAATAATGAAGACAAACATTTTAGTGAAAATAATGAAGACTTAGAAAATATAATATTAAGTGAATGGCCTTTAGTAAAACAGACTCAAAAAGAGATTTCCAAAAATGTAATAGAGTTCACAAATTCAAATTCCATTAAATCGTCAACCTGCAATCGTAAACTAGAAGCTGAAGATAACAAATGTTCTCCAGTTAAAGCCGAATGTCCTAAAAATATTAGTGAAAATTATAATATTGAAATACCAAATTTAATAAATCAAGGCTTTCAAACTGCAAAAGGAAATAAAGTATCGATTTCAGTTAAAGCACAACAAGCTGTTGATAAACTTTTGCAAGAATTTCGTTCAGAATTAGTTGGCAATAATTATGATCAAGGACTAATGCAAATGAAATCTAATATCGAAATGAAAAATAAACAATTAAAACAAAAAAACTTGCATAAAGAAACTAGTCAAGTGGAAAATGAGTATGCTAATATGATTTTAAGTGAATGGCCTTTAAGTCCTAACAAAGATGATACACCAAACGAAACACCTAAACAATTAACGGCTAAAAGAAAACTTTCAATAGATAATAGTGAAATACCGTCTCCAATAGCAATTAAATCCCCTCCCTCTAAGATATTTAGCAAAGGTTTGTATACTTCAAAAAGTTCTATGAGCGAACTTGCGATGAGATCACCTTTAAATTCGTCACCAGCCAATTCTATAATATCACGAAAAAATTTATTATCTTTAACTAAAAGACGTAAAAATAAGAAAAATTCAGTGATAAATATTGATAATGATACTTGCAATAATAATTTTAATGATAAAGTTATAACAAAAGTTAATATGGAACACGTCGCTACACCTATAAAATCATCGATTACATTAGGAACTACAATACAAACGCCGGCAACACCAAATTTAAAAGAATTCTTTTCATATGCTCCCCAAACTTCTACACCCAGAGTTGAGAAATTATCGAAATCATCACAAAACGTAATGGATGTTGACTTTAAAACTATATGCTGGGATAATAATGAATCTACGGTTAATAAAACTTCATCAAATTTAAATCATTCTACAAAACTTTCGGATAGTTCTTGCTCTAACATTTCATTAAATTCCCCAAATCCTACTGCTAAAGAACGTATAGCTCGTTTAAAAATGTATGGTAATGCTCCAGCTGTTTCACCAATTCTGATAGGCACTCATCATAATTGTCGTCCTTCCGGTTTAAGACGTACTCGTAGCATGCTTAAGAAAACATAAAATAAATTAATTATTTTCTTTTAAAAGGGAAAAAAGTTTGTGTAAAAAAATGTAAGTTTATTTTATTTAACAATATGTAATAGTAGTATAAGTAATATTTCTCTATATGTGTTTTAAAAGTTTATTATAGTAATACAATTAAAAAAAACAGAAGAACGTATCAATGTTGTACACGTTATTCATTTTTATTTGCTGTTTTGTTTTTTGTATTCGCTTTCTACTTGACTTATCTAGTATAATTAACCTCATGTATTTATTTGTGGAGTTTTCGATTCAGTTATAACACAATTGTTTTCAATAAAACACTGTTCATAAGATAAAACTTTATACAACAAAAAAAAAAAAAGTAAGAAATTTTAATTTAAACAAGTAGAAAAGTTAAACACGACTTAACCAAATCCATGAATTTACTCCAGATTTGAGCATCAAAACATTTCTATTAGAAATGAATTTGAGGAGAGGGCACTTTTTAAGTAATAGCAATTTTTTAAACACAAAAAAAAAAAAAATTATGTACAAATTTTGAAAGGGATATTTTTTTGAGTAAACCACTTTTTTAATTCAGTTTTATAAAAAACAAATTTTTTTAGTGTTAAAATTTGTTTGAGTGTTTAAATTTTTTTGATTGTATACATCTATTTGACTAACTGAATTATAATTTAAGACCGGGTTATATTCTTCGTAAATACGCCGACAGAAAATACAAACGGGCCAATACTGGTCCAGTAAGGTAAACGGCGGTACAAGTAATGTCAGGACGTAGTATTTTTAGTATTTCAGTACGGACCCTGCATCTCAAATAATAACTCTGTTCTACGAATGGCTTGTAGGTAAGTTCAATTAATCTTTTTCGATATTTAATTAAAATCTTCGAATTTTAATTGAAATCCTCGAGTTTCAATTTTAATTGATATTTTTCCAATTTCAATTGAAATCATAAAGTTTCAGTTGATGCTTTTGTGAATTTCGATTAATATTTTTCAAATTTCAATTGGAATCTTCGAGTTTAATATGATCGTTTTAGAATTTGAAATGAATTCATTAACCTAATTTACAATGAAATCTTCGAACATGAAATCGAATTATTGAATATCAAATTAAATCTTTAAATTTCAAAGATTAAATTTTCATTTCTGCATCATACAAATATTACATCATGATTAGATATCGGATTGTACAATGCTCAAAATTTAAATAAAAAATAATATTGAGATATCACAAAATCTTTTTTAAATTTCAACTCACAAGGGAAGTCTCCCTAGTGTCACCCGCGGATCTTTATGGAATTGGTTTTATTTTGTAGAGAACAAAAAATAAAGGGACACATATTTTTTTTTAGCGGCCCAAATTCATATTTAGGGGGTAAAAAGGAGGGGGGAAGACAAGGTAATTTTTCAGTTTTTTTCGTTTATCTCCTAAATTATGCAAAGAAACCTAGTCATGTTACATACCAAATGAAAGGTCTTTGGAAAACCTATCTACGTGTGCTATGAACGTGTCCAAACATGCACAACTTTTCGTCATATTGAGTAAAATACCAAAATTTTAGGACATTTTTGTTAATAGGTCGAAAAATATTAACTTCTTCGGCCCGTTGTTAGCACCACGAGATAGGTATTTTTAATACCTTTAATTTGATACCACACATGCCTATATTAATTTTGTTTA
The DNA here is from genome assembly GCA_963921195.1 of Pegoplata infirma. Taxonomy (NCBI): domain Eukaryota; kingdom Metazoa; phylum Arthropoda; class Insecta; order Diptera; family Anthomyiidae; genus Pegoplata; species Pegoplata infirma. The sequence continues at coordinate 86,312,821 of OY992538.1, forward strand.
AATAGGCGTAAATTGTAAAAAACTGAAAAAGGACAATTTCCCCCCATACAAATCGACCCCCCCTAAAAATGAGTTTGGGCCGCTAAAAAAAAATACGTGTCGAATTAATTTTCGTTCTTAACAACATATCCAAATTTCATGAAGATCGGAGGGTGACACCAGGGAGACTTCCCTTGTCAGTGAAACTGAAATAAATGTTTAAAAAAACCGGCAGTTTTTGGAATTTAGAAAAACTGTAAATGCAGTTGTGTAAACAGGACCTTGAACCATCACTGAGCAATGTTTATGGATTACCCTACTTTATCCGTAAAAGTTACATAGGGTTAAAGTTGAAAAATCAATAAAAATGGCTTGAAATAATCCATAGTTTTTACCTTCTCTAGCTTTTTTTTTTTAAGTTCTCCTTATATTTCAATCTTTTCCGGCATAACACAAAGTCAGTACATATAAGAGATTATTTTAATGTTGGTTTGATAGATGCTTCATCGCTTGGTAAGAAGTTAAAGAAGTGGCCACTTCAAATCGGTACGCACTGTTGTAATCGTAACGACGCCCCCTGTTATCAAAATGGGAAAACATTAACATACGTTTTTAACAACAAATCTAGCGTTATACCATATTCACATACAATGTTTAAAACATCGTTTAACTTTTGTGTTTAAAATTAAACGAAAGTGTTCGCATTGTCAGTAGTTTAAAAAAGCATCCGCTTCTCTTCTGGTTCGATTAGCAGCGGCTGTTTTTTTGATGAAAACTTAACACAGGGTTGTTATTTCGTGTTTCCGAGATGTTTTGGAGATGTTTTCGAGATGTTTAAAATTAAACGAGGTTTTGTTTTGAATGTATGGGGAAACACATGTTTAAATTTAAACATGCCAATGTGAATATGGTATTAATCTACAATTAATTGCGAGTAATTAAGTTTAATTTTAAAAAGTGTAGACACAATGGAAAAAGAAGCTATAAATAAAATTGTGCACAAATATCTAGAAAATCCGACTTTGGCGGGTTCAAATATAGCAAAATCACTTAAAATGGCTACATCTACAGTGTGTAAATTTTTTAAAAAAGTACAATAATAAATTATACACTGAAATAAAGATCAAAATTGTGAAAAAACAGGAACTCGAGAAAAAAAATTAAAGCAGAAAGTGCTAAGGTCTCTCAAAAAAACCCAGGCTTATCAAACAATAATCGTGCAAAAAAAAATGAAACTAGCAGAAGTATTGTACGTCGAATTAGTAAAAATGTTGGATTAAAGTCCTACCGTGCTAATTAATATCCAAATAGAACAGAAAAGAAAGAACCAGTAGCAAAAAAGTGTAGCAGATTGCTGTGTGATCAGGATTTTACCAATTTTTAGGGCTGCATTGTTATGGATGATGAAAACACATCAATCCACCAAATTGCTCAAATCTTCGTCCAATCAAGAAATATTGGGCAATTTTTAAACGCAAATTGAAAAGTGTTCAGGAACAGTAAATAACCATATTTTGATGAGAACAAAGTGGAATAAATTAGCTTGAGAGTGAAAAGAAAAGTTGTGCAGAAGTTGATAGGAGGCATTAAAAGAGAAGCCAGAAAATTTATACTAAATATGGACCCATAAACTTCCAATTATATTTTTTTTAAAGGTTAAAAAATTACCTTTAATTTAATGTATAACATGTTAATATATGTTGTTTCATTTAAAATTTATGGTCGCTTTAATACGTACCGATTTTAAGTGGCCACTTCTTTATAAGACGGTTAAGTTTTGAAACCAAAAATTAAGAGTTTTTAAATGTTCGAGGTTTTTTGATCAGGGATTTCGGCCCCCTCTATAAAATGAAAAAAGTTGAACTAGAGTTGGTAGCTGTTGTAATTCTTAACATTTTGGAATTAATCCCGTTAATGTGCCACGAATAGTTAAGGAGTTTCAGCAGCTCAAAATTCGAAAGAAAAAATTTGATTTTTTTTAAATACCAGTATTTCACGAGGCACATTCGCTGTTTCATTTCAAATTTGGTGGACTCTTGCGTAAACCGAGTTTTTTGTGAGTTTACATAAAAAAATCACAGGCGGGTTTATAAAAAATAAATTGCAAAAATTTTATGGCATTTTTTAAAATAGTTCGAAATTTGCAAATCTGTTTCCTATTTTTTTTAGTAGCAATTAATGCATCATGTTCATTTTAATACACCAAAAGACGTGCCTTACCGAGTAGAACTTTGACTTATTACTTTAAGCCATTCTGAGCGGTAAGCGCGATGATTTTATCTAAACACATCCAAGGCTTGACACGAAATCGGATGAAATTTTTTTTAAATGAAAGCCCACTTGATGTGTCATCATAAAATCAGAGGCGGGTTAAAAAATTTTGATGATTATAGACTTTTTGGACCATATTAAATTTCCTTGTTATAAAAAAGCATCACCGTTTTTTTTAAACTACTGGTACAATGATACGATTTTCCGTGATTTTTTTTAGTAATACCAACGCTCATTGCCTAAGTATGTTATACAAAATTGTGAAACTTTTCTTTTACCGCGAATTAATCGCGATTTTAGGTACTTAGATATTTTGTTTTTAAATCGTTTGGTCATTAAAGGGTTAAATTTATATCATATTTATATTTTAGAAGAAATGATATATCCTGGCATGTTTTAATAACGCATGCAACAAATGTGTAGAAAAAAAATCTTTAAAATATTTTCAAGATTTTTAAAACCGCTAAATCTTAAAACCGCCATAACTTTTGACCCCCTTACGCGAACGAATTTCTTATTCTTAAATAGCTTCTAATATTTATGCCAACTTTCATCGATGTGCCATCAAAATAAAAATCACATCTTTTTTACCTCAAAATTTAAGTCTTAGACGGAACTCCTCATATATGTATGTATATGGAACATTCTATGCCAAATCCGATACTTTGAAAATTTTTTTTTAAGGTGCGTTCACACAAGAAAGAAATCTCGATAGAAAAATCGAAAATTTGTCAACTCTAGCATTTTTAAATATCATCTCTAAAAAAAATAAATTTTGTTTACGTTATAATTTTTTATTAGGGTCGAACCAGAATCAAATGCGTAGCGCAAGACGTAAAAAAAAACAAAAACAAACACATCAAATTTGAAATTTTTACGTCCGTTTGATTTAGGTAACTCACATTTAAATATTAGAAACGAAAAATTATTGGGCGTTACGCCTTACGCGACGTAATTTGATTCAGGTTGAACGCTTATTAAACAAAATACAGACTTCAAATCAAAAATAATATCAATATCTTCCAAAATTTGTAACATTATCAAAAAAAAGGTAGGAAATAATACGTTTTAGAGGAATTTGATTTGACACAATTATTGAAAAAGTAAAATTCACAGGTACACAGAGAAGTTTTTTTGGTATTTGTCTAGCAGTTTTCTCTCCCGTGTAAACGCGCCTTTAGATTTTCGCAATTTTTTAAATGTTTTAAGTACCATTTGAAAACTCCTTCCTGGTAAAGTTTTTTGATGACTCGTCCAAAAGATATGAAATTAAAATACTTAAACTACTTTTACTCATAAATTCTTCAAAAATGATACAAATTAAAAAAAAAAATTGTTTTAATTTTTAAAAAATACTAACAATTTTTCAAAAGTGTTCTATTATGCGATTTTTAAGTTTTTGAATTTAAGGCTGGATTACTCCATTAAATTTAACTTTTTCATACAAATTTTGACATAAGGCTCAGTTAAATCGGCAGTTAGCAGCTAACTTCTCATTGAGTATTCCGCCCTAAATCTAATTTTTTAAAAAAGTTTGTACTCTTGGACTTTTTTTAAATTTTTTGTTTAAAGCTTCTTGCTACAACCAAAATCGGAAGGGGATGAAACCAAAAGCAAATGAAAGTTGGAAGTCTATCCGTCTGTCTGTCTGTGGAAATGGTGATCACGGCCAAAATATTACACGGAGGTGACTTAAACTTAACATATTTATTGAAAGTTCTTCCGAGAAGTTTGGTATTGCATTTGAGCGATATCGGTTCAGCGGTTCAAAAGTTATGAACGAAAATGGACACCTCAAAAATTTTAGTACATTCAACATAACCTAAAAATACAAAATGCTTTAATTCGGCTGCTGATTGGCATATGTCAACATAATTGAACACTAAATGGTATTTAAACAAGTACGAACATATATTTTGACAAAAAAAGAAAAAAATCGCGGATTTTTTTTTACCAATTTTTTTTTTCGCGGAAATTAAAAAAAAAAATCAACAGTAATTTCCTTTTAAATAAATTTTTTTTTTCAAAACCCTCCAAATTCGATATAAAAATTCCAATATTTTTTTATTTAAGTGTTTTATAAAAACTTACAAATTTCGGTATATTAAAAAATAAACTGTTTGGAGGATTCAGCGGTTTTATATGAGGGGTTCCACACTTAATTTAAAACTCACAAATTTTATTCGTAAATATGGGGAGTTCCACACTAAATATACAATTTTCATTTTGTTTTTACTCTCGATTATCTTAAAAAATAAAAAGTGAGAAGGATTTAGCGGTGAGGTGTTTAACAATTAACTGCCAAATCACAAATTATTATCATATCAACTTTTTTACATATAATTGTTTACTTGATATGTTCTCAAAAAAAAGTGCACACAATTATTTTGCATGTTCGTTTTTTTTTTTTGCAAAATGCTAAAAAAATATTAAATTATAAAATTTTTTCCGCTTACGTTTGCTGAACAAATGGATTTTTATTGTTTTCTGAATTGTATTTTTTACTTTAATTTTTCGATTTTTTTTGCAAACTCTTAGGAAAAAACGCAGTAGATGTATTTTGTTACTCAAACTGAGTTTGGTTTTTATAACATGAATTAAAGATTTTAAAAACAGAAAAATACATGAAATTAACATAATATTGTAAGGTAGCCATAACATTTTATAATGCAATTATTATCTAAAGATGGTCCCCTTTACAACGGTACCACACACACCTTTTAAAAATAAGCGGTTTATTTAATGCCAAGAATCATATAAGTTTGCCCCAATGTACAATGTAGTTTTTGTGAACATAGTATAGTACATTATCGTAGAGTTTGTGTTCGTCAACTCAGCGGCATAACGTTCAGTATTTTGTTTGCGTACTAATACACAAAAATAAAATACAAACAATTTTTTGTGTATTCGGTATTTCTCGTTGGGAATGTTTTTGCGTACTTTCAGCGGCATAGTTCAGTACAGAACACTAAAGTACCGTTCGTTAGTGTTTTTTTCGAACAATGGGCACGAGCGATACACCATTGGATAGGCCTTAAAAACCATTTCGATCTGTATAAAATTTTCATATAGTTTCTTTTAAAGAAGTGTGAAAATTCCTCAAAAACGAAAAAATATCGCCCCCCCTTTGAACCGCTTAATGGGAAATTGACAGCTAAGAATGAACAGGTAAGAGTAGAAACAGAACAAGTCCGGCACGACTTCTTCCATACGATTTGACAGATAAAACCGGTGGCCGGCGCCTGTGTGAAATAAAACTTGTTCTATTTTTTAAAGGTGTCAAAGCTCATTCTAATTGGAAACCGTCTCCCGTGCCGTGCTTGTTCTGTTCGTACTATAACTCTTATTTTAAATCCTCCCCTCTTTACCATATGCAAGTTTCAGGATAATCGATGGGTGCCCTGTGAAAGACCTCCCTTATAAGTGCATCGTTTTATGGCGAGAGGAAATAAAATGGGCTCCACACAAGTGAATACCCACAAAGTGGCAATTTAAATGCTGCATTTTTTTCTTGTAATAAAGTCTCGCAACTTTTGTTTTTGTTGGCAAACGTGGGTGAAAAGCAATGAAAGAGGAAAACAGAATTCGTGATTTTTTTCTACCCCGTTTGGTTTTCACCCCCGTTTGCCTTAAACATTTTTTTCAAGACTTTATTGCAAGCAGAAAAAAGCACCGTATAAGTTGGCTTAAAGCAATCGAAAGTCCTTTAAACCGAGTTTTGTTTAAAACACATCAATGCAAATTGGTTAAAATGTATCTTGTCTTAAATATTCGATAAAACTTTTTAAAAGTATTCATCAATATTTTTAAAATTGGGAAATTAAAAAAAAAAAAACAAAAAAAAAAACTGATTTTAATTTTAACGGGTTTTCAAAAAAAATGTTTCCGGTTTAAAAAATACAACACTGTGTTTTTTAAATGTCTCCGTCTCTTTTCGTAACATATTTTTGTAATCTCTTTTGTGTAGAGAAAATTATGCTGTCAATCTCTACCATTTACAATTTCTACACCATCAAATTTGTTTAGTATGTTGTCGACATTTATTGTTTTTAACACAAATTTAGTGCATTTCGATTAATATGGCATTCACACTAGCGGCCTTAAACATGTTGTTTAACAAAACACCAGTAGCAGAATAAAAACGTAATGGACACGGAACAAAGACTTTTTTAAACATCTCACTCTTAAACACTTCAAAACAGCTAGTGTGAACGCCGTATAAGTTCAACAATCTTTATAGATTGTAATTATTGCGACATTATTGACGAAAAAATCAAGTTGATGTGATAATTAAATTGTAACGGTCCATAAAACAATAATTTAAATGTATTTCTAATTGGAATAAAAAAAAAACCCAACTTGAAAACTATAAACTAAATAAAAGGAGAACAAAAACCACTAAATACGAGTGTATTATATACAATAACACCATATAAGGTAAAAGGGGGGAGGAAGTAGTGCGAAAAAAGTAAATAAATTGTATTGAAAAAAACAAGAAACTTGTTTTAAAGCTAGAGAGAGACATTTTTGTCTTTGTTTCTATAATATTTTAAGTACAAAAAAGTAAAATATGTATTGCATTACACTTTCTATTTTTTTTTTCTTTTAATTATTATAGATGGTTAAAAAATAATTGCATTACATAAGTATATTAAGTAAAATTTAAGTAATTTTGCAAAAAAAAAAAACTGTTATATTTTCTGCAGATAATAATTGTTTTCAAATACATATTCATGTCAATAACAAATCTTGAAAATAATGAGATTGTGTGCTTGTGTATGGATAGCCCTGTTCTCACTTGCGTTTTAAAACAAGTTTTTAGAATATGTTTTAAAGAATTTCTTTATGCTATTACAGTATATTGATAGATTAATACAAAAAATGTAGCGAAAACAGTTTTTTGCTATAAGTGAGAACAGCGTATATGACCGAATTAACTGCTTCGTATTTGAAGCAACACTCATCAGGCCTTTTTTGTTGGCAAACTTTGATCGTTACCATGCATCAAAACGAAAAAAACGACACCTTAACTTCCATAAATTTCTCAATTTAATTTAGCGTCGTTTGGAATAGTTTTGTGTAATATTACACATTTTCAATGAAATATTGATAAAATTAGTTTATTAAATGCAATTTAGCTTCAAAGCAACACAAAAACATTTATCTTTTTTATTAATACCAAAGAGAGCCATTAACAATAAGAGAATCATTCACAATGTATGCAAGTTAATTTTTAACTTCTAGAATTTTGAGCGTTAACACTAATGTGAACTTTGTATGGAAGAACACTGATAATTATGCCAACAAAAAACGCCTATCGTACATATATATTGAGCAAGTTCGATACTTAGTTAGTGTTGTCAATTCGATTTACCGACTTTTTGAATCGCTGATTTATTGTAATGTTGGATGCTCGAAAACTACACTCAAAATAAAAACACTAAGAAAATTATGTAAGTTACTACATGTTAATTATTTGTATATTTTACAGTAGTCAGTTGTTTTTGTATGAAAAATATCAAACAACTATTTTTTATAGTTATTTAAAGTCGTTTTTTTGAACAACTAACAAAAAAGTACTGTGATGTAGTAACAGTTATTTAAAGTAGTTAATTTTATTTTTTTTATCTCTGAGAAATTTTCAGTTTTTTTCCAAAAAAATAAAAATAAATTTTCGTTTTTTTATTTTACACAATTTAAAAAAAAAAAAATTGGAAAAAATTTGGTCTTCAAATTTTTTTTTTAATTTTATGAAAAAAATAAACAATTATAAATTAATTATTTTATTTTTACTACATTTAAGTTGTTTTTACTACAAATGTAAGTAGTTTTTACTACATAAGTCAGTTGTTTTTTGTCAGTTAAAATAACTAACATTGTTAGTTGATTTAACTGAAAAAGTAGTTGACCCCAAAACAACTTACAAAGTAGTTATTTTAACTGACATTTTCAGTTGATTTTACTAACATAATTTTTTGAGTGCAAGGAATTCTTGTCAAATAAGAGATAGCAAAAAAAAAGTTACTAACTTTTCTTCTAATTTTACAAGGTTTTTTTGACTGTGTATTTTTGAATTTTTTGATAAGCTACTTTATTATACTTTTTTTAAAAATAAAAAAATATATCGTGGAACTACCCAGGCAGAAAAAAAAGAACGGGAGAGCGCTGGCAAAGTACTTTTTATGGTCGCTTGAGTGCTGGGAAAGCATCACAGTTTAGTACTCTCCCAGCGTCCAAAATGATAACCACGGTAAACGGTATGCCGTTGCTATTTAAAAGCGCTTTGAAAGCGCTTTAAAAACAAAAAATATGGTACTATTATAGCACTTTTAGAACAAAAAAATGGGACGTATCTAAATTGTATAAGTCCATAAGACACAACTTTTTTTGGTGTTTATTTGAATAAAGAAATTTATTAAATTAGGATAAAAAATTGATTGCCTAATTTATTAGGATAAAAAACGGAAAATTTTGTTTTCCGTTTTCTTTGCGTTTTGGAATAAAAAAGTTATTAAAAATGCTTTTAGGAAAAATTTTGGAAAAGTCCCGAAAAAAGTGGTGTATTGAACCGAAACGGGTTGTGTTCCAAAGGGATAGGCCCAGTGACATTTCATATACGAAGTTTAAGACACTTCCTCACGAAAGAAACAGGTGTTTTTATATAAAAAGTGTCAAGTTTGTAATATGTTGGTCATTGTGTATAAGTGACATATCATGAGAACTATCAAGGACCGGCCACTAATCCTGCAAGGAAATAAAAAGTATTCCAATTGTTATGAAAATTAATAAATTTTAATAAAAAATTTATATTTTGAACGGATTTAAATAGAAAAACATTGGCAAAGCGCTTGGAAAGCACTTTTTCGATTTCATACTACCTTCTACACAAAAAATTAAGTGCTTTGCCGAGCCTTTTTCTTTGGAACGGTTGGCAGTTTCTGCCTGGGTATATTCAATTTCAGATATCTGATAGTTTGACGATTGATTGCAAAATGTTTCGTGACATAGGCGTCATCTATGGTATTAATTTCAGAACCAAAAAAAAAATATTTTCATATTATTGAGTTATTTGCAACATGTTTTTTGTTTTATAAATAAAAAATTGAGCTATCTACAGTATTTTTTAATGGTATTATTACTAGAGTAAACTTTTTGATTTTTTGATATCATCACTTTTTAGAAGGTCTTTGCATCAATAAAAATAATGGCATAGTTTTTTTTTTTGGAAAACTCCATTGCATTGTAGGGGCATCCCTAGTCAAAAAAAACTGCTTACATTTTCATACAATTTTTCTAAATGTCCCCAGGAACAAGTCAGCAGTTGGTCAGCAGTGCCCACCAGCATCGGTGACCACCAACAATGCTTTTAGAAAACCGCTGACCAACTGCTGACTTGTCCTTGGGGACATTTGGAAACATTTTATAAATATGTCAGTTTGCCGAATGGGGTACTCTATGGACTCTAACGAACTGAAATTTTTTGATGAGAACCCCTGCATTTTTTTTGGTGTAGCACAGTGTTATTTATTTTTGTTTATAATATTTTATAAAAGTTATGATAAGAACTAAACTTGAAACCATATTGTTTGTGGTTTTTAGTTAGCTTAATATTCAGTAGTACACTCAAAATAAATTCTCTGTCCAATCAGCAGAAAAATCTGCTGTAAATACACCCGTTTTGAATCATATGAGAAATCTGCTGATTTTAGCAGACGCGGTTTGCTAAAAAATCTGTCGTGATTATCAAGGTGAAATCAGGGGGTAGTTATGTAACTTAATAGTCGTCAAATCGTATCGTTAGCTCATTATTCCATTACCATATACTGCCATTTTATGGTAATAGAATAATGAGCTAACGATGATTATCAAGTTACATAATTAGCCCCCAGCAAAGAAATCGGTCAAAACAGCAGAGAAATCTGCTAAGATATTTTTTTAAGAAAATTTTTGTTTTTAGAAAATTTGTTTTCAAGAAAACATTAATATATATTTTTTTAATTTAAACTTAAAAATAAAAAAAGGTTTCTGTAAAATTATCAATATAATATACCTATTTTTTTTTAGTTATGTCAATTAGTCTCAATCGTTTTAATTGTATAAAAATCGAAAAAAATAACACTTTGAAAAAACATATTAAGAAAGTTTTCTTCAAAAAAGAGTGACAAACTATTTCTGTAAAATTACAAGATAATCTGATAAAACAAATTTAAAAATATGTTTATATGCTATTTACATATACCCCGAAATCCACATAAATTTGGATTTCAAATCCAATTAAAATCTATACCGTTTACATATGCTTTTTTGACATTTAGCGGGATTTTGTTTGTACTAACTCTGTATTTTCTTTTGATTTGTGTACAGGGTTGTTAGTTGGAAAATTACCCAATTTTATAAATATTTCTAAAAACAATGATTTTTCTTTGCCGGAGCCAATATTTTCCATCCCACTAGTATATGTTGGGACCACAATATCAAAAAATGTGTTTTTATGTAGAGCTGCTTCTTTAAATGCAAGAAAATTAACATTTTTGCCAAGTTTGGGGCCGCCACCATTGAGTGTTTTTCTTTGTTAGGAAGACCAAATTGGTCAACTAAATTGTGCGTTTACCATTTGCAATGGTAAATTTTAAATGAAACATTGTTAAACATTGTTTTTATTAATCTTTTAATAGTTTTAAAAAAATAAATTTTAATTGTTTTTTTACTTTATAAAAAACAACAACAGCTGATAAAAAATCGTGTGCAGCGTTGAAAAAAAACCATTAGGGGTGATTATTTTGGGAAAACCCATAGTTGTACAATTAAGTAGTAGACATTTTTTGGATTTTAAATTGGGATTTTACGATTTTCCCAAAATCCAATTTTTTTTTTGTATGGGATTTGACATTTGAAATCCAAAAAAGTAATGGGATTTACTTGGATTTTCATTGAAATCCCATTTTTTTTGGATTTCGAGGCATATGTAAATGGCCTATTAAGAATATCGTTTTGATTGCATAAAAAAATTAACACTTTGCAAACTATTTCTGTATAATTACAAAATAATCTGCTAAAAATATGTTCAAAAATATTTTGAAATTCAGTAGACAGAATCAGTAAAAACGCAGTAAAATTTCTGTTATTTTTAAAACTGAATGACAGAGATTTTAGTAAAAATATCCATTTTAGCAGATAAACCTGCTGAAAGTTTGCGTTATCAAATTGAAAGTCGTTTTACAGATTTTTTGACAGATTTTTTCTTTTGAGTGTAGTAAATTGTTTTGTGGTAAAATTACGCCTATTAATAAAAAACACTTTATTTATGTATGTACTAGCTTACCATCCCGGTACTTCGTTACCGGTTGTGCAGAATACAGAATAGAAGGATCAGGATTACTCTATCGATTTCCAAAAAATTCCCCTACGTAGTCTTTACTTTACTACCCCTACGTAGTCTTTGTTTTATTTACTTGTGGAAGTTTAAGTCTTCCATAAAAATATATTTCAATGAATAATTTAAACAATAAAATTTGAATAACTTCGCTGGTATGTTATCATGTTCATTCCGGGGGAAAAATATATTGACAATTTTCGAGCCCTTATCACAGACTAACACAGACTCGACATAAGTGACAGGTGTCAAAAAAGTAGTTCTGAACCATATGGTTAATATTTTCAAATTATTCTACGAATTAGGTTAGAAAGAGAAAACTGATATAACGCGCCATAAGAAAAATAGATGCCAGATTGGTTTTTGTTGTTTCACTCACTCCTAAGTCGTAGAAAGTGTTGCCATGTTAGCGTAATACGGACTAAAAACCGCTCTGTTTTTCCCTAAAATCGCTTAGTTTTTCCCCATTTTTTCTTATAAAACTCTACTGTCGAGTCTGTTTATAGTCTGTGCCCTTATGTCGGGATTTTGGATTTTGAGTGAATAAATATTTCAGTGAAAAAAGAAATTGGAATAGAAAAAATAAGTTTGAGTGAAAAAATATATAGAGGGAAAAAATATGGAGAAAAAAGCTAAACACGAAAAATTTGAGTAAAAACTATCATTCCATATTGTTCCCTGCTCTATTCCATTTTGTTCCCCGTTCTACTCCATTTCATTTCCAATTCCATCTCCTTCTTCTAAGGTCATTATTATAGGAACAAAAAAAGTACCAAAAGTACACTTTATTACCCCCATTAGAAACGGAATTTCTAAAAAGCACCCCTTCCAGAATGTTTTTTCTTCACCGAAGTATCCTATACTCCATATTTCAATTATATAGGATCATTGTTTCAGCAAATATTAAAAGTACTTTTTATCCCCGTTAAGAAACGGAATTTCCAAAAAGTACTTTTCCACATCTTTTTTTCACCGAAGGATTTTACATTCCAAATTTTAAGTTTCAGTGACCATTATATTTATTGGAAAAACCTTTTTATAAAAGGTACTTTTTATAAAAGGTACTTTTTATAAAAGGTACTTCTTATAAAAGGTACTTTTTATAAAAGGTACTTTTTATAAAAGGTACTTTTTATAAAAGGTACTTTTTATAAAAGGTACTTTTTATAAAAGGTACTTTTTATAAAAGGTACTTTTTATAAAAGGTACTTTTTATAAAAGGTACTTTTTATAAAAGGTACTTTTTATAAAAGGTACTTTTTATAAAAGGTACTTTTTATAAAAGGTACTTTTTATAAAAGGTACTTTTTATAAAAGGTACTTTTTATAAAAGGTACTTTTTATAAAAGGTACTTTTTATAAAAGGTACTTTTTATAAAAGGTACTTTTTATAAAAGGTACTTTTTATAAAAGGTACTTTTTATAAAAGGTACTACTACTTTTTATAAAATGTACTTTTTATAAAAGGTACTTTTTATAAAATGTACTTTTTATAAAAGGTACTTTTTATAAAAGGTACTTTTTATAAAAGGTACTTTTTATATAAGGTACTTTTTATAAAAGGTACTTTTTATAAAAGGTACTTTTTATAAAAGGGTTTTGCAAAGTCAGTTCGGATTTCTTTTTTATAGCCCACTGAAGTTTTTATTTTTTTATCAAAGGCGTTTGGAAAACGTAAAAAATACTATAATAAGAACACATCTGAGCTTCAAAATATGATTTGATGTCTTCAGTGAAATTTTATGGCGGTTCTGCCATAAGGGGTCATTTTAGTCCTTTTTCAAAAACTAAACACAGAAGTCTAATAAAACGTCCATTTAGAGCGTAAAAATGTTCTACAAATATTTTCCTCATAAAATTTCACTAGGGGTTGTCGAATGTTCAAAGTTTGTGCGACATTCACAAAGTGCTTAAAAAGAGTCAAGTATAAAAAATCAATGTTTGTTATTTATTTTTGCCAAAGCAGTGTTAAAAAATATCGACAAAAAACAGTGCAAATATACTTTTGAGCTAAAAATGATGTTCTGATGTGTTTCATAAAATTTTATGATGATTCGTTTCTTTGACCAAATTAACCCTCTAGCTCCCGTTTTAAAGGGTCATTTTTGTCCTTTTTTTAAAAGAAATACAAAAAAGTCTATAAAAAAGGCAGTTAAAGGGTTAAAATGTTTTACAAATTTTTTCTGCATCAAATTACAAAGAACAATTTAAATATCGATAAAAATTTTTTTGTTAAAAAACAAGGAAAACTGTCAAATATTTGTAAAATTGGATTACAGGACCTTTTCTAGTAATTTGACAAGGTTTTTTTTTGAGTGTAGAACCAACTGTAATGAGAAATATGTGTTTAAAGTCACGTGAGCACAGTATTGCAAATATGTTTTTTTTTTATCTCAAATTTGTTTGCGGATTTTTTTTCACGAACATTTTTTTTTTTCACGAAAATTTTTTTTCCGCGCGGAAATTTTTTTTTTCAAAAACCTTTTTCCCCCAATATTTTTTATGTTACCAATTTTTTTTTTTCAAAAACCTTTTTTTCTCAAGATTTATTTATGTTACCAATTCTTTTAACAAACATTTTTGGTAATTTTTTGTTGAACAGTGAACATTCTTTTTCAAGTCCCTAAATTTTTTTAAATTAAAACTGTTTTTTACACCTCACTGAATATTATTTATTAATTACTCTCTTTTTTTATTATACACTCAAAAAATTATGTTAGTAAAATCAACTGAAAATGTCAACTAAAATAACTACTTTGTAAGTTGGTTTTGGGTCAACTACTTTTTCAGTTAAATCAACTAACAATGTTAGTTATTTTAACTGACTTATGTAGTAAAAACTACTTACATTTGTAGTCAAAACAACTAAATAAGATAAGGTCGATAAAAATTATACTAAATTGTAATCATCGGAGGGCCCGCCGAATCTTAAGATATTAAAATATTATTGAATCATTTAACTAAAACATGGAGAACTTTTTTATGCACATCAGATTTAAATACGACGTGGAAACATGTCAGTCACTAAAAACTTACTGCAAGATTATTAAAAAATTGGCTAAACATAAGGAAAGACTTAAATTTCTACTAGCTTGTAGGCAAAATGGAATTATACCAACACATATAAGAAACACAACGACTAAAACTAAACAACTTTTCGTGACAACAATATCACAACAACTTGGAAAAATTGAAATTAATTTCCATTTGAAAATTTTAAACCTGGAAATAAAAGAGACGAATTTAACTCTCAAAAACCTTAATTGGGATTTAAACAAAATTAGACATACCCTCAAAGAAACACTAAACGACGAAGAATTTGACAAATTCATAAGGAAACAGAAGACTAGATACAAAAACTTTGTATCGAACAACAAACAGACACATTGTTCTAAGCTACAAAATCTTAAACGGAAACAATTAGAACAATTCAATTTAAAATATAACCCCTCTTGGTTTGTTAACAAAACAAATGTAAACTTTACGGAAGAAACAAAGTGGCTTCTTTCTCTAGGTTCTAAATTCGCCGTCCCTGTTAATGATAACAATTTTTCGACCGTAAACTTAATTGCTGATTTGGAACAGTGGGTACAAACGGTTTCCGACGATAGACAAAAGGATATAATTAGAACCAAAATAACAAACAGAATACTAACTCACAAAAGAAAAGTAAGAAATAACCCAAAGGAAAAGTTTATCTTGAACATTTACGAAGAAACGAAGCGGTTTTTAAAAAGATACAAAGACGATATTGTGATCACCAAATCAGATAAAGGCAACAAAACAGTCGTTATCTACAAAGAAGAATACAAAAAGGAGATGGAAAAGCTTCTACAAGATAAATCTACATATAAAACAATGAGAACAGATCCAACCCAAAAGCTTTTAAGGACAAACAACAATCTGGTATTGGATCTTTTTAAACAGGGATATATCACGAAATTTGAGAAAAATAAACTCACATCAAACGCAGCAACAGCACCAAGATTGTATGGTTTACCAAAAATTCACAAGCCAAATATACCACTACGACCTATCTCATCATCAATAGAAGTCCCATGCTATAAGCTATCAAAACATATTGGAGGCATTTTGAGAAACATTATACTTGACAAATACAACATTAAAAATTCGTTAGAGTTAAAAGAAAAACTAGAAGTCGTGTCTTTGGATGAGAATGAAATTTTAATTTCTCTTGACGTGGTATCGTTGTTCACCAACATACCGATACATTTGGCTATAAACAATATAATGGCCCAATGGAGCACCCTAAGAAACCATACACAAATACCCAGAACACATTTCCTTAAAATATTACAGTTTTGCTTAAATGACAACAACTACTTCATCTATGATAAAACAATTTTCAACCAAACTTACGGAATGCCTATGGGTAACCCACTATCGCCCACAATAGCGGACATTGTATTGGATACATTATTAGAAAGAACCACGGAAGAACTACGGGAGAAAAATGTACACATAAAACTAATAACAAAATATGTAGATGATCTTTTTGCCATCATTAAAAAGAGTGATGAAAAAATTATTTTGGAAACGTTTAATAAATACCACAACAAACTTAAATTTACCATCGAAAAAGAACAAAACGGATCGATACCATATCTTGATATGAGAATTTATAGGGAACACAACGGCATAATTACAGATTGGTATACAAAAAACATCGCATCGGGACGACTTATAAACTACCACTCCACTCAGCCAATGGGACAAAAAACAAATACGGCCATCAACCTAATCAAAAAAGTTGTAAAAATAAGTGACAATAAGTTTTTACAAAAAAACATAACTAAAATTAAAGATATTTTACTTAATAATAACTATCCACAAAAAATCATCACCAATTTAATTAAACGGGCAACTAATGAAGAAAGTCGGGAAAGTCGTATGAATAAAACATCTGGCATCACCAAATTTTTAAGTCTCTCATACATACCAAAACTCACTGAGAGCAAACAAATAAAGGAATTGATAGATGATGAAACAGTTTTAGTAGCTCACAAAGCTAACAACACAATCTCCTCACTATTCACAACAACAAAAACGAAAATAGAAAAAATACAACAGAGCAATGTTGTATATGAAATCGAATGTGTGGGCAATGATAACGAGACGTGCGGCAAAGTTTATGTAGGGACAACAAAAAGAAGTTTAGGCACAAGAATAAATGAACACAAAACAGATATTGAAAAACAAAAATATACAACAGCTTTGGCGGTTCATTGTTTTGAAATGAAACACACCCCAAACCTCACCGACGTAAAAATTCTTGATAGGGAAAGGAAGATGAACAAGAGATTTACATTGGAGAGCCTACGAATCCAGGAGAGAAATAATCTTGCCATAAATAAAAAAGAAAATAAAGACAATGCAAATGCAAACTACAACTTAGCTTTAATTTAGTCAATTTTAAACTGTGATACAAAAAGAAAGAAAGTTCATCTGTGATATATTTTATTTTATTATTTTTATTATTTATTTTATTTATTTTTGTGTTTTATGTGGTACTTGTTGTATTGTTTAAAAACAAATTTATTTAAAATTATAATGTAAAGATTATATGTAAGTGGAATTATTCTTTTATGTTGTGTTAGTTTAAAAAAAATTATTAAATTAAAAAAATATTGTTCTTTATTTTCCATAACGTTGCCAGATTCAATAAAATTTAAATCCCTGAGGAAGTTGAAAAAATCTCAACGAAACGTCGGA
Organism: Pegoplata infirma; assembly: GCA_963921195.1. NCBI lineage: Eukaryota > Metazoa > Arthropoda > Insecta > Diptera > Anthomyiidae > Pegoplata > Pegoplata infirma. The sequence goes on from OY992538.1 coordinate 86,330,177, forward strand.
GGAGTAAAATTATGAATAAATAGTCTTTTATTTTTCATTTACTGTGACCTTGAAAGCCTGACTTAGATAATTCTAAGAAAAAACAACATAATTATAGATAAGGTCGATAAAAATTATACTAAATTGTAATCATCGGAGGGCCCGCCGAATCTTAAGATATTAAAATATTATTGAATCATTTAACTAAAACATGGAGAACTTTTTTATGCACATCAGATTTAAATACGACGTGGAAACATGTCAGTCACTAAAAACTTACTGCAAGATTATTAAAAAATTGGCTAAACATAAGGAAAGACTTAAATTTCTACTAGCTTGTAGGCAAAATGGAATTATACCAACACATATAAGAAACACAACGACTAAAACTAAACAACTTTTCGTGACAACAATATCACAACAACTTGGAAAAATTGAAATTAATTTCCATTTGAAAATTTTAAACCTGGAAATAAAAGAGACGAATTTAACTCTCAAAAACCTTAATTGGGATTTAAACAAAATTAGACATACCCTCAAAGAAACACTAAACGACGAAGAATTTGACAAATTCATAAGGAAACAGAAGACTAGATACAAAAACTTTGTATCGAACAACAAACAGACACATTGTTCTAAGCTACAAAATCTTAAACGGAAACAATTAGAACAATTCAATTTAAAATATAACCCCTCTTGGTTTGTTAACAAAACAAATGTAAACTTTACGGAAGAAACAAAGTGGCTTCTTTCTCTAGGTTCTAAATTCGCCGTCCCTGTTAATGATAACAATTTTTCGACCGTAAACTTAATTGCTGATTTGGAACAGTGGGTACAAACGGTTTCCGACGATAGACAAAAGGATATAATTAGAACCAAAATAACAAACAGAATACTAACTCACAAAAGAAAAGTAAGAAATAACCCAAAGGAAAAGTTTATCTTGAACATTTACGAAGAAACGAAGCGGTTTTTAAAAAGATACAAAGACGATATTGTGATCACCAAATCAGATAAAGGCAACAAAACAGTCGTTATCTACAAAGAAGAATACAAAAAGGAGATGGAAAAGCTTCTACAAGATAAATCTACATATAAAACAATGAGAACAGATCCAACCCAAAAGCTTTTAAGGACAAACAACAATCTGGTATTGGATCTTTTTAAACAGGGATATATCACGAAATTTGAGAAAAATAAACTCACATCAAACGCAGCAACAGCACCAAGATTGTATGGTTTACCAAAAATTCACAAGCCAAATATACCACTACGACCTATCTCATCATCAATAGAAGTCCCATGCTATAAGCTATCAAAACATATTGGAGGCATTTTGAGAAACATTATACTTGACAAATACAACATTAAAAATTCGTTAGAGTTAAAAGAAAAACTAGAAGTCGTGTCTTTGGATGAGAATGAAATTTTAATTTCTCTTGACGTGGTATCGTTGTTCACCAACATACCGATACATTTGGCTATAAACAATATAATGGCCCAATGGAGCACCCTAAGAAACCATACACAAATACCCAGAACACATTTCCTTAAAATATTACAGTTTTGCTTAAATGACAACAACTACTTCATCTATGATAAAACAATTTTCAACCAAACTTACGGAATGCCTATGGGTAACCCACTATCGCCCACAATAGCGGACATTGTATTGGATACATTATTAGAAAGAACCACGGAAGAACTACGGGAGAAAAATGTACACATAAAACTAATAACAAAATATGTAGATGATCTTTTTGCCATCATTAAAAAGAGTGATGAAAAAATTATTTTGGAAACGTTTAATAAATACCACAACAAACTTAAATTTACCATCGAAAAAGAACAAAACGGATCGATACCATATCTTGATATGAGAATTTATAGGGAACACAACGGCATAATTACAGATTGGTATACAAAAAACATCGCATCGGGACGACTTATAAACTACCACTCCACTCAGCCAATGGGACAAAAAACAAATACGGCCATCAACCTAATCAAAAAAGTTGTAAAAATAAGTGACAATAAGTTTTTACAAAAAAACATAACTAAAATTAAAGATATTTTACTTAATAATAACTATCCACAAAAAATCATCACCAATTTAATTAAACGGGCAACTAATGAAGAAAGTCGGGAAAGTCGTATGAATAAAACATCTGGCATCACCAAATTTTTAAGTCTCTCATACATACCAAAACTCACTGAGAGCAAACAAATAAAGGAATTGATAGATGATGAAACAGTTTTAGTAGCTCACAAAGCTAACAACACAATCTCCTCACTATTCACAACAACAAAAACGAAAATAGAAAAAATACAACAGAGCAATGTTGTATATGAAATCGAATGTGTGGGCAATGATAACGAGACGTGCGGCAAAGTTTATGTAGGGACAACAAAAAGAAGTTTAGGCACAAGAATAAATGAACACAAAACAGATATTGAAAAACAAAAATATACAACAGCTTTGGCGGTTCATTGTTTTGAAATGAAACACACCCCAAACCTCACCGACGTAAAAATTCTTGATAGGGAAAGGAAGATGAACAAGAGATTTACATTGGAGAGCCTACGAATCCAGGAGAGAAATAATCTTGCCATAAATAAAAAAGAAAATAAAGACAATGCAAATGCAAACTACAACTTAGCTTTAATTTAGTCAATTTTAAACTGTGATACAAAAAGAAAGAAAGTTCATCTGTGATATATTTTATTTTATTATTTTTATTATTTATTTTATTTATTTTTGTGTTTTATGTGGTACTTGTTGTATTGTTTAAAAACAAATTTATTTAAAATTATAATGTAAAGATTATATGTAAGTGGAATTATTCTTTTATGTTGTGTTAGTTTAAAAAAAATTATTAAATTAAAAAAATATTGTTCTTTATTTTCCATAACGTTGCCAGATTCAATAAAATTTAAATCCCTGAGGAAGTTGAAAAAATCTCAACGAAACGTCGGAGGAGTAAAATTATGAATAAATAGTCTTTTATTTTTCATTTACTGTGACCTTGAAAGCCTGACTTAGATAATTCTAAGAAAAAACAACATAACTAAAATTTAGTAAAAATAAAATAATCAATATATAATTTTTTTTCAAACATTTTTCAGAGAAAAACTGAAGACCAAATTTTTTCAAAGTTTTTTTTTTAAAAAAAAGTTGTGAGAAATAAAAAAACAAAAATTTATTTTAATTTTTTGGAAAAAACTTAGTAAAAATAAAATAATCAATATATAATTTTTTTTTTCAAAAATTTTTCAGAAAAAAAACTGAAGACCAAGTTTTTTCAAAGTTTTTTTTTTTTTTTAAAAAGTTGTGAAAAATAAAAAAACAAAAATTTATTTTAATTTTTTGGAAAAAACTTAAAAAAATTTTCAGAGATAAAAATATAAAATTTACTACTTTAAATAACTGTTACTACATTGCAGTACTTTTTTGTTAGTTATCCAAAAAAACTACTTAAAATAACTAACAGAAATAGTTGTTTGATATTTTTCATACAAAAACAACTGACTTTGTAGTTGAAAACAACTAACTACTGTAAAATATACAAACAACTAACATGTAGTAACTTACATAATTTTCTAAGTGAATCTTAGTTTTCTCAATAGTAGTGTTGGTGCAAATAGAACCTTGTTGTTCTAAGGTCGCGATATGTTAACAGAATTAGATACCAAAAGGTATTTAAACATGTGCAAATATGTTTTTTTTTATCTCAAATTTGTTTGGGGTTTTTTTTCACGAACATTTTTTTTCGCGCGGAATTTTTTTTTGCGCGGAAATTTTTTTTCAAAAACCTTTTTCCCCCAATTTTTTTATGTTATCAATTTTTTTTCAAAAACCTTTTTTTCTCAAGATTTATTTATGTTACCAATTCTTTTAACAAACATTTTTGCTAATTTTTTGTTGAACAGTGAACATTCTTTTTCAAGTACCTAATTTTTTTTAAATTAAAACTGTTTTTTACACTTCACTGAATATTATTTATTAATTACATTTTGAGGATGTTTATTCTGGCTCGAGGTCATTATTTTCTTTACTAATTAAAACCATGATATTCTCATAGCATAATTTTCAAGAAAATTATTTTTTGTTTTAAATTTATTTATGTTGGTTATTTTTGCAAGACTTAATCGACACGTGTTTCGGAATTTGTCAAGATTCCATTGTCAAGATTATTTAGCAAAAATAGAAACGATTTACTACAAAGTAGCAAACGAGTCTAATGACAAATCGTTTGCGCACAAACTAAAGTATAAGAACATATTCGTCTCTATCCACAATGTGAATTAGAAAGACGAAAATATTGTACTATACTAGTAAGGCATCGGTTGTCAATAACCAACAAAAATATTTAAAACATTTTACATATGACTACAACAATATGTTATTTGTTGTTGTGAATGTAATAACCACATTAGGGTTATTCATCACTATGGCGTGCCAACCATTATGTTCAAATTCTGATTAATTTTTATTAAAAAATAAAAATTGTTTTATAAATTTAAAACAAAAAATAATTTTCTTGAAAATTATGCTATGAGAATATCATGGTGTTAAATAGTAAAGAAAATAATGACCTCGAGCCAGAATAAACATCCTCAAAATATAATATTTTAAAGGTCGAATAAAACAATTTTTATTTTTTAATAAAAATTAATCAGAATTTATTAATTACTCTTTTTTTTATTATACACTCAAAAAATTATGTTAGTAAAATCAACTGAAAATGTCAATTAAAATAACTACTTTGTAAGTTGGTTTGGGGTCAACTACTTTTTCAGTTAAATCAACTAACAATGTTAGTTATTTTAACTGACTTTTGTAGTAAAAACTACTTACATCTGTAGTCAAAACAACTAAAATTTAGTAAAAATAAAATAATCAATATATAATTTTTTTTTCAAAAATTTTTCAGAAAAAAAACTGAAGACCAAATTTTTTCAAAGTTTTTTCTTTAAAAAAAAGTTGTGAAAAATAAAAAAAACAAAAATTTATTTTAATTTTTTGGAAAAAACTTAAAAAATTTTTCAGAGATAAAAATATAAAATTTACTACTTTAAATAACTGTTACTACATTACAGTACTTTTTTGTTAGTTATCCAAAAAAACGACTTAAAATAACTAACAGAAATAGTTGTTTGATATTTTTCATACAAAAACAACTGACTTTGTAGTTGAAAACAACTAACTACTTACTGTAAAATATACAAACAACTAACATGTAGTAACTTACATAATTTTCTAAGTGAACCTTAGTTTTCTCAATAGTAGTGTTGGTGTAAATAGAACCTTGTTGTTCTAAGGTCGCGATATGTTAACAGAATTAGATACGAAAACGTACTTAAACATGTGCAAATATGTTTTTTTTTTATCTCAAATTTTTTTGCGGATTTTTTTTCACGAAAATTTTTTTTCGCGCGGATTTTTTTTTTCAAAAATCTTTTTCCCCCAATATTTTTTATGTTACCAATTTTTTTTTTTCAAAAACCTATTTTTCTCAAGATTTATTTATATTACCAATTTTTTTAACAAACATTTTTGCTAATTTTTTGTTGAACAGTGAACATTTTTTTTCAAGTCCCTAAATTTTTTTAAATTAAAACTGTTTTTTACGCCTCGCTGAATATTATTTATTAATTACTCTTTTTTTTTTATTATACACTCAAAAAATTATGTTAGTAAAATCAACTGAAAATGTCAGTTAAAATAACTACTTTGTAAGTTGCTTTGTGGTCAACTACTTTTTCAGTTAAATCAACTAACAATGTTAGTTATTTTAACTGACTTATGTAGTAAAAACTACTTACATTTGTAGTCAAAACAACTAAAATGTAGTAAAAATAAAATAATCAATATATAATTTTTTTTTCAAACATTTTTCAGAAAAAAACTGAAGACCAAATTTTTCCAAAGTTTTTTTTTTTAAAAAAAGTTGTGAAAAATAAAAAAACAAAAATTTATTTTAATTTTTTGGAAAAAACTTAAAAAAGTTTTCAGAGATAAAAATATAAAATTTACTTCTTTAAATAACTGTTACTACATTGCAGTGCTTTTTTGTTAGTTATCCAAAAAAACGACTTAAAATAACTATCAGAAATAGTTGTTTGATATTTTTCATACAAAAACAACTGACATTGTAGTTGAAAACAACTAATTACTGTAAAATATTAGAGTCCGACCGAAACGGGTTTTAGAGGCCGAACCGAAACCGAACCGAATATTCGGCCGAAAAAGTAATATTCGGCCGAAACCGAACCGAAACCGAAACTTAAAAAAAAAATTACCGCTGGCATGAATAAATATAAAGCATATAATGCTTTTAAACCATAGGAATTGTTGTATTTTTGAAACAAAATACTTTTTTTAAAAAACTTACAAAAAAATTGTATATTTCGTTTGTAGATTAGGAGAAAATAATTTTTGAACTGAAACAGTTTTACATTTATTGCATAAACTTGTAACATTTTCTTCTATTGAACTGAAACAAGTGTAATGAAATACGAAATCAAAAAATTCAGCGACTTTTTCAAAGACATATTAACCCTCTGGAAATAAGCTCACACGGTAGAGTATTTGCCGTCGTTTGCTTTGATAAATTCATTCGCTTTCCAAAATTTCACTAATACACACTCGTATTTCCACCAAAATCACTAATACTTTCACGTTTTTCGTATTTAGAATTGCGTAGAAACAAATATAATTGACAAATGTTCCTGAAGGTTACCTTACTTGAATTTTAGTGAATGGGCAAATTTGAGTCCTGGAACGACTGGACACCCTTAGGACTTTTTTACATATTTTTTAAAATACCAAAAAGTTTCGGTTTCGGCTAATATTCGGCCAAAATTTTGCCGAATAGAGGCCGAAACCCCATTATTCGGACGAAACCGAGACCGAAACCGAATATTCGGTCGGACTCTATAAAATATACAAACAACTAACATGCAGTGCATGTAGTAACTTATATAATTTTCTGAGTGTAGCTATAAACATACATATTTAATGCCATTATCATTATGAATAAATACACTAATTTTACAAATAAAAATCATTAAAACTCTATTTGCCGTTTAACTTTATTTCCAGAATTATATTGTAATTTCAAACCAACCAGTTGGAACTTAAAACTCTATCAAAAATGGGTGATGAATTTGATGGTTGCGAATGTGTGTGGTCCCATGAATTGGCCATGCAAAGATTGTTGAACTTTGTAAGTTTCTAAGAAATAAATTAAAATTTAATAAATAATAAATGAATTAAAAAAAAAAAATATTTGCAGATAAGACAAAATCAAAATGAATGTTCAGATACAAATTGTATAGATGGTTAGTAAGAGAACTCAAAATATCGAAATGATTTCTAATAATTATAAAAAAAAAAAATATTTCAATACAGTTACAGGTCGTTTACAACAATTAACACCTTCGACAACAACCGGAGGCGAAGATAACAGCTTTACTATGATGACAATGATTATGATTTTTGCTTTGATTATGTATTTAATAAGACCAGAATCCATAATGAAATTGACCAATACTAAACGTCGTGGACAGGGTCCACATGATAATAATGGTGGTTCAAATCAACCGCCACCACCTTCACCGCCGGCGGTGAATTAATTTTGTATTCCAACTAATTAATGTATAGTTTTTGCATTCGTTTTTTTTTTACATACTAATTATTGGTACTAATTTAATATTGCATACAAATTTATATGATTTTGTATGCTATTTTATATTTTATATTACAAAATTTTTTATTCTTAAAACTTTCATTTTAATTGGTTGATATTAAAAAATATAAAATACAAACTTGATAAAAAATAATAGTTAAATACAATATTACACAAATTTGGGAAATAAAAACATATTCGGAATGAAAATTATGTAAAATTTTTTAAATTTATAATTTTAAAAACATAAACAAGTAGAAAAGTTAAATTCGACTTGGCCGAATTTATGAATTCCTAAAACATTTTGAATACTCAGCAAAAAAATTTAGCAGAACTTAAAGTGGAACACTTATTATTTTAATTTGGGTCTGACTCACGAAGTATGCTCTGTTTTTTGCCACTCATCAGTTCATACAAAATAGTAGTGTCCGAACGAATACACCGTTTTTGGCCAAAGCTGAAGCCGAATATTCGACCAAATTTTCACTATTCGGTCAAACCGAAGCTGAATATTCGAAATAAAAAATATTTATGTTGTAAAAAAGCGAAAAAAAGTAAAACTCGACTCGGCGAAATACACAAATGCATGAGAATTTCTTTATAATTTTTTTTTCAACAATTTTTTTTTTTCATTAAATATTTTTTTTTTCATCAAAATTTTTTTTCCCCAAAAAAAATTTTTCTCAATTTTTTTTGACCAAATTCTTCAAAAGAAAGATTCTTCTTCATATTTTGTCCATCTAAAAAGATAAAATAAAAAAACATGCACTAGGTTACAAAATGTAACCTAAAAATACGAAATGCGATTTTTACATACATGCCCACTAGGGTTATGACCAGGGAAACCAAAAATATGCAGTATCATGTTTTTTCTTGCGCTTTGTATTGATAAATGGGTTAGGTATTTATACGTTTCAAAATATTTTAAGAAATCTGGCATCGATTTGTTATAGCATATTTTTGCATATTTTAGCCTTAATAGCATATTTGAGCATATTTTAGGTTTAAGATAGAGTTTCTATTCGGGAAAAATTTCCCGGGAATTCCCGGGAAATATTTTTCTTGAAATCCCGGGATTTTTTCTTCGGGAAATTTCGGGAATTCTTCGTTAATTTTTTAATAAAAGTATATTTAATTTACACATTTGTAACACAATCTTAAATGATTTATTAAAAAATTGCATTAAAACTATGAAAGAATTACAATTTTTAAAGAAAGACTAGTGAGGATATGCTAGAGCTTGCATATTGTTTAGGCCTAATAATCATTTTTCTTTAATCAAACTAACCCCCAGTTTCTGTAACACGAACGTCATTCGTTTGTGACGAATTTATGTATATTTTGTTATTGTAACAAAAACAAAATACACGCAAATTCGTCGAATGGCGTTCGTATTACAGAAACTGGGGGTTAATTTCACTTCAAATGTTGGTTGCAAATTGGCAAAAGCTTTCTTAATCTAAAATTCCAATGATTTCTTCTTTACGAAATTTAGTATTTCATATTCACAACAGCAATCTTTATAGTGCTTAAACAAAAATATCAATATTTTAAAAAATATATAACAAACCTGGTTTTCAGCTTAAAATTTCATATATGAAGTAAAAGCCTGATATCTATCGGTCGTGAAAAAAAATATTTTGTAACGAACCTTGGACGCCGCGAGTTCTATCCCAGCCACCAGTGGAAATTCGTCGTTACAATGGCTATATAGTACATTGGTGTTCTCATTTTGGCCAGAATGCCTTAAACCAATTAATTTTAATAATTCGAAAGATTAATTAAATACATCTTCAAGATATAATTTTCTTACGGTTGGCGTATTAATTAGAAAAATTTTCAAAAAAAATTATTAAAACCGCATTTGATGCAAAATCGGGTATTTCCTAAAAAAAAATCGGGTATTTCTTAGTAAAACTATTTTACACTCAGAAAATTATGTTAGTTACTACATGTCAGTTATTTGTATATTTTACAGTAGTAAGTTGTTTTCAACGGCAAAGTCAGTTGTTTTTGTATGAAAAATATCAAACAACTATTTCTGTTAGTTATTTTAAGTCCTTTTTTTGAACAACTAACAAAAAAGTACTGTAATGTAGTAACAGTTATTTAAAGTAGTTAATTTTATTTTTTTATCTGAAAAATTTTCAAAGTTTTTTTCCAAAAAATTAAAATAATGTTTTGTTTTTTTAAATATTCACAACTTTAAAAAAATAAAAAACTTTGAAAAAATTTTTTCTTCAATTTTTTTCTGAAACATTTTTTATTGATTATTTTATTTTTACTACATGGTTATTGTTTTGACTACAAATGTAAGTAGTTTTTACTACATAAGTCAGTTGTTTTTTGTCAGTTAAAATAACTAACATTGTTAGTTGATTTAACTGAAAAAGTAGTTGACCCCAAAACAACTAACAAAGTAGTTATTTTAACTGACATTTTTAGTTGATTTTACTAACATAATTTTTTGAGTGTACAAAAGAATACATCTAAAATGGTTTCAAATTGGAAAATACGACCATAATTTGTAATACATATAACAATTTTTATATGGTACACTCAACCAAAAATCATTGTATTCCCAAAGAAAATCGTTGTAAATTCAACAGAAATCATTGTTGATTTTGACCCTACAAATATTTATGTTGATTTCAATTAAAATTGTTGTCAGTTTCTGTAAAAGTTGATCAACTCGTTTTTTTGTAAATCAACTCGTATTTTTTGTAAACTCAACTCATATTTTTGTTGATATAAGAAATTTTATTAATAAAAAAAAGCTTGTTGTTATTTGTAAATATTCTTTTATTAAGTATAAATCACAATAATTTTTAGAATTATCACCGGCTTTTTAAGCTGCAATATTTAAACACGATATTTTCACACACACTTCGTTTATTTATGTTATGCACTCGTAAGCCATTCTCCAGTTTTCTAATGACACCAAATCAAAAACCTTAAAAAAAAAACAAAAAAATATATAATATAGTATGAATACATAAAGTAATCAATATATTTTATTACTTACCAAATATTTACAGATCAGAATCTGATCATCAGATCCTATTTTTATTTATTTATATATTAAAAATTTTTTATAATATTAAATATTTTTATAAGAAACAAACACATAAAATAATTTTATAAGAGACACACAAATTTCACATTGCTACCAACTTGATAATACAAAAATGAACGAACAGGGTTGTTTTTTTTTTTTTTGGTTTTATCTATTGAATTCTGTATAAGCGTTGTAAATACTTGATTCAACATTACTGATTATTCAACGATATCAACATTAATTTTTGTTGAATACGGCAATATTCTGTAAAACTTGATCTACAATGGGTTTACTAATTTTTCTACTAAGATATTTCTATGAGTGTAAAGTTCAAAATTTGTTTTAAAAAATTCCCGGGAATTTTAAAACGATTTCCCGGGAATTGAAAAAGTCCGTTAATTTAGAAACCCTAGTTTAAGAGCATATTTTTGGGGCATTTTTTAAGTTTTTTAGAGCATTTTTTCACTTTTAAGAGAATTTTTTTAAGTTTTTAGAGCATTTTTTTCCGACTCTTTTTTTTTTTAACAACACTTATTTTTAAATTTTTAAGTTTTTATTTATTTTTTTTTTAATTTTGTAAGTGGATTGAAATGTTTGTTTTTGTTTTCTTTTCCAAAATAGCGGAGTTCTGACGATTGATTACCCTTTGGCCTGTTCTTGCTTCATTAACCCATTTTAACTCTCTAACTACCCCACATAACGGTATTTTTTGGGTCTATTCTCTAAAAAATTGTAAAAAAAACACCTCGAGAAAGGGCACATAATTTTTTTTAAGAGCATATTTTTATTGTTTTTAGAGCATATTTTCCGTTTAATACCCAATTCACACCTGAGGTGAAATCTTGTTCGAACGAGATTTCGATCATATGGTTGTGTATAAAATAATACAGACCATATGATCGAAATCTCGTTCGAACGAGATTTCACCTCAGGTGTGAATAGGCCTTTAAGGGCATTTTTTAAGCACATAAAACGTTTTTTTAGGGCATATTTTTGGTTTCCCTGGTTATGACTCATTTTTGACAAAATTTTTACAAAATTAATATTAAAAATAGTATTTGCGGGTCATTTTGGCAAAAAAACCATCCGCACCAAACGCAAATTTCTAAAAAGTCACAGATATTTTTTGTTTTAAGTCCTATTTTTCAAAAATAAGGTAATTTTAACCATTCCAATGAATGAATTATATAAAACAAGTAAAAAAGTTAAATTCGGCCTTGCCGAATCTAGTGATACCCTCCACAATTTCAAAAAGATTATCGCAAAAAACTTTATTTAAAAGGAAATTACTTTAAAAAAAAAAAAAAAATTTTTGAAAAAAAATTTCCGCAAAAAAAAATGTTGGTAAAAAAAAACAATCCGCGATTTTTTTCTTTTTTTGTCAAAAAATATGTTCGTACTTGTTTAAATACCATTTGGTGTTCAATTATGTTCACATATGTCAACCAGAAGCCCAATTAAAGCATTTTGTATTTTTTGGTTATGTTGAATGTACTGAAATTTTTGAGGTGTGCTTACATTTTCGTTCATAACTTTTGAACCGCTGAACCGATATCGCTCAAATGCAATACCAAACTTCTCGGGAGAACTTCCAATATACATTTTAAGTTTCAGTCATCTCTGTGCAATATTTTGTCCGCGAGAGCATTTTCCACAGACAGACAGACAGACGGACAGACGGACATCGCTAGAATGTCTTAAAATCGATCGGGCATCATGAATATATATACTTTATGGGGTCCCAGACCGATATTTCGATGAGTTACAAACGGAATGACAAACTTATATATACCCTCTATCACTAAGTGGAGGGTAAAAAAAGATCTTGTGAACACTAACGAATAAAAATAAAGACGCCCGGACTTTTATTTTTGGAGCTACATGCAGCCAAAGTTGACGTTATAAATAGTTAAGGTTATGCAGTTAAGGGTTAAACCGCCAAATTTTAATCTTGAAGGAATCAAAAAAGTCCCTCCAAAAAGCATTCGTCATTTTGACCGTAAATAGCTTTTCCTACGCATCGTTTGAGTCTCATATTTTCTTAGTTTTAATTAAACTAAGAAAATACCCAATAAGCAATTTTAAAATTCAAGTGCAAATCAAGTATAAAACAAGTGTAAATCAAGCCCTAAATTCCAGCCCCTGCTTGATTTATACTTGAATTACACTTGAATTCAATAGCATACTCCAGCAAAATGGACACTGGAATTCAAGCCCTGTTTTTACAGCCTTTTCCCTGGTTTTCAAGCGTAAAAACAGCGCTTGAATTCAAGTATCCGTTTTGCTGGAGAATGCTATTGAATTCAAGTATAAATCAAGCATAGACTGGAAATAAGGGCTTGATTTACACTTGATTTATACTTGATTTGCACTTGAATTTTAAATGTACTTATAGGGTATAGACCAAAATTCAACTCGTTTGGTGCGGGAACTTTTTTAACGGAAGCGAAAAAGTAAAAATGCAATTCTAAATTTTTTTTATGGCCTTTTTGGCTATGGCAGGTAAATTTTTATATTTGCAAAAAAAATCCAAAAAGTCACAACCCTAATGCCCACTAAAGAGGCGGACTGAAAAAGTTAAATTTGTACGTCCTCTGGGTCTAAGTTGGAGTTCTTCAGGGGTTGGTTTAGTTCTTCAAAAGGAAGCTTCTTCTCCCTGGTCCATTTCATACATTTACTACTATTTAAATAAATGGACTAATTAATTGACGATTTCATTGGCATTATATTAAAACAAATGCCAATGAAATTTTTAGCATTGGCATTGTTTCAATCAATGCCAATGCCCGTTAAGGAATTAGTAGCATTAGTAATGCCAATTATGAAAAATTTCATTGGCATTAATAAATGCCTCAATGAAAACAAAGCATTAGCAATATTAAAAGTCGTATTTCCCTCAGCGAGTTGTGAAATTTTTTTTTTTTGTTAAAACTTAAAATGGCTATATCTCAAAAACTAAGCCAGATAGAGCAAAATGGAGGGGATTTTTGGTTCTTAGAATCACCATGCTTTTGCCGGTCGTCTTCACATGTGTGGACCCTAATAGGTCCAAATTTTGAATCTAAAAAATTGGCACTCCCGAAAATTAAAAAATGCACATACCTTTACCATTATTTTGCGTATTTTTCCATGTACTGCAATTTAGGGTCCCAATAGGGTCTTGAGAATTTTTGAAACTGAATAACTAAAAAACTATTGCTCTGAGGGTTTTCTAGTATTGGCAGACGAGTTCTAGAAACCAAGAGCTACAAAAATGCTTTTGGACTTTTTGTTGTGTCACCAATATTTACCGAGATATAAGCATTTTTAAATTTTCCGGAATCCCAAATTTTTTGGATTCATGTGAAGAGGACCCGCGAAAGTATGGAGATTCTAAAAACCAAAAATGCCCTCCATTTTGCTCTATCTGGCTTAGTTTTCGAGATATCGCCATTTTAAGTTTTTTAAAAAATATATATGGGGCATTCCATGTGAAATCGGACACTTTGAAAAAAATTTTTTTTAGATTTTCCCAATTTATTTACAGTTTTTAGTATCCTTCGAAAACCCCTTCGTGGTAAATTTTCAGATTTTTTTGATGACCCGTGCAAAAGATATCGAATTTTTAAAAATTGGTAGTTTGTTCCTTTAAGCTTGATTTACACGTTAACTACCCTTGACCACCCTTATCTACTATTTCCCAGTATTGAAGGACAACAATTGTCAAATTCAAATAATTTTTCATACAAAATTATTTAAACCCGGCAAACCGTATCACCAATACTGGGAAATAGTAGATAAGGGTGGTCAAGGGTAGTTAACGTGTAAAGGTACCTACAGACGACACAATATTACGTACAATATTCAATTATATTGATGGTGTGTGGGTAAGATTGACCATTGTACAATCGTCAATATTACCCACACACCATCAATATAATTGAATATTGTACGTAATATTGCGTCGTCTGTAGGTACCTTAAACTGCCCTTTACTCAAACTTCTTTTACTCATAACTTCTTTAATAATGGTCCAAATTTCAAATTTTGTTTTTTTGCGTACTTTAAAAAAAACAAGTGAGAGTGTTAAATTCGGCTGTGCCGAATCTTTTATACCCTCCAACACGTAAAAAAAAAACAGGGGCGTCTTTTTTTTTTGGGGGGGGGGGGGGGTAAAGTTGGTTGGACACAACCTCCCTGGATCCAACTGCAAGACTATGAACTTCTTTTGACATAACAATGTTTCGTTTGCTAAGCAAAAGTACAAAAAACCTTTAAAAAATGGCTTTTTTTAGAGCTTTTTTTAGTTCTTAAGAGGGGAACTTTTTCCCCCTGAACCGATTTTGCCCATGTTCGAACTTAACCAGCCCAATACCATGAGACATCTTCGTGCCAAATTTCAGGAGTCTAGCGCTTTTACTTTGGACTGTATCGTGTCTTCCACAGACGGACGGACGGACAGACGGACATCACTAGAATGTCTTAGAATGGATCACTGATCAATAATATATATACTTTATGGGGTCCTAGACCGATATTTCGATGCGTTACACACGGAATGACAAAGTGAGTATACCCCCATACTGTGGTTGGAGGGTATAAAAATCCCAAAAAATTCTTAAAAGCGCTCTAGTATGCGATTTTTAAGTTTTTAAATTTAAATCTCATTTTTGAAAATGTTAGTACTCTTCGATTTTTTTGAAATTTTTTTGTGTAAAACTTCTATCGATTTTACAAATTTTTTGGCCAGAAGGATCGTGGGATAACGATTATTACTATTTTTAAAAATTTTTTGAAAAAAATTTATTGTAATTTTCCAATCTTAAAATCATTTTTACTGTGCGTCATAGAGGGGTCATTTATAAGACCGACCCCCATTAATTTTTACGTCTTAACATTTCTTTGGAACAAACTAATACCCTATCTCCAATTTCTAAGGGGGCTCCCCAAGGGGGCTCCCTCACGGTACAATGGACTATTTTAAGTCTGAGTGCCATGGACTTGCCTAGAAAAATTTACTTATTTTTAGGCTTGTACAACCCACCCTCAACTCAAAGGGGGCTCCCACACAAAACGACATTTTTCAAAATTTGCTCCGACCGCTCTAACTGCCCTAATAGTGCCCTTAGAGCAACAAAATGTATGACCGACCCACAATATTTTTTTAGTCCAAACATTTTCTTTGAACACACCTACCCTCTATCTCTAATTGTTAAGGCGGTCCCCATACAATTTTTTTTGATTTTTTGTAAATTAGTTTTATTTAATCAGCTTCTACCGGTCCAATGGTGCGTCCGAGAGGGGTCATTAGTGAGACCGACCCCCATTTATTGTTACCTTAAAACATTTTTTTAGAATATACCTACGCCCTATCTCCACTTCCTAAGTAGGATCCCATACAAAATTACATTTTTATAAAATTTGCTCCAACTGTTATTTGTATGGGAGCCTACTTAGGGAGTGGAGATAAGGCGTAGGTATGTTTTAAACAAATATTGTAGGGTAAAAATAAATGGGGGTCGGTCTCACTAATGACCCCTCTCGGACGCACCATTGGACCAGTAGAAGCTGATTAAATAAAACAAATTTAAAAAAAAATCAAAAAAATTGTAAGGGGACCCCCTTAACAGTTAAAGATAGAGGGTAGGTGTGTTTAGAGAAAATGTTTGGACTAAAAAAATATTGTGGGTCGGTCATACATTTTGTTGCTCTAAGGCCACTATTAGGGCAGTTAAGGCAGCTTTAAGCCATAATCAGCTTTAAGCCATAATCAGTTTAGAAGTGAGGTAATGAAGTAGTGAGGTAGTGCCTTATGTGATTTTCAATAAGAAAAAAGAGTATAGAAAATTTTTAAATTTGTGTGTTCTTCATACACATTGAATTTTGACATAATAATAAAAAGTAGAGCGAGGTAAAGAAATTCTATTCTCTACAGATTTTGTTTACGTCTCTCTACTTTTTAGTCTTATTGAAAAATTCAATGCGTGTGAAGAACACACAAATTTAAAAATTATCTACACTCTTTTTTCTTATTGTAAATCTCATAGGACTCTACCTCACTACTTTACTACCTCACTTCTAAACTGATTATGGCTTTACTCCCTAAATTTGTTCCTTTTAACGAAAAAAAAATCAAATAAATTATTAACAACTACATTGGCCAAACAAACAAAAATAAAGATGAAAAAAAATTTAGTTTTTTTGGGGATTTTTTTTTTATTTAGGCTGGATTACTCAATGCTCAGTTATAAAATAACTCTCCGTTAAATTTAACTTTTCATACAAATTTTGACATAAGGCTCCGTTAAATCGGCAGTTAGCAGCTAACTTTTCATTGAGTAATCCGCCCTTAAAGGAACAAATTTATGGGTAAGACCAAAAAAAAAATTTTTTTCTGGGTACTCTAATGAATACCCTCCACAATGTCCTTTTGAAGTTTACTATCACTTCAAAAGGGCATTGGGGTTGGTATTCATAAATTCAGCCAAGTCGAATTTAACTTTTAAAATTACAAAAAAACATTAAACATAACGCTTTCAAAGCATTTTTTTTTATTATAATTTCATACTACTTTGTACACAAAAAAATGCTTTGCCGGAACTATTTTTTTTGTACGGTTGGCTGTTTCTGCTTGGGATGTTTCAAATTGTGTTTTTGACTGAAAAATTGTGTTACACTTCACGACATGGAAATAAATACCTTCTCCTTTTAAATTAAATGAAACAAAACAAATAAAAAGTTACTTATGGCCAAAATTTATTCAATCTTATTATATGGAAAAAAATAATTACAGGAATTTAAAAAAAAAATCCTATGTATATATTTGTTAAAATTCTATATTACAATAATAAACTCTAATATAGTATTTTCTTTCATTACACACGTCGAATTTAAAATATAAATACATAACTTTTACACTTTCTTCAAGCAGGGTGTATTTATTTAAACAAAACAAAAAATAGTTTTCATTAATTTGGTAAAAATCTGGTAAAATATATGAATTGTCAATAGACATTAGTTTAACTTATAGTCTTGGTACTCGTATCAATCATTCTTCACTATGTAATTTTTGTATAACGTTGCGAACTTTTTTTATAACACACTTCATTTGTTCATATTTACCGGTTGAATCTGGTAAATTTTCAAAATTTATAACATCACTAACACCGACTTTAAAATTGTCACCATTCGGTAAGTTATCATATGGAGAAAACTTTAAAACCGGAGTACCCATAAATGATTCTTTAATATTATCGGCATTCGTATTAGTTGTTACTGATTCCGTTATATTGTCCAAGTTTTCATCAGCAATGTCAATAACACACTGTTCTTTATTCAAGACTTTTGTATCTATTGTTGTAGAACTCTTATCGTCATCATCGCCTTCATCATTTGAGGATTCTTCTAAGGCTATTATTTCATCAATTAGGGAATCCTCAATTTCTATAACGCTTGTATCAGCTTGTAATTCTTGTAATAATTGTTGTTTTTGTTTTTCTAATTCAATCAATGAATTATCGTTATCATTTGTTGGAGATTCACAAGTAGATGGTGGTGGACTTGTTGGCGGTGGAGGAGGTGGTTGATCTTGATCTTCATCTTCTGGCGGGGGCTCAGTAGGCGGTGGTGGTCGTGTAAATTCTACATTACCTACTGTCGTTGCTTCTGGATCCTCAATATCCATATCAGCCGCTTCGTGTACAGTCGTTTCATTAAAGCTCTCATCAATAGAAGCATTTGGAAAATCTTTAAGTTTTTTACGCTTATATGCTTTAACTACATTGTCACCCAAAGTCTTAACAAACTCATCTTTCATTTGTTGTATATTTAGCGGTGGAACATTGTGATATTTGTAGTCCTAAGAAAAAAATATTTTAAAATTTTAAAAAATATCTTTAGTTGGGACTTATCCATTTTTTCTATTATTTTTCTTAGAATTAAAAAAATTTTATTAGAAAAATTATTTTTATTTAAATTTCGTAAATTTTTTTTTATTATTTAAACACCATTCTGTATCCAATTACACTGTGCAACAAGAAAAATGAGCCTCAATGGCTTCAACGCCATATGAAAGTAGACCATCAAGTGAACAAAATCACCAAAGGGTTTTGCAAAGTCAGTTCGGATTTCTTTTTTATAGCCCACTGAAGTTTTTATATTTTTATCAAAGGCGTTTGGAAAACGTCAAAAATACTATAATAAGAACACATCTGAGCTTTAAAATATGATTTGATATCTTCAGTGAAATTTTATGGCGGTTCTTTTCTTAAAACATTTTAACCCTCTAGCTGCCATTTTAGTCCTTTTTCAAAAACTAAATACAGAAGTCTACTTAAACGTCCATTTAGATTGTTAAAATGTTCTACAAATATTTTCCTCATAAAATTTCAATAGGGGTTGTCAAATGTTCAAAGTTTGTGCGACATGCGCAAAATGCTTAAAAAGGGTCAATTATAAATAATCAATGTCTGTTATTTTTTTTTTACCAAAGCAGTGTTAAAAAATATCGACAAAAAACAGTGCAAATATACTTTTAAGCTAAAAATGATGTTCTGATGTGTTTTATAAAATTGTATGATGATTCTTTTCTTTGACCAAATTAACCCTCTAGCTCCCGTTTTAAAGGGTCATTTTTGTCCTTTTTTAAAAGAAATACAAAAAAGTCTATGAAAAAAGGCAGTTAGAGGGTTAAAATGTTTTACAAATATTTTCTGCATCAAATTTTACTTGGGCACGTCTAAGACAGAAAGTTAGTCCAGCATATGGAAATGCTTTAACATTTTAAAGTATTAAAATTTTTTTTTTATATTTTTTTTGGGCCACTGTCGCCAACTCTTTGCCGACACTGACCCGATTGTATTTGTCTGACTGGGAACATACCCAGTCAGAAATAATCTGACTGGGTATGCCAATCTGTATGGGTATGCGACGTTATGCCAATCGCTGGCATAACGTCGGCTATACAAATTTACAACGTCTCCCCAACGACTAAATGATAACGTCGGAGTACGGTCTGGCGACGCTTTTTTCTGACGTCGGCAAGGCGTTGGATTTATAAATTTTACAGTGCCCTCCCAACGTCAAAAAATAACGTCAGAGGATGGTTTTTCGACGCTTTTGTACAACTTAAAGAAAATAATGTATGAGCAAATATTTTCCAAGACGGTAAAAGAACTTTTATACTCATCTGGATTGTGTGTGGTTTTTATTTGTTTTTAACCATTTTATGTATTTTTTTTAATAAATATTTGACCTAAAAACTTCCAAAGAAAAAATGTGGCAGTGAAAAAAAGTACTGTGGTAACTGTTTATTACGTTTTTTTTAATAACAGAGTTGCATTTTTTTTAAATTGATGTCATATTTATTGTTTCTTTACAATACAGCAGCAGGAAACTGCTGCACCAAAAAAAAAAAAAACAGCAAAACCAAAAGTTTTTGGTATTGGTATAAAAGAGAGTAGAATTTAAGACAAGAAAAAACATTGAAATTCGATATTAAATTCAAAACATTGATTTAAAAATAATTTTTTTAACATTTTATTTAAAACTAGCTGGACCCGGCCCGCGCTGCTGGGCCAGCTAGTAGCCTTTAGTTCCACTCTCGGTAAGCATTATCTATAGAGAAATTTCAACAAAATCGGTTCAGACATTTTTGCGTGATGGCGAAACGGACAGACGTAACGCTAAGTATAGTACAAAGCAGATTTGTCATTTTAGGCATCTTTATCGAACCGTGGATAATTATTGCCTAAAGTTCCAAGTTGCGTCCTCGGTTAGTACTATCTGTGCTGCAAATTTAATGGAAATCGGTTTAGCACTTTTTTTTATTTAATAAAAAAAAAGTGCCATTTTTATACCCCTTTGCGAATCGCCCTATTATATGAATCACAGTTCCCGCTCGGTTAGTGCTATCTTAGTGACAGATTCGGCTTAGCCGTTTTTGGGTGATTGCAAAACACGGAGACATAATTTTTAATTAAATTCTGAGTTTTTCCTTGTCTGGAGTTTATATTATCCTAAGAGGGGTGGTATTTTTTATTATAATTTTTAATTTTCTTTAGAATGCTGTTAATTTCTTTAACAAAACAAAGACTTTTTTATTTAAAACTAAAAAATCAATAAACTTGAAAATGGTTGTAAATTTTGTAAATACAGTGCTGCCGCAGCACTGCAGGAGTGGTGCTGACGTAACACGTGTGATACAAAAAAAAAACAGGGTTGGGGCAACGCTATATTTTTATAACCGTCGGCAATTTCTGACTGGGTAGTTACCAACAACTATTTCTCATCAACTATGGCATAGTTGGGGTTATTTCACCTATGACATAGTTGAAAAAATAGTAATCAACAACTATGTAATTTTTTTGGGTGTATTACTCGTGTATACGATTATACTCGGTTACATGGTTTTATTGACATTTTTTGATTCGAATCAAAAAATGTCAAGGATCCTTCCATAAACAAACAAAACATGCCAAAATATTGTGTTTTTCTGGAGTTTATTTTAGTTCTTCAAGTTTGGCAGATTTACGAACTTGATTTTTTATATAAACGCCCCCAAAAAACTATTTTTGTTCTAAAAAATTAAATTAGGTCTATTCGATTACCCAAATTTCTTACTATTTTTTACTACAACTGGAAAGTCTTGTTTACTTTTTGTATTGAAAATTTCCAGCTGTAGTAAAATGAGTAAAAAATAGTAGATTGTAGTAAGGTAATCGAATAGACCTATTGTTTCTTTTTCTAAAAAAATTAAAAAAAAAAAACATCTAAAAAAAGATTATTTTTGTTCGATCTAGACAATTTCCGAACTAAAACCTTTGATCAGCCTTTCACCACAAGACAAGTTCGGAAGTCTACCTTTTTTATACCCTATTTACACAGTACAGTTTTAGTCGTTTTTAGCAGCAATATTTTTAGCACTTTCTTTATTCTATTACAGTATATTGACAGAAAATGCTAAAAATAATTGCTAAAAACGGTTTAAAACTGTAAGTGTGAAAAGGGTATTAGTTAGGACTGCATCGTGCTACACACAGACGGGTGGGCGGACATTCAAAGAATGCCTTCCCAATAAACAATTTTAAAATTAAAGTGCAAATCAAGTGTCATCCAAGCTCAAAATTCAAGCCCATGCTTGATTTATAATTGGATTATACTTGAATTTAATAGCATACTCCAGCAAAACGGACACTAGAATTCAAGCCCTGTTTTTATATGGAGTTCACTCTAGCGACCTTATACCCTATTCACACGTACAATTTTAAATCGTTTTTAGCAGCAATATTTTTAGCACTTTCTTTATTCTATTACAGTATATTGACAGAAAATGCTAAAAATAGTTGCTAAAAACGGTTTAAAACTGTAAGTGTGAATAGGGTATTAAACAAGTTGTTCAACAAAACACCAGTAGCAGAATAAAAACGTAATGGACACAGAACAAAGACTTTTTTAAACATCTCACTCTTGAACACTTCAAAACAGCAATTGTGAACGCCGTATTACAGCCTTATCACTGATTTTACAGTGTAAAAACAGGGCTTAAATTCAAGTGTCCGTTTTTCTGGAGAATGCTATTGAACTGAAGTGTAATTCAAGTATAATTCAAGCATAGACTGGAAATTAGGGAAATTAGATTTACACTTGAATTATACTTGAATTTCAGGAATTTTTCAAGTGGCTTTTTGGGTTAGAATTGATCGCTGTTACACATGCAATGACAAATTACTCATACTATAGTAACTATAGTATAAAATCTTAAACTTACATCATAAAAGTTTTCTCCTGGATGTTGATTAAAACCGGGAAATTCAACAACTTTTGAAATATTATATTTATGATTTGTTGTATCTACTTCACCCTCGTCTTCGTCGGAATTTAACATTTTAGAACCCTGAAATAAAATGTACAAATTTTTAAAAAATTTACTTTCAAAACCAAAAAAAAAAGTAACTTACATCGGAATTGAATAGATTTATGCCCGAATGTTCAACTTTAGCTTCTTCCAACCAACCAGGTGGATAACCCAAAACCCGCATGCGATAAAAGAAAAATGGTAATTCTCCTTTACGCAGACCCAAAGCTTCCCTGAGTTTGTCACTTATACAACCGGGTTTTAAGTGGGCAAATCGCTGTTCAACGTCCACATGATAGCGTTCAGTTTTGAAAACCGATCTTCTAGCATTTTTTATACGTTTAGCATTATGAGGCTTTGGGCATTCTTTAATACTATGACCAGAATCACCACAATTAAAACAGGAATTATTTTTGGTTTTCTTAAATACATTCTCCTCTAGCTTTTGTTTTTTATGGGCTGCAGCTTCTTCATCCAGGAGTGCATCTTTTATTGCCCTTTTGTACGAAGGAACCTTCACAGTATCTATCTTTGCGGCCGGTTCAGTATCTATCATAAATAACTCACTCAAACCGGTCAAATCAGGAGATTGTTCTTTATCAAAACGTTCTGGTTTCTCTTCAATAGGAGAAGCTGATGGCGTCTTAACACACGGTGGCATAGGAATATTCTCTATATCGTCCTTTGTTGCATATTTAACAGTCAAAGTTACGGATTCTTCGTCTTTTTTGGTTATAATTTCAACTTTTGGTTCAGTCTCCGTTCCATTTAATTTGTCTTTTAATGTGGTTATAATTAAGTAGCCAAATTTATGAAATTTGCTTATATTATCAAATTTAATTTCGCATATATTGCCCTGTTCATTATATTCATTGTCATCTTCTGCATCTTCACTAACTTCTCCTTCTTCCATGTCGAGTTGAACAACAGCAGTATCGTTGTCAGCTGGCAAGGAAGGAGGTGCTGGCGGAATTTCCTCATCCACAGTATTTAGCTTTTCGCCATCTTGCGAGTCATCCAATGTAATACAAGTTATATCTGGTTCTTGTATAATACAATCACTATCGTTTGGATTAAATTTCGGCATTTTTTAGCGCATTTATTTATAAAAATTTCTTTAACAAAAATTACAACCAAAAATGAAAAATGCTTTATTATTGTTTTGCGATAGTTAAGAAAAATCAACATCAGAGGCACAGACTAATACAGACTCGACATAAGTGACAGGTGTCAAAAAAGTATTCTTTAACCATATGGTTAATATTTTCAAATTATTCTACGAATTAGGTTAGAAAGAGAAAACTGATATAACGCGCCATAAGAAAAATGGATGCCAGATCGGTTTTTGTTGTTCCACTCACTCCTAAGTCGTAGAAAGTGTTGCCATGTTAGCGTAAAACGGACTAAAAACCGCTGTGTTTTCTCCTAAAATCGCTAAGTTTTTCCCCATTTTTTCTTATAAAACTCTACTGTCGAGTCTGTATTTAGTCTGTGTCAGAGGGCTCTGCTTTGTATAACAGATTGGTATGGCAGCATTGGCCGATTGTAATGACTCTTAAACTTAAAAAAGCTTTTAATCAGCTCTTTTTAAACTGGTAAAAAAATGCTTTTAGCATCAGTGCTGCCAGAAGTGACGATTTTTCGTAATTTTGACGATTTTTTCATGACATTTCGTCGCCTTATTATTGTTTTGCTCCATACGCCATTTTTGAAAAAAATGAGTTAAGGTACCTACAGACGACGCAATATTATGTACAATATTCAATTATATTGACGGTGTGTGGGTTATATTGACGACTGTACAATGGTCAATCTTACCCACACACCATCAATATAATTAAATATTGTACATAATATTGCGTCGTCTGTAGGTACCTTAAGGAATTGAGTATATATAATATAAATATCCTCTTTCTTATTCCGAAGTCCGTTTTTTAAAACTTCGTTTCAAATTTGAGATATCCAGCATTTTCTAAGAAAAAACACACAATTTTGACGTTTTTTTTTTTTTAAATTTGCGTTATAGAAAAGGCTCTAGATTATTTAAAAATTAACGGATCTTGAATATTTTTGAAAAGAAGATTAATTATGTTGGTACTAGTGTTTGGGGTCCGGGAATTCCCGGGTTGGATTTCCCGGGAATTCCCGGGAAAACACTGACGGGAATTCCCGGGAATTTTTTTAATTTTTCCCGGGAAATCCGGGAATTTTGTAAAATAAACCTTTTTACATAAAAACGTTTATTTTACTTTAATTTTTACCATTTTTTTTACAAACAGGTATAATTAAATTGATATTTTATGTATTTTTTCTATTTCGAAGAACAGTGCAAATATATATTCATAGGAAATCTGACCAAGTGTAAAAAGTATGTTAATATCATGAAAAAACTTAAAAAGTCAAAAAATATACGTCGGTTAATGATAATTTTGCTAAGACTGTCAAAAAATATAAAAATTTTGAACCTAGAATTAACATTTCCAGAATGAATATTTAAAGTGTTGCCAAATATATTAGTTTTTTCTCGAATAACGCAGTTTTATTTTTTTTTTGCGATTTTTAGCTATTTTTTGCGATTTTTTGTGAAGGAAAAAGTTGCAATATTTTTTTTGGTTTGTTTTATTGTATTTCAGGATTTTTAACTTTTATGTTTTGATTTTTTATGTTTTAATTAATTGTTTATCTCTAATAAAACTGTTTTCAATAAAAAGATACTCAAATTTTAATGTTTTTTAGGATTTACATTAATAATGAAAATTTCCCGGGATTCCCGGGAATCCCGGGAAATAAATTATTTTTTTCCCGTTTCCCGGGAAATTGAAAAGTCCGGGAATTCCCAAACACTAGTATTATTATTACTATTCTACGTACCAAATTTTAATACCGTAACTTCTAAACATTTTAAGTAATGTCATATTTGCCATTTAGGTTGTGTGGGAGGTAGGCGTGTCCATTGACCGATCATCCCCATTTTTAATACCAGGCAACCTGACTATATAAGTGTTCTAAATACATAGTTTTGTAGATCTAGCTCTTTTTGTTTCATTGTTATTTTGTTTGGCATTGAGAACTCATTTGCTCCATATCACACCAAATGTGTATGCAAAATTGGATATGGAGCATAATACCATAAAATCTTATTTTCTTAAAAGCTTAAAATCTTTTGATCTATTGTATGTAAAAGTCTGAAAACTTGAAGCTTTGTTTACAATATATGTAGCAATAAATGGTAAACATTAAAACAAAATCCATCGATTACTTTTCGAGAAAATTTGTGGTAAACCTATTTTATCGTTTTTCTCGAAACCGAGTTGTTGGCGTATGGAGCAAAACAATAATAAGCTGACGAATTATGTTTTAAAATCCTTAAATGAAATTTTGGTTTTGCGCGTATATAATCACCAACTTTGGGCATAAATCCCCAAGCACAGACTAAATACAGACTCGACAGTAGAGTTTTACAGGAAAAAAATGGGGAAAAACTAAGCGATTTTAGGAGAAAACACAGCGGTTTTTAGTCCGTTTTACGCTAACATGGCAACACTTTCTACGACTTAGGAGTGAGTGAAACAACAAAATCCGATCTGGCATCCATTTTTCGTATGGCGCGTTATATCAGTTTTCTCTTTCTAACCTAATTCGTAGAATAATTTTAAAATATTAACCATATGGTTAAAGAATACTTTTTTGACACCTGTCACTTATGTCGAGTCTGTATTAGTCTGTGCCCCAAGTCTGGCAGCCCTGAATACTGAAATTTTAAGCTTTTTTCCAATGTTTCGCAAACTGTTAAATGGGATGATCTTAAACTGTAACAGTTTTTTTTAACAGACGCGCCACGCATGACAGGTCCCATAAAAGTAATCTAAACTTACAAGAAAGGTTCCCAAGCATTATACACCGATATGCCTGAAACTTTATCTCTCTGGCCCTTTGTTCCAACTAGGAATACCAGGAATTTATATATGTATGCCTGAAACTTAAAATAAATATAAAAGAGACGATTTTGAGCTAGGGTTGTCTCGGCATATCGCCCATAGCGGGGATTTAGAGGGTCAAACAATTAAGATTTTTTGATTTTACAGCTATTTCTTTTTAAGAAACTGCATTATGTTTTTATATAGGAAGCAAGGTTTTTTGATACCTGTCCAACGGTCGTAAAATCTCGCAAAAATTCGGCTTTGTTAAATATATTTTTTCACGAAAAATTTTAAATTTGGTGGGTGGGTGGGTGGTGGTTGATTATATTAAGGCATATACCTACGATATCCATATAAATATAAAATAATCTTAAATACATTTTAGTCAAAACTATTTTTGCTCTGATCATTATTTCTGTTAGTTTTGGAGTTATCGGAATTTTCCCAAAGGGCAATTGTATTTAATAAGGAGGCAAATAATTTTTTTAACACTTATATGGTTGATAACCCGAGACATCCGAACCTTAAAATCGTCTCTTTTTATATATATGGGCTATTTCACGTCAACGGGAGACCCCCCCGCCCCCAAAATTCTATTGGTCGTAGAGAGTTGTATTATGGCTTAAAATTTAGCCAATGATATCTACTTTTGAAAGCTGAGTGGCGGAAGCGAATCGGGATACCCCGATCGGGATATGCTGAAAACTAATGAAGGAGTTATCGGATTTTTCTGAAATTTGTTATATGGGGGTTTATTGGGACGCTTATTTCAAATTTTCATTCAGATTTCAAAAATTCAAAATGGCGGATCCAATATGGCGGATGATTTTTTCGAGGTTTTCGCGTTCAAATAAAACTCGGTTTCCGGGTGTATTATGGGTCACTAAACACGATTCTGAATTTAGATTTCCAAAATTCAAAATGGCGGATCCAATATGGCGTTTTTTTCATTTGTTTTTAATTTAGATTTTCTTGAAACTTGGTATCCGGGGGCTATTTGGGACGCTGATTTCGAATTTTTATTCAGATTTTAAAAATTCAAAATGGCGGACTCAATATGGCGGACGGTTTTTTTTAGGTTGTCGCATTAAAATAAAACTCGGTTCTCGGGTGTATTAGGGGTCACTAAACACGATTCTGAATAGAGATTTCCAAAATTCAAAATGGCGGATCCAATATGACGTTTATTTTTTTTTTAATTTCGATTTCCTTGAAACTTGTTATACGGGGGTTATTTGGGACGCTTATATCAAATTTTTATTCAGATTTCAAAAATTCAAAATGGCGGAACCAATATGGCAGATGATTTTTTTTTTTTAAATTGTCGCATTTAAGTTAAACTCGATACCCGGGAGTTTTATGAGTCACTTAGTACGAATCTCACATCAGATTTAAAATCGTTATTAAAAAAAATATAAGAGCCATGTTGGATCCGCCATTTTGAATTTTGAAAACCTTATGTCAGATTCGTACTAAGTGACTCATAATTCTCCCGGGTATCGAGTTCAACTTAAATGCGACAATTTAAAAAAAAATATCATCTGCCATATTGGTTCCGCCATTTTGAATTTTTGAAATCTGAATAAAAATTTTAAATAAGCGTCCCAAATAACCCCCATATAACAAGTTTCAAGGAAATCGAAATTAAAAAAAAAAATAAACGTCATATTGGATCCGCCATTTTGAATTTTGGAAATCTCTATTCAGAATCGTGTTTAGTGACCCCTAATACACCCGAGAACCGAGTTTTATTTTAATGCGACAACTTAAAAAAAAACCGTCCGCCATATTGAATCCGCCATTTTGAATTTGTAAAATCTGAATAAAAATTCGAAATCAGCGTCCCAAATAGCCCCCGGATACCAAGTTTCAAGAAAATCGAAATTAAAAACAAATGAAAAAAACGCCATATTGGATCCGCCATTTTGAATTTTGGAAATCTAAATTCAGAATCGTGTTTAGTGACCCATAATACACCCGGAAACCGAGTTTTATTTGAACGCGAAAATCTCGAAAAAACCATCCGCCATATTGGATCCGCCATTTCGAATTTTTGAAATCTGAATGAAAATTTGAAATAAGCGTCCCAATAAACCCCCATATAACAAATTTCAGAAAAATCCGATAACTCCTTCATTAGTTTTCAGCATATCCCGATCGGGGTATCCCGATTCGCGCCGCCATATTGGCTCACTTACCATTGGGTTCAACTTCCGCCACTCAGCTTTCAAAAGTAGATATCATTGGCTAAATTTTAAGCCATAATACAACTCTCTACGACCAATAGAATTTTGGGGGCGGGGGCAGTGTTGCCATATATCAAGATTTCCCTTTTTTTGCAAGTTTTTTGAGGTGCTAAAAAGATTTCAAGATTTTTTCTAAAAAAACAAGATTTTTGGAAAATAATAAAGTTTTTTCAAGATTTTCTTAATTAGTTAAAAAATATAAAAATCATCAGTTTTTTTTTTTTGTAAATACCCAAAATATTGGTCCTATATCAACGTTTTAGTATACCGACCGATTCAGAATCACTATTTGGGTTGACTTAGCGTGTCCGCCCTTCAGGGGGCTAATTATGTAACTTGATAATCGTCATCGTTAGCTCATTATTCTATTACCAAAAAATGACACTATATAGTAATGGAATAACGATGAAAACGATACGATTGACGACTATTAAGTTACATTACCCCCCAGTCTATGTAAACGGTTACAATTAAATATGGCTTTATTCTATGAAATTATGAGATATTCGATTAAAATTTTGTTTTTAGCTTGGTAACCTTATTAAATCCATTTAAAATCAGGCCATTCTTTGACTTGGTCGCCATATGAAAATTCAACCCGATATTCACTTAAATCTGTAAGTTGGAAACATACAACAATTTTTCACTTAAATTGTTGCTGCACTAATTAAAGATCTAACCACATATAGATCCAATCCGTCACATATTGTCTAACATGCACCGGTGTTTGATATTTGCTTACTGTGCACAATTTTCCGAGCCTTCATAAATTATGACTCTTTCAAGGCTCAAAAAATAATAGAACGCTCGAAATTTGTTTTTTTTTTAACATTCATAAAGGAGTCTAAACAGACTCAGAAAGTAACAATTATTTTTCAGAATATTTTATGAGTCATATAATAGCGCTTAGGGGCCCCTGTAGGTTAGTTGGTAGCGTGCTAGCCTATGAAACATGGGATCGTGGGATCGATTCCCACTAAACCCTTGGTCGATTTCGAGACGACGGTCATTGTAAAAAGTTCTCGGTTATGTTTAAATAATTATTAAAAATGATTTGTAAATTAATTGGGAAAACTAAATAACAACTGAACATTGGATCAAAATTATTATTATTATATTATAAGAGCGCTTAGAAAAAGGGACCATTTTGAAAGGAAAAAGCATTCATATTAATATGTTTTCTGAGCTTCTAAGGACTCTTTTATGAGTCTTTCGAGTTTCAAATGAACGCTGGGTTGTTTTTTGATAATTTTTTTTACACTTGATTTTAAATTTAAATTGAAAATACATAAATTTGTATTAATTTTTAATTATTTCAATACTTTTGTAAAAAAAAGATTTTTTTCAGAAAAAAAAGATTTTTTTCAGAAATAAAAAGTTTTTTCAAAAAAATATATGGCAACACTGGGCGGGGGGGTCTCCCGTTGACGTGAAATAGCCCATATATATATATATATTAATTTTCAGGCAAATCTGTGTATAACAGTTGAAAGACTTCCCTTCACTGAAAAAAATAGCTTCGTGAAATTAATGAAAATTGACTTAACCTTAATGAAAAATGACTCACGTTTTCAACCGAAGACAGGTTTCATTTGATTAATGAAACTGGTGTCATTAAAGTTCCTTTCAATAAAAACTTGCATATAAATAATGAAAATATTCGTAGAACTTGTTTGAAACGTTTTATTAAGTTTTTCATAAAATGTATGAAAATATCCATTGATTAAATGTGGAATAGTAGTTGGTAATGAGCGTATGATAATTGCTTTTTACAAGTAACTAGTTGCTAACTTTATTAAGGTTTTGATATGGGAATTACGATAAATTCATGTTGGTTATAGTTATCAAAATTTCCATAGAAAGCCCCTAATAAAGTTAGGAACAAGTTACCTAAAAACAGCACGTATCATACACCCATAAGTGAAAATTTGCATTAATAACAATTTTGGTAAGTCACATGTAACCATCACTGTAACCGTCATTGAAATTTTATTTAGGTGCATGTCACAGACTCAATTCCGATCGGAATTGAAAAAAAGTTGTTACTCGTAAAACGCAAAACAATTTTTTTTTTTTCGGAATGAAATCACTTTCAAAAATCAGTGTGGAATTGAATTGCTAAAAGTGGTTTCATTCCGAAAAAAGTATTTGCATTGCGTTTTACGAGTGAACCACTTATTCCACTTCCGAACGGAATTGAGTCTGTGACATGACCCTTAATTGCACACTTTTTATGGTTTTCACCAAGTAACAAAACAAAATTTACACACAACAAAATTTTACTCCAAACTTAAATTGGTCTGAATTGCCATATAAGGTAAACTATAAAAGACAAAAACGCGATGACATTAAAAACACGTGCTGCCAAAACGTAGCAACAACGTAGCAATGGAACAACACAAATTACCCTACATTTCATCACAAAATTTTAATGACTCAAAAAACTATTTTTCTGTTGCAAATTATATTTTATAAGAAACAGTCAAAAGAAACACTTATACGGAACTTTTCACTTGTAATTTCAATTAGATATAACCAGCATAACACACACACAAGTTTCAATAACAAAGCAAAAAAATATAAAATTATTTTATTTTATTAGAAAAAAGTTAACACACATGTAAAAATTACAATAAGACTAAACACGTGGTGTAATAAAACGTCGTATGTTTTTGTTCTGTTTTCTTTCTCTTATTCGCAACGCAGAGTTGTATTTAGTTCTAAAAATCTTATGATATTTTTTAATGAAATTATGAAATCTAATGAAACAAGTTTCATAAAATTTGTTCATAACATGCATGAAATTTCAATCAGCTTATGAATTCCTTCATTTAAGTAATGAAAACAAAATAATGAATCCGTTTCATTAATATCAGGAAGGTTATTTTTTTCAGTGTTGTTAGTTAAAACTAGCAGAGCGTCGCACTTTTTTCCCACGTTTTTTGTTACAAAACTCTAATGTCCACAAGTCCATAAAATAATTTTAACTTCATTCCACTCCAAATTCTGTATTCCTGTTTTCCCTATTGAATAAGTTTTAAAAAATTTTCGTTGATTCATTTTCATTTTCGTTGATTCATAAATTTTCTAATTAAATACACATATTTTTCATTGAAATATACAATCTTTATTTTACGACTAGATCCAAAGAAGTTTCAAATTAAACAATACATACAAAAATTACGTCATTAATTAATACAAATATTTAATTAATGCATTTATGCAAAATAAATCTCTGCCAAAAATTAGATGTTACACATTAAAATCTTAAAATAATAAAAAATAATTACCAAATTTAATATAAAAAATAAACTTAAAATTATTAAAAAAAAAAAATAATAATTTATACAATAAAAATAACTGATAATTATAATATTTATATTAAATTACTAAACTTATTTACATCAGACAAATTTTCGAAATACTTGTAGTAAATTGAATGTTTGAGTAAAAAATAAAAAGAAAAAAGAAAATGTTAACCAAAAAATAAAATTTTAACCAAAAATAACTGTACATTTATGAATTTTGAAAAATATAAAAACCTTTTTTTGGTCTTTTTTTACTTTTACATTAAGTTGTTTGATTATACTTACACAAAATACAATGTATGTATAGCTAATAATTAAATAATTAAGTTTTAACTTTAATATTTTTTTTAGTTCATTTTTTATATATATTTTTTTTAAATAATTGCCAAATACATCAAATAGTTATCAATTCATTATAGATAAATCAAACATTTTTAGGTACCTATTTTTTAAAATAAGAAATTTTATAATACTTTTTTTAGGGCTCGTGTTTTTTTTTTTATTAATTTTACATTATTCGCTTCTGGAATATTATAGAGTTGGTAAACTGACAGAGATAGGAGGATTGTGCGCCGTTTTTTTGTGTTTACTTTTTGCCCAAAGTATCACGCCATTCATTGTATTTATCCATTTCCTCATGCAATTGTAGTGCCTCTATGCATGCGTTAAAGAATGGTGAACCAAAGCAATCTTGTCTATACATTTTTTTTTAGAAAAATAAATAGAAAATAAAATGTAAGAAAATTAGTATTTTATATATAAAATTGTGTACAAAATATATTTTATTTTTTAATCAGACTTTTCAAAAATTGCTGTTTAAAATTTATAAAAAAAAAACAATTTTAAAGTTTTGGTTGATATTAAAAATTTCCAAAAACTTTTATTTGTTTGCAGTATTAAAAAAAAAAAAAAAAAATCAAAATAATATTGCAGAAAATTTGCTGCTAGAATTTATGATAAAAACAAAATACATATGTTGGGTTGATATTAAAAATTCCCAATAAAAAAAAAATCATTTGTTTGCAATCTTTAAAACAAATTAAAAAAAAAAATTGTTTAAAAATTTTGTTCCAAATGATATTAAAAAATTTTCTAGAAAATTCAAATATTTAAACTTAAAAAAGAAACAAAATTATAAGAGATATAAAAGTTTCAAGTTTCTATGAAATTTTTTTCGCAAACTGCATGTTTGCGACGATAAACTCAAGTTTAAAGTTAGTTTTAATTTACGTCGTTAAATTCTACAGTGTTAAAATCTTTTTTTGCTCCACTGTGCATAAAATAACGACAATATTGCCAACTAAGCGCTTTTTTATTTGTATTATATGCCATTTACATATACCTCGAAATCCAAAAAAATGGGATTTCAATGAAAATCCAAGTAAATCCAATTACGTTTTTGGATTTCAAATGTCAAATCCCATACAAAAAAAAACTTGGATTTTGGGAAAATCGTAAAATCGCAATTTAAAATCCCAAAAAATTTCTACTACTTAATTGTACAACTATGGGTTTTCCCAAAATAATCATCCCTAATGCTTTTTTTACAACGCTGCACACGATTTTTTATCAGCTGTTGTTGTTTTTTATAAAGTAAATAAACAATTAAAATTTATTTTTTTTAAAACTATTAAAAGATTAATAAAAACAATGTTTAGCAATGTTTGATTTAAAATTTACCATTGCAAATGGTAAACGCACAATTTAGTTGACCAATTTGGTCTTCCTAACAAAGAAAAACACTCAATGGTGGCGGACCCAAACTTGGCAAAAATGTTAATTTTCTTGCATTTAATGAAGCAGCTCTACATAAGAACACATTTTTTGATATTGTGGTCACAAAATATACTAGTGGGATTGAAAATATTGGCTCCGGCAAAGAAAAATCATTGTTTTTAGAAATATTTATAAAATTGGGTAATTTTCCAACTAACAACCCTGTACACAAATCAAAAGAAAATACAGAGTTAGTACAAACAAAATCCCGCTAAATGTCAAAAAAGCATATGTAAACGGTATAGATTTTAATTGGATTTGAAATCCAAATTTATATGGATTTCGGGGTACATGTAATATGCTATTTACATATACCCCGAAATCCACAAATCCATTTACTTGGATTTTCATTGAAATCCCATTTTTTTTGGATTTCGAGGTATATGAAAATGGCCTATAAATAGCATATTTAGCGGGATTTTGTTTGTACTAACTCTGTATTTTCTTTTGATTTGTGTACAGGGTTGTTAGTGGGAAAATTACCCAATTTTATAAATATTTCTAAAAACAATGATTTTTCTTTGCCGGAGCCAATATTTTTAATCCCACTAGTATATGTTGGGACCACAATATCAAAAAATGTGTTTTTATGTAGAGCTGCTTCTTTAAATGCAAGAAAATTAACATTTTTGCCAAGTTTGGGGCCGCCACCATTGAGTGTTCTTCTTTGTTAGGAAGACCAAATTGGTCAACTAAATTGTGCGTTTACCATTTGCAATGGTAAATTTTAAATGAAACATTGTTAAACATTGTTTTTATTAATCTTTTAATAGTTTTTAAAAAATAAATTTTAATTGTTTTTTTACTTTATAAAAAACAACAACAGCTGATAAAAAAAAATCGTGTGCAGCGTTGTAAAAAAGGCATTTGGGATGATTATTTTTGGAAAAACCATAGTTGTACAATTAAGTAGTTGAAATTTTTTGGGATTTTGAATTGCGATTTTACGATTTTCCCAAAATCCAAGTTTTTTTTATATGGGATTTGACATTTGAAATCCAAAAAAGTAATGGGATTTACTTGGATTTTCATTGAAATCCCATTTTTTCTGGATTTCGAGGTATATGTAAATGGCATAAAAGATAAATTTAAAAAACCAATAACATTTGCTCAAATTGTTTGACAGCTAATTTAAAAACAGAGAATTGGCTATAAAAATAAGCTTTTTTATAAAAAAAAACTTTGTCGGTTATATTTTATACAAAAGCTTTAGCATAACTCTCTTTAGCTTTATCATTTCGAATTTTTTGGGAATTTTAATGGAAATAAACAGGAACAATAGGCGATTAAGCTTCGACAACACTGGCACTATAGACTAAACAGACGCGACACTTGTAAAAGATGTCGAAAAAGTAATCTTGAACCATATGTTTACTTAAACGTATGATTTTAGATTTTGGAATATTAAAGCATTATCATTCGATTGCCAGAATTAAGTTGATATTTTAATTCTCTTTTACAACCACATTAACGTTTCGAATAGTTGCAGAAAACGGGTACAGGCATAGGGGTGAAACGAATAAGTTTCGCACATGTTTATGTATTAGTGACGCACGCGCACGTAACTTTTGACGTTTCATACAAAACGCATACAAAACAATCAACGAAAATACAGATGCAAAAGCTCACACGTACAGGCACACGTATTCTAGACAGAGAAGTAAATTTAGTAGTATTTTGTATGCGTCCATATTGAAAGTACCAAAATAAGCACTCGTGTTGCATGTCTATATGGTCTGTGGTACAGGTCATCGAAAAATCTTTGCCCCAAATGATTAAGTCGACACTTTATAAGACCCAGACATCCGTTTGTCAAAAATAAGAACATTTTGTGTAATCTAAGGATTTGGCAGAGATCAAAGAGAAAAAGAAAAGGAAATAATCTGAGAATTATTTTCTAATAAAATGCCCAAAAATCACAAAATCATTGAAAAAAATTTCTCGAAATCTTTGAATATTCTATATGAAAACTCTGAGACCTTTTCTCTAGGAAAACTCTGAAAATCTTTCTATGTAAAAAATCAGAGAATTTTTTTCTAGACACAATTTTTGAAGTTTTCTATAGAAGAACAAATTTACACAGATGATATTACATTTTTAAGATGATATTACATTTTTAAGGTTGCGATTTGGAGATTTTGAGGGAAATTGTGAAAAATTTTGATTTTGAGCGATTCCATTATTGTACCAACATAAAAATTTTAGAATATATTCTTTAGGACTTTCTCTATAAGATTAACAAGTAACAAAAAAAAAATCGGGGGATACCATCCTCACCATTTTCTCCTCCCTTTATCACGACCTTAAAATAAGGGAGGTAACCCTTATTTTTTTCGAAAAATTTTTGGTTATGGTTGGTCTTTTAGAGCCTATTATGAGCTTCAAAACAAACCAAAGATGGGCTTTCTAGCTATAATAGAACCAACGATATTAAGTTTTTACGGTGTAAAGTGTCGCGACTGGGAGATTTTGTGGCCCCTGTTGACTTAGAGGGCTGAAAATTTGTACTTCTTAGTTTTTTTACGTAGTGTAAAAACTAAACCAAATTTCATCAATATCGGAGGGGGTCAAAAGTATTCATGATTGATTTCACTAAGAATGACCCAAAAACAACTTCAAATAACAGTTGTAACTCAAATTTTCTGAATTTTTTTATTAACAAAAAAAAAACTTTTAACCTCAAAAACGGTTAAAATTCTTTGGTAATAATTCCTGCTGTATCTGACACTTCCAACTCGTTTAACACATCTGTTTTTCTGAAAATTTCTAAAAAATTATATTATAAAATGTTAGATTGAGCTAGTTTTTTTAATAAAAAAAAAAACTCAGAAACTGAGAAGTTTTCTATGCGAATGATGCTTCTAAACTTGAAAATTTTTCTATACGACGAATTTTTCTAAATATTATAATTTTTTGGTGGGAAAATGGCCCAGGATCTGAGAAAGTTTTTCTGCAGGTGTAAAAAGCACATAACGACTTGTTTATCCTTTTCTCTGTTTTCTTTTTCCAATAAAGCTTTGAGTCCGAGATCACACCTAGGTATTGCGTCCTTTAGATAGTTCAGGGATGACTCCATCTAATTTAGGATTATCAAACCTGTCTAACAATAAGTCCTTTTGTGAACCAAACGAGTTTGGTTTTGGCGGAATTAGGTATCAGATTATTGGTTCATTATAAAAAAAATCAGGAATAATTTACAAAAATCCTCCAAAGAAAAAGTTATCAAAATTATACGAATATAACGGTATATTACAAAATATGTACACTAGAGAGTCCCTTATTTTGGAAATGTTGTAAATGTTGAGACGGTACCCGATCATTTTTTTTCTTTTTGACTTAAAAATAACTGAGGAAAAATTTTACGCCCCTACGACCACGCCTTCACTACGCAAGCGGGGCCCAAAAAATCATTTTTCTATACAAACCAAAAAAAAATTTTTTTTTAAATTTTTTTTGTTATTAATTATTATATTACTTGGTTAGCTTATTCACGACAAAAAAATTTGATTTTGGTGGGATAAGGCTTTCAGCTCTAAAAAATTTTGGAAAAAAAAAATTAGAGCCGCAGGAGTCCTACGGTAAAAATTTTTTTAAAAAATATTTTTTTTTTTAGTTTTGACAAGCAACGGTTTTAGTTGTTTTGTTGCTTTAAATGATATATATTCATAAAAAAATATTATTTGTATCTGTGACATCGTGTTCTAAAAAATGGTAAAAAATTCATTTTTGATGTTTTTCGATACACGATAAAGATGTCACAGATATGAATAATATTTTTTTTAAATATATATCATTAAAAGCAGCATACCAACTAAAACCGATGCTTGTTAAAATTAAAAAAAAAAATATTTTTTAAAAAATTTTAACCGTAGGACCCCTGCGGCTCTATTTTTTTTTTTCGAAAATGATAAAGATGTCACAGATAATTTTTTTAGAGCTGATAGCCTTATCCCACCAAAATCAAATTTTTTGTCGTGAATAAGCTAACCAAGTAATATAATAATTAATAACAAAAAAATTAAAAAAAAAAATTTTTTTTTGGTTTGTATGGAAAAATGATTTTTAAGGCCCCGCTCTTTAAGACCCCGTCGCGTAGGGAAGGCGTGGTCGTAGGGGCGTAAATTTTTTCCTGAGTTATTTTTAAGTCAAATAGAAAAATATGAGCGGGTAACGTCTCAACATTTCAAACATTTCCAAAATAATACTATGTTTAGACCAAACAAAAACTAACTTGTTTTTGGCAAAAAAACATTTTGGAAAACCAAACTGTTTACACCGAATAAAAAGAGTTTTTGTTTGTCAAATCAAATTAATTATTTTCTAAATTCACTAAAAAACAGAAAATTATAAAAGCCACACGTTATTAAAAAAATTAAATTACACATTTATTTACTTTTTTAAAAGATTTGAATATTAATTTCACAAAAAACAAATATTTTTATTTTGACATTCGTTTTTACCAATAGAAAATTGAAAGTAATATTCACACTGAATTAATAGTAGCATTGACCAGAACCAAAATTCTAGTTTTTGTCCAGTTTTAGTTGGCAACGCAGTTTTTAAATTGTATGGAAAATTTATGTAGTTTTTGCCAAAAACCAAAAAAATATTCAAAAACAAGTTGTTTTCGTTGGTGTAAATACCGTATAAGGGACAATCTAATGTACACATAAAAAAATGTTTGATAAATTTCTATACAGTTTTCAAAATCCAAAAATTTTTTTTTCAAATTATTAAAAAAAAAAAATTAAATAAAAATTAAATAAAAATAAAATAAAAATAAAAACGTACCAAATAAAACAAAACAACTCATCAAGAACAAATAATTTTCTATGTGAGTTTCATCATTTAGTTTATGTTCTTTCTGAATAAGAGCAGCACACAGAGTTGTAATAGATGAAATATATGAAGTGATGGAACATTCAACATGTTTCTTTTTTTTTTTTTTTGTAAAAAAATGAAGTTTCCACAGTCTGTTGACTTTATAGCATCCGTTTTTTGATTTTTTTTTAATTAAAAAAAAGCTGCATTTTATACCATGATTTTTTTATCATAGCATAGTCGTTTGAGTAGTAGAATTATAATGAATATAAATATATACGATTTTACAATGATTAATTTTTTCGATTTTTTTTTCAGTTTTTTGTTTTATTTTTCACATATTGTTATGTTTTTGTTTTTTCTTTTTTGTTTATATGTATATTATATAAAGGAGTGTTTTTAACGTGTTTTATCACAATATTTTTCATTAGTTTTTTTTTTTTTTGTTTAAATATATTATCTTGTTGTAAACATTAATATATTTGCCAGCAAATTTTTATAAATTTATAATGTAATTATTTTTTGTTTAATTTTCAAATATATAAACTAATAATTTACAATTGGATAATAGTTTTTTTTGTTGAAATAAAAACATTTAAAATGCTTAAATTTTCAATAAAAAAAACATTTTTTTTTTATTGTGTTCTTGTAACACAAAAATTGCAAGAAAAATGTATATTTTAATAACTACAAAATATATTAAACAATTTCTTTAAGTGATTTTCTTGTTTTTCTTATAAACAATAATTTTCAAATACTAATTACGTATATATCATAATTTTAGAAACAAATTAAAAAATAAATACAAAAAAATAATACAATACTTTCTGTGTTAGTTAAATAAGAAATGTTTAAGGCAAATAAAAAAAAATATATAAAAAAAAATTGCTGAGCAAATTATTTAAAATAAAAAATAAAAAAACAATTATTATTTTTAACTATATTCATACTTATTTTTTAAGATTTACTTATTTTTTAAGTATATAAAATTAAATGTTTAAAACTAGGTTTGCTTTTAAATAAATAAAATTTTAAAATTAAAAAAAAAAAATAATACAAATATATATATAAAAATAAAATAAATAAGTACAAAATAAACTTTTTTCTTCCTTCTTTTGTTTGTTTGTTGTTTCTTTTAAATAATTTAAGCTCGGTTTAAGATTTTTGTTTTAAACATATTTTAAAAATAAAACTAAAAAAACTGTTATTATGTTGTAACCGGCGCCATATTGAATGATGATACTGGTACACCATTTATAAATTTAATAAATTGTTGCAATTTTGAAACTTCTTCTGGAGGTATTAATAAAACTTTTAAACATTCACCAAACCATTTTGAATCGAAACAGTTTTTCCTATAAAAAAATAAATTAAATTAAATCAAAAAATAAGTAAAGAAATTATAAAAAATAAATAAATAAAACATTAAAATAAGCAAAAAAAAAAAGAAATAAATGAATTTAAAACTAATAAAACTTAAATAAGCAAATTTTTTAAATGAAAATTTATACTAAGCTAATTTTTAATAAAGCTTAATACAGACAAAAATCAATACTGCACTCAAAAAAAAAAAACCTTGTAAAATAACAAGAAAAACGTGTAACTTTTATTTTTTGTTACCTTCTTTTTGACAAGAGTTCCTTGTAATTTTACAAGTTTTTTACCAAAAATTTTGTAATTTTACAAGATTTTTATTAATAAAATTGTAAATTTACAATTTTTTTGATGCGATAAAACTTACAAGGAGGTTTCGTAAATTTACTAGATTTTTTGCTACCCCGAGTAAAAATAAACATATATAACAATATATAACTTGATGCAAACATATTAAATCATATATGATTATACATCGCGTGAGATATTTTCAAAATTTTTAAATGCAGTCATATGTAGTTATAAATAATTGAATCATGATTCGGATTAAAAGGTGTACGGTTGATATAATTATATAAAATTATATGAGGGTCAATACAAAATTTGTTTTTCTGTATAATTTAATATAAAATTATATATATCCTATTCTGTTCAATGAATAACACTATATGTTTCCATTTAACCAACAATTTTCTAAGTTTTTAAGGCAAAGTATAAGAAACTTTTTAAAATGTTCCTAAACATTTCCTTGTTAGGGTTATGTATATTACTTACCTATCTGGTTCGAAGCGTACCCGAACATTTTTTTGTTTAAGAAAATTATATGTTTGGTGAATGTATCGTTGACCTGTGGTGTAACTCAACCCAAACCAAAAAACACCAAGATTTTACATGTTTTTATGCAATTAGATCTAATTAGATCCACTAATATATGGCAATGTCTGGTCAAAACTCGGATGAAATCAAATCCTATTTTATACAAGTTGATCTTTTTTAATGCAAAAACATCCACCACATATAAATATATATTGTGTTACATATCATTATATATTGTATCATATAAAAATTTTTACTCGGGACCTCTTATTTTACGAGAATTCCTAGTAAAAGTTACGAGCTTTTTTGTAATTTTGCAAGTTTTTTACTAATAAAATTGTAAATTTGCAACTTTTTTTGCGCAATAAAAGTTACAAGGAATTCTCGTAAATTTACTATTTTTTTTTTGTAAACAATCCATTAAAATTTGTAAAATTACAAAAAAATTTGTAAAATTAAAAAAAAAAATTGTAAATTTCGATAAAAAAAATTGTTTACTAAAAAACAAGGAAAACTATCAAATATTGGTAAACTGGGATTACGAAACTTTTTCTAGTAAATTGACAAGGTTTTTTATTTTATGTTTATCAGTACCAAAAAATAACAAGAAAGTTATAGTCAATAAATTTCTAAGGCCCGTTAACATTAAAAAAATTAACCTGGAGTTAGCACTAACATGCACTTTAACCGAAGGTTAAAACAAAAATCGTTAACTCAATGTACGGGTTAGCAGTAACTTCCAGTTATTAATGTCAATAATTCTGGTTAATTTAATCCAAAAAAATCTTGCGGTTAAATATATAACTGGAAGTTTTGTTTACATAATGAATTAAGTAAATACTAAAAAAATTATTGCAAATAGAGAAATAGCTTAACAAATAAATGGCTGAATCCCATTTATTTAATATTTATTTAGAAACAAGTTGCGTATTTCGAAAAATATACGCTTCTAAACCTATTTTAACTACAATTTTAATATGGAAATAATAGGAAAAATATCTCAGCATCTAAAATATTTTTCCTTTAGAGAGAATCTAATGAGAGAGAATCTGGAAGAAGTCTCAGATTCTGATTTTTTTTCAGATTCAGATTTTTTTTTTTTCTGAAGCATTTTTTCTGTAAAAAAAGGTCTTAGATTCTGAGACATTTTTTCTACAGAAAATGTATCAGATTCTGAGAGATTTTTTTCTATAGAAAAAGTATCAGATTCTGAGACATTTTTTCTATAGAAAAAGTCTCTGATTCTGAGACGTTTTTTTATAAAAAAAAGTATCAGATTCTGAGACATTTTTTCTATAGAAAAAGTATCAGATTCTGAGACATTTTTTCTATAGAAACAGTCTAAGATTCTGAGAAATTTTTTCTATAGAAAAAGTCTCAGATTCTGAGACATTTTTTTCTATAAAAAAAGTTTCAGATTCTGAGACATTTTTTCGTTAGAAAAAGTATCAGATTCTGAGAAATTTTTCTATAGAAAAAGTCTCAGATTCTGAGACATTTTTTCTATAGAAAAAGTTTTAGATTCTGAGATATTTTTTCTATAGAAAAAGTCTCAGATTCTGAGACATTTTTTCTATAGAAAAAGTCTCAGGTTCTGAGACATTTTTTCTATAGAAAAAGTCTCAGATTCCGAGACATTTTTTCTATAGAAAAAGTCTCAGATTCCGAGACATTTTTTCTATAGAAAAAGTCTCAGATTCCGAGACATTTTTTCTATAGAAAAAGTCTCAGATTCCGAGACATTTTTTCTATAGAAAAAGTCTCAGATTCCGAGACATTTTTTCTATAGAAAAAGTCTCAGATTCTGAGACATTTTTTTCTATAAAAAAAGTCTCAGATTCTGAGACATTTTTTCTTTAGAAAAAGTATAAGATTCTGAGAAATTTTTCTATAGAAAAAGTCTCAGATTCTGAGACATTTTTTCTATAGAAAAAGTCTCAAATTCTGAGACATTTTTTCTATAGATAAAATTTCGGGTTCTGAGACATTTTTTTATAGAAAAAGTCTCAGATTCTGACACATTTTTTCTGTAGAAAAAGTCTCATATTCTGAGACATTTTTTCTATAGAAAAAGTCTCAGATTCCATGCAGTTTTCTATACAGAAAAAGTCGCAGAATCTGAGACACTTTTTCTGTAAAGATTCTTAGATTCAGAGTCATTTAATTCGTGGAGAAAGTCTTAGATGCTGAGACATTTGAACTATTGCAAGTCTCAGATTCTTAGAGTTTCTGTCTATTCAAAAATAAAAAACCACTTTCAGTAACATTTTTATTATTAAAGATTAATTTATATACATCCTCCCGCTGATGTGGGATTTATGACTTTCTTTGTGTTTGGCGGTTTGAGTTTCTTCGCTGCTCAAAGTTTGGATGACATTTTTATTATTTTAACGCAGAAAGATTCCATTTTGACCAAATTTCATACTCTAAAATAATTGAGGATTTATGTAATAATATATGTAATGTTGATGTTAAAAGCTTAAACTTTT
This sequence comes from Pegoplata infirma, assembly GCA_963921195.1. Lineage (NCBI taxonomy): Eukaryota > Metazoa > Arthropoda > Insecta > Diptera > Anthomyiidae > Pegoplata > Pegoplata infirma. The sequence continues at coordinate 86,373,487 of OY992538.1, forward strand.
GCCTTTTGCAATTCCGGTCCATCAGCGACTTCGGAGCGGATATCAATAATTTTTAAAATTTGCCTTCATTTAGTAATTCTTAAATATTTTTTGCATTTTTATTTAAATTTTTTTTGTTAAAAATATTTTCATAATATTTTGACTTTTTCTGTTTTAAAATAATTCACAATAACACGTAATCGGAAGTTAGCTAACTTTTTTCATTTGTTAACGAAATTTTTTAACTTGGTGTTAAGATTTTAAGTTAATGTAACTGGAAGTTAGATAACTTTAAGGTTAAATTTAACTAACTGGACTTTGTGTTAACAGGCCTAAGTGTCATATGATCCAAATTTAATTTTCCAATTTTAATAGGCTTCATTCTCTCCTGTATCGTGATTACAACTTTTACACGGACATACGGACGGACATAGCTAAATCGACTCAAAAAGTGAAAGTGAAAATTCGTGACGTTCATCGTACATTCGTCATACAGAAACTGGGGGTTATGTTTTAAACATTAGTGGTATTCAGAATCTTGCTTGCCAGCCCTGGCACTGGTGGTAAAAGAGCACTTTTCAAAATTACTTTTCAAAATACATGTATTTTTTGAAAGAAGTACTCATTTGCTACATTGCCAGGGCTGGCAGCAAGACTCTGAATACCTCTATTGTATTCGAATATGCTATTGTATGGTTTTAAATATTGAAGAATCTGAAAATCAACGATAGCACAGCTCAACATGAAAATGCGTATTGGATTCTGGTAAGTGATTTAGGTACTGTTTGTTGCGCTGATTCTAAATCCGCGACCCAAATATGTCTATCACGTCAGGATTTTGAGTTATTCGCGGTTAAAGTGCCGAAAAAGGCCTTTTTGGACCCTATTTAAAAGCTTACAATATAAGATCCTGACATGCGATTGACTTGGTATCAAGCTCATTCAAATTTATGTAATTTTCTCTATAAGAGAAGATAAAATGTTCTTGGAATTTAATTTTCTAAAATGGTAAAAAAATCATAAACAAAAAACCTTCCATTTTTTTAGGCCTTTATTCATAATACTTAAAGTGTACTTAAAGTAGGTTTATTTGACAAATATTCATTCAATATCAGTCAAATAAACCTACATTAGATTTAATTTACTCATTATGAATAGCCCAGTTAATATTTAGTTTATTTACACAGTATTTTTTAACAAATTTTCATACAAATACAGAAGTAAATATTAGATTTAAAGCACTTTTGGCTAATGATTTTTTCACCATTAAAAAAAATTAAATTCCAAGAAAATTTCATTTTGTCTTAAAGAGAAAATTGCGCACTTTTGAATGAGCTTAATTTCAAGTCATTCGAATGTCAGGATCTTCTTTTATAGGCGCTCAAAAATGGCCAAAATGCGCCTTTTTTGACACTTAAACCGCGATTTTCTCAAAATTGTGACGTGATAGAAAAATTTGAGTGACCGTTTTGGAATCGGGAAACCAAAATCTATAAACTTTTTTTGGTTTCATTCAAAACGCAGCGACAAACCTCAGATTTGTAGAGCGGTGTAGTCGATTCTCAATTGACACACAATGCTCTTTTAAAAAAAAATTTATGAAATTTAGCAAAATGACGATTTTTTATTTTGATTCCCATAAATTTTGAGGATTTTTTGGTAACCCCACTTTTTTTTTTACAAAAACGAAAATCTGGTAATTTTTTTTTGATTTTACACTGAAAAAAAAAAGGTTCGTGAAAGTAATGAAAATTGACATAAAATGACTCACGTTTTCAACAGAAGACATGTTTCATTTGCTCAATGAAAATGGTGTCATAAAAGTTCCTTTCAATTAAAACTTACATGGAATTAATGAAAATAGTCGAAGAACTTGTTTGAAACGTTTTCTGAAGTTTTTACCGTCACCGAAATTTTATTTAATTTACGTGATTGTGGTATACACTGCAAAAAAAAATGCACTTTCACAAGTTTTTATGGTTTTCACGTAAGTTTCTTAAAAAAAAAATTTACTTCAACGTGTGTAAATTCAACAAAGTCACCAAACAAAAGTGGAAAGACAAATTACGCGTCTTTAATTTTTTATATATTTAAGAAAAGTATCTGGTTAACATTTTTCATTGTGGTGATTTTTGACGATATTTTTTTTTAACTTTTAACGATTTTGAAAATTTTTTTTCTTCAAAATTTTGACGATTTTTTATAAAAAAAAAAACTGGTAGCACTGATGATCACAGCTATAGAGTATACAAAGAGGCGACTTGTAAGCATGTATTTGTTGTCAAAGTACGACTTGTAAGCACGTATTATGTGGTGAATTCACTTTGACAACGTACGTGTGAGAAAGTAGATAAATATTGTAATATCGTTTTTTCTTTCACCTTCGCCTCTATTATACTCTATGATCACAGCCAAAAACTTAAATATATAAAGACTAGGCAATAGTCAATTCTTTTTGACGTTTAAAGGTGGTGTTAGTTTTACAAATGGTATCTGGGAAAGCTGGAAATTTTGTTTACCTTTTATTTTTCGTTTAATTTTGCTGGTTGTTTTGATTTAATTATATTCATTTCGTTTTTTTATTATGTATTTTTTTATTTTCAAGTGACACAACAATAATTTTCATTCATAATTTTAAAATTTTTTAATGTTTATTTTTCGTTATTCCCAAATCGTTCCCAAAAACAAGATTGCCATCTGTAGATAACGACTTCGTTATTACTGACACTACTATTCATGAGTTACCCCTGATCACAGCCCTGTTTTATTGCGAGTATTGTCAATTTAGCGATTTTTTATTTATAGTAACGATACAATTTAACCTTAATGGTTGTCGCATGTAAAAACTAGATAAAAATTTTGAACATTTTTAATTTTAATTAAACATGGTACAATATAAATTTTACAGCGTTATTTTTAAAAGAAATTAAAAAAGGGTTTCTTTAAAATATATGTAGTTCGTAATTAGTATTTATGTAGTTTTTTAGTAAAAAAAAAAATTATAGACATATAAACTTAAAATAGACCAGTAAAATCTAGAGAAGATAGTGGAGAACCATTTATAACTTTAAGAAAATATTGTAGTTGGCTCACTTCTTCGTCAGGAATTAATAAAACTTTAAGGCAATCACCAAAAGTTTCATGGGTAAAACATTTCTGCCTGTTTTTTTTTTTTGGTAGGGAATAAAAGAACAATATAAAATACTATAAAATATCAATTAAAAATAACTATTGATATTATAAATGTTTTTTACATAAATTTTATGATATTTAATTGTAAGTTGATTTTAATTTTTAAAAATATATTTTTTAGAAACTAGAGATTTAACAAACATTAAACAAAATTTGAATTTAAACTGTCACTTTACTACAAACAACTAAAATAATTTGTTTATTCCTAATTTTGTTCAGTGTAAATTGTATAAATATTTTGTTAAATACGTATTAAACTTATTTACACTTATTATATTTACCCCCTTATTCATATTTAAAACATTAACTCCCTTATTCATATTCAAATTTGAATGCTTTATAACAGGTTTATAAAACGATTTTTCATACAAAAATTCGTTTTATAAAGCTGTTATAAATGTTCAAATTTGAATATGAATAAGGGGGTTAATGTTTTAAATACATATCATCATAAAAATTCCTGCTCTACATTAACTCTACATGTGGTAAAACAATTTCACATACCCGAAAGATTAAAAAAACTCTTGAATTTTTTAATCAAATAAAAATCTCTGTTAATTGTATTTTAATAGGAATGAATGAATCATTTAAAAACAAACTACATAGTACGTACATTTGAATAAATTTAATAAGACATTCAGAAGCAAAAAAGAAACAAAAATAAAAAAAAAATTGTGTATAAACAATTTAAATCAATATTAGAACGATTACATTAATAATATAGGGAAATAAAAATTGGCACGTGGTACAAGAAATTTAAAAAAAATATATGGACAATTGTCATTAACTTTTAACACTTATGATATTCTGTTAATTTTGCAATAACTTTTTCATTTGTAAATTAGGTGGTACCTGTGAATAAAGATAAGTTAAGGGAACCTTAAAGAGTAATTGTGCAAAGGCACAGCGCAAAAGGTCTCATTAGTTCATGGTAAGGAATGTTTAAAGTTGAAAAATGTAAAAAAATCGCTTGATACTCTCATGAAATTTTTCGTTCAAAGTTCCATATTGTTGGGTGCGTTAAAGCTATTGCTCCAAATTTAATACCTTTTAATCAGTAGACTTGGGCAATTATTTGGTGTAGGTTTAGTGGATGTGCCATCAATAAGAAAAAAGTTACATGGACCTAAATCTTTGATACCAATTTTTTTCAATTTTCAATTTTTCGAGGTTTTTTGATTGTAGCTTTTGGTGCAAACTGTAATTTTAAAATTCAAATACACATGGTAAAAGTCCTTGTAAAAATGCACAATCTGAGTTTAATTCGAGTGATGTGCTCGCAATGGTTACGAAGCTGCAGCTCTCCAAAGATGGGAAGAAAAAACGTGAATTTTTTAAAAAGTCTGTTTTTTGCGAGGCACACTCCCAGTTTTATTCCGAATGGCTCGGAATGCTTTGTGAACTTTAAAATTTACCATTTCCCACTTTATTTACAAACGCACCCAAAAAATATTCAATTGCAAAAATTTTATGAACTTTTTAAATTTTTTGCAAAATTTCGATATTTTAGTTTTGCATTATTTGACAGCCAAATGTGCATGGCTGAAAGTTGAACATGTAGAAATAATGGTATGTGCAAATATAATAAATCATGGAAAGCAACATTGATCAAAAGTTAATATTGGCCGCGGTGTTTTTCAGTTTTCACTTTTTTGTAAGGCACATCCAGGCCGCTTATAGAAATTGGTCGGTGAAAGGCGCGTTTGGTAGTCTTTTTAATTCTCTATCTTCAATTGATTCGCACCCAAAAAAATTTAACCTTTAGCGGTTTTTCGGTGGTTTTAAATTTTTGATACCTTTAAATATAATGGTTATATAAAATCTTACATTACTTAAAAAAAGTAGAAAAGAAATGTATTTTGATTTATTTTGACATGTCTAATTTGAATAAGATTTCAAAATTATTCAATTGTTTTTTGTAGTCGCGAAAATCGCGAAAAATCGCTAAAATTTGTTATAACCTTAATAAAATTAGTAATAACGTTAAAATATTTCGTAATAACCTTAATATTATCATTATTAATCATACTTTGAATAGTTTCAATATTCAGTGAAGGACAACACTGTAAAATCAGACTTCAAATATTAAAAAAAAAAAAATTATCAAAAATTAGTATTTTTTTTCAAAAATGTTCCCTTAAAACCACTGCTGTTTCTTACCTATTAAAGATAGAATAATGGTGTTAACTAAGAATTTGTTGAGATTTTGTTAATGCATTTGGTAATATTTTTCTAAAAAAAAACCGCTGGAAACATTAGGGCGTTTCATCAAAAACTTTTTTTTGGATTTTTGCAACTCTTGAAGCGGAATATGAATTCTTATGGCCTAAAAGATTTTTGAGATTTTTTTCAGATTTTTGGAATGTCGGGATCAACTCGCTCAAATCGATTTTATCAAAAAATTGAGGTTATGAAACATAATTTTTTTTATTTTTTGTTCTCTGGTGCCTTTTTTTAACAAAACCGGATATAATACTTCTTAATGTTGCTAGCCTCCTAAAAAAAAATATTCGCGGTCAAAATTATAAGTTCAAGGGTCACTAAGATGACCTTAAAAGTAAAAATTCAGAATTTCCCGTGTTTTAACCTCAATAATTCGAGAAATAAGCTATGTATGAACGTCATGTTGAATCCGTTAGATAGGTCTTTAAAACACCTTTCATTTAAAACCAATCTGACTATTGTCACTTTTGTAGAAATGTTAAAAAAAATAAAAAACTGGGAAAAACTCATTTCTCCCCCATTTTATCGAAAATTGAACTGGTGCATTAGGTAGTTTTTTTTTGTAAAGTTAAAATAATAACTTTTAAAAGCTTTTTATAGATTGTAGTTAGTGTTTCCAAGCCGGTTAACCAAAAAACCGGTTTTTTGTCAAAAAAACCGGTTTGACAAAAACCCGGGTTTCCGGTTTGGAAACACTAATTGCAATCAAAAAAACTTCTTTTAAGTTTATTATTTCAATTTTACAAAAAAACTACTAATGGATTCCCTTCGAATTTCTGTAAAATGGGGGAAAAAATGAGTTTATCTTAGTTTTTTAATATTTCTACTAAAGTGACAAATGTCATTTTGGTTTTAAATTAAAGGTATTAAAAAGACCTATCTAACGGATTCATCATTACGTTCATATATTGCATATTTCTCAAATTATTAAGGTTGGAACACGGGAAATTCTGAATTTTTACTTTAAAGGTCATCTTAGTGACCCTTGAAGTTATTATTTTGACCGCGAATATTTTTTTTAGGAGGCTAGCAACATTAAGAAGTATTATATCCGGTTTTGTTAAAAAAAGGCACCAGAGAACAAAAAATAAAAAAAATTATGTTTCATAACCTCATTTTTTTGATAAAATCGATTTGAGCGAGTTGATCCCGACATTCCAAAAATCTGAAAAAAATCTCAAAAATCTTTTAGGCCATAAGAATTCATATTCCGCTTCAAGAGTTGCAAAAATCCAAAAAAAAGTTTTTGATGAAACGCCCTAGGAAGCATTTTTATTTCCAAAATATTGGAAAATGTGCCGAAAAAAATTGGTTAAATGCAAATATCTCGATATTTAGCAAAGATTTTATGCATGTTTGAATATGTATTTTAGCTCTAGGTAAGCATAATACAAAATGGTACGTTTGGTAAACTTCGGATAAAAAATGTAATTTTGACAATTTTTTTAAAATTTTAACTTTAAACCGCCATAGTTTTGGGTGCGATCGCTCAAATTAATGCACGCGGACGGATTTGAATTACTTATTTATAATGTTATTTACCTACAAAGTCTTATCAATGTGCCACGAAAAATTTTTTTTTCTTAAATATTAAAAGTTAATGACAATTGCTCATATAAATTGGGTGTCAATGTAGTAAATAATGATAAATTCATAAATTATTATAAAAATATATCAAATTGAACTCTTTTATAAAATGTATAAATATAAAAAAATGTATGCGAAAGTAAAATAAAAAATTATTTATTTATTTATTCATAAATCATTGCTGGAAGACATAAATTTCTGATTTTCAAAATATATATAATATCTTGGTTTTAATTAGTAAAGAAAAATAACCTCGAGCTAGTGTAGTGTTGTATAGTTTTAAATACTTCAAAACAAATAGCAATTGCCTTAATATTTTGTTCGTTGTAGAGAAAGTAGTTTTATTTAAATATTTTTGGATTTTATTTTTAAACACATTTTTGCACAAACTTTTTGTATGTCACGGTAATAAATCATATTGTACAAGTAATTTTCTACAACCCTAATAGAAAAATAAAACTCATTAATATTATACCTTGAACTACAGTATTACATTTAAATTTTTGGTTATTTTGAAATTAAAAACTAGCTAGAAATAAAATATTGTTCTTAAAATAGCCCTAAGTAACACAAAACAAATGTACTAATTTTTAAAGTAATATACGAGGGATGTTTAAGAATGTTATTTGGTTTTCAACACAAGGTCTTTATTGTTGGCAAACTTTGATTGTTAACATGCATCAAAACGAAAAAACGACACGTTAACTTCAGAGCTTCGAAGGATTTCATTCCCTAATTCGATTTGTTCATTCTGAGTGAAAATTTAGTGATTGCATTCCCCAATCACATTTTAGCGAATTGAATGAATTCACTTTGGACTCATTCGATTTATAAATATCGAATGCATTCGTTTTATTTTTCATTCGACTTTCAAAAATCGAATGCATTCGATTTTTTTCATTCGACTTTTAAAAATCGAATGCATTCACTTGCGAATGCAATCGATTTTCTTTTCATTCAATTTGAAAAATCGAATGGCTTATTCATTCATTGCATAAAAAACTTAAAAAAACTAACCAAGATAGAGCAAAAAGGAGTCAATTTTTTGTCCATAGTATCGCTAACACTCTTCACATTGCCATCACCAGTGGCATCAGAAAAAGTACAAATATTAAAAAAATATTTTAAAATGTAATCCTTTCAAACTTTGGGAAACAGGATAACGAAATCAAAAACGGTAAATGCAGTTTTACTTCATTTGATCTCTAATTTCAGACATATATCATCCGGTTCATGTTTAATATTGGCTGTCGGACGGCCATATCAGTGTTTAAAAATTTCGTCGTCCCCTTATGAAACAATGTGGACCTTCGGGAAAATTTCGATAACTCCGGAAATAACAGGAATATCGTCTAGAGCAAAAATACGTGTCGACTTAGGTTAGTTAGGTTTTAGGTTGTAAGTGGCTGCTGACGTTTTACGTCAACACACGTAGACTCTGAGGTCCATTGTGATACCACGGGACCGTAATAGGTTTCCCTACTAGTCCCTGTCGTTAAACCAGTTTGAGCTTCTTATGAAACTCCTTAGATGTTGAATTTTGACATCCAACAAATCAGAAAGATCGTACAGCTCCCTAGATCCCAGTGAAGCAAGTCTCTGACCAGAAAGTGCCGGGCAATGGCAAATAAAGTGTTCGATAGTTTCCAACTCCTCTTCATCCATGCAACTTCGGCAAAAGTCATTCGACGGCACATTTAACCGCTCTGCGTGCTTCCCTATAAGACAGTGTTCGGTAATTATAGAAACCACCGTCGAAATCTCTCCTCTTGGAAGCGATATCAGCTCACTTGTGCGCCCCTGATTAAGAGAAGGCCAAATCAGTCGTGTTGTCTCACACGTCCATCCATTTGTCATCTTTGATTAGTCTCCGTCGCAGAATAAAGCCGTGTCGACTTAAATTTAATAAAGATTATTTCGTATTCATATGGATATCGTAGGTCTATGTCTTAACATTAATACCCCCCAAAATTTACACATTTTCATGAAAAAAATATTTACCGAAGAAAAATTTTTACAAGGTTATGCCACCGTTGGATAGGCATTTCCAACCATTTTTTGAACCCCTAGATATGGCCGAAAAGCCCAGACACCCCGACCTTAGAATTGTCTCGTTTATATATATTTCACGATTAATGCAAATCGGTTCATAAGGATTGACATACTGCCCTTGTCAGTACGCCAAAAATATTAAGGTAAGTATGTTTTGATACCTATGCGAAAAGCTTTCGCATTGAGAAAAATCAAATAATATTATAGTCATTTAGTTTTTTGCAGGGTAAGTACAAAGATACCCATGTTAAAAAATCAAACTAAAAAAAAAATAAAAATGGAAAGCTGTTTTCTAAATTACTCTGTGAAATACAAGATTAGAAACTGTGGGTTAAAACCCCCAGCTTCTGTATTCCGTTCGTCTCGTACGTTCGTCATACAGAAATTCGTTACACTCAAAATAAATTCTCTGTCCAATCAGCAGAAAAATCTGCTGAAAATACACCCATTTTGAGCCATATGAGAAATCTGCTGATTTTAGCAGACACGGTTTGCTAAATATCTGTCAGAAGAGGTGAATAAATATAACAAAAAAAAAAACATACGCCGCCAGCCAGCATCGAACTCGCCACCTTCCGATTTGAAAGTACACTTCTTAACCACTAGGCTACGGAAGCTTATACTTTTATCTGGCGTTTTAGTTATTAAACATGTGTGTTGTTCGACAGCAGAGAAATCTGATTTTAGCAGAAATATCTGCTGATTTTAGCAGAAAAATCTGCTGATTTTAGCAGAACAATCTGCTGATTTCAGCAGAATAATCTGCTGATTTCAGCAGAGCAAACTGCTGATTTCAGCAGAGCAATCTGCTGACAATCTGTTCTGCTTTTTTTTATATAAAAAAATTTCTTGAAAAAATAATGAAATTCAGCAAACAAAATCAGTATAAACATAGTAAAATGTCTGTTATTTTTTTAAACTGAATGACAGAGATTTTACTAAAAATATCCTTCTCAGCAGAACAATCTGCTAAAAGATTGCTAATTTAAATTGAAAGTCGTTTTACAGATTTTTTGACAGAGTTTTTCTTCTGAGTGTACGAATTTGAATTGATTTCATGACGTTCGTCAAATAGAAACTACGGGGTAATTGATGTAGAAAAAAAACTTTGCATTTGCTTTCGAGTTCGATGTTTTTTAAATAAGCATCATTGTACTCACCCTGTAAAAACACAAAATTACTACCCGAGTAAAAAAGTTCCTATATAGTTGTATATAATTTTATAAACATCATATATGATTAAATAGAATTATATAGAATTTGATGCGAAAAATGAGTCGATAAAACTATATTAAATTTGATCAATATTTCTTATATTTTGATAAATTTTTTATATAATTTTATGCGAAATTTGGACCCCTATTTTTATATAATAATAGCAAAATTATATAATCAGATGTAATTATATAAAAATATATAAAATTGTATAAAACTGTATAAAACTATATAAAGTTACATAAAATTATATATAATTTTATATAATTAAAACAAAATTTTATGATTTATATAAAACTTGATATAATTTTATATAACTTTATAAAATTATATATTGTTTTATATAATTTGATATAGTTGTATATACTTATATCTGATTATATAAATTTGCTGTTGTTACCCGAGTAAAAAAGTTCCTATATAGTTGTATATAATTTTATAAACATCATATATGATTAAATAGAATTATATAGAATTTGATGCGAAAAATGAGTCGATAAAACCATATAAAATTTTATCAATGTTACTTATGTTTTGATAAATTTTTTATATAATTTTATGCGAAATTTGGACCCCTATTTTTATATAACAACAGCAAATTTATATAATCAGATATAATTATATACAACTATATCAAATTATATAAAACAATATATAATTTTATAAAGTTATATAAAATTATATCAAGTTTTATATAAATCATAAATTTTTTTTAATTATATAAAATTATATATAATTTTATGTAACTTTATATAGTTTTATACAGTTTTATACAATTTTATATATTTTTATATAATTACATCTAATTATATAATTTTGATATTATTATATAAAAATAGGGGTCCAAATTTCGCATAAAATTATATAAAAAATTTATCAAAATATAAGAAACATTGATCAAATTTTATATACCCTCCCTAGTAAAAATATTATGCTAATTTTACTAAATAGATCTAATTTGATCCGTAAAATGGTTGTATCAAATAATATCTAATTGTATTACTTTAGATCAAAAAATATAAAAATTGATACAATTTGATCCTGAATTTGGTCAAATCTAATTAGATCAAATTGATCTTATAATATCTATTTTTATACAATTTGATGAGCAAAACCAAAATACGAATCAAATCATATATGGAGCAATATCTAACCATATAAAGTTGATCAACCGTATCAAAGTGATAGATAAAATTTTATCTAAATTTATACGGAAGCATATTAACTCATATAAGATTGTATCAAATTATATATGATTATATCAGAAAATTTTTACTCGGGCTAGTAAAAATATTATACTAATTTTACTAAATAGATCTAATTTGATCCGTAAAATGGTTGTATCAAATAATATCTAATTGTATTACTTTAGATCAAAAAATAAAAAAATTGATACAATTTGATCCTGAATTTGGTCAAATCTAATTAGATCAAATTGATCTTATAATATCTATTTTTATATAATTTGATGAGCAAAACCAAAATACGAATCTAATCATATATGGGGCAATATCTAACCATATAAAGTGGATCAACCGTATCAAAGTGATAGATAAAATTTTATCTAAATTTATACGGAAGCATATTAACTCGTATAAGATTGTATCAAATTATATATGATTATATCAGAAAATTTTTACTCGGGTAGTTTTATCGACTCATTTTTCGCATCAAATTCTATATAATTCTATTTAATCATATATGATGTTTATAAAATTATATACAACTATATAGGAACTTTTTTACTCGGGTATATAAAAATAGGGGTCCAAATTTCGCATAAAATTATATAAAAAATTTATCAAAACATAAGTAACATTGATAAAATTTTATATGGTTTTATCGACTCATTTTTCGCATCAAATTCTATATAATCATATATGATGTTTATAAAATTATATGCAACTATATAAAAACTTTTTTACTCGGGTATTATATTATTTTATTTTTCTCTATGCAAAACCTTTTCGCATAGTTACAGAAATTGGGCACTGGTGCGAAATTAAAAATGTTTTCTGAAATTTCTTAATATCAAACTCGTTAGTTTTTTTTTAAACTCTTACGCAAATTATTCTTAATCTATTGAACATCCCTCGCATATTTTAAAACGACAACACAACAATTTTGTAGATATAAAATAATTTTAATTTACTTACCCTAGTAAAAATATTATGCTAATTTTACTAAATAGATCTAATTTGATCCGTAAAATGGTTGTATCAAATAATATCTAATTGTATTACTTTATATCAAAAAATATAAAAAGTGATACAATTTGATCCTGAATTTGGTCAAATCTAATTAGATCAAATTGATCTTATAATATCTATTTTTATATAATTTGATGAGCAAAACCAAAATACGAATCTAATCATATATGGAGCAATATCTAACCATATAAAGTGGATCAACCGTATCAAAGTGATAGATACAATTTTATATAAATTTATACGGAAGCATATTAACCTATATAAGATTGTATCAAATTATATATGATTAGACCAGAAAATTTTTACTCGGGTAGTTTAAATACATAAAAAATTATTAAATGGAAAATACTTAAAAAATTATGATTTATTATGAATGAGAAAACGTGCGCTAGTTGGTCAGTAACCTCTTAAAATTTGTTTAGACATAATAAATACAATACAAAAGTGATCTTTAAAAACTTACTTGCATAACCGATGTATACTTGTTTCACGGAATAATTGATAACAATCTTCACATATACGATCCAGACGAAAGAACATGGTTTTATTGAAAATACCCTTGCACTCTAAATCGAAGAAATTACTTCTTTTGGATAAATTATGATTATGGGGCAAAGCTGTGAATAGTGGAATCAAAACAAGAAACAGCACCACCGAGATCTTAATGTTGCGGGAACACATCTACAAAATAAGAAAAGAAGTAAAAAGGCTTAATACATTTGAAATGTTCAATAAATTTTAAAGTATTTTCATATAAAAAACTGATAAAAAACATTTTTAAACTTTTTTCTTGCAAAATGACAAATGGAAGCATAAAAATAGCTGAGTAAACAAATTTTTCGCAAATAAAAGTGTAGGAAAAACTGAACTTGATACTCCTGTAAACCTGTGTTGTTAATGGTATAAATATGACAAAAATCCGTGGTTCGATTTTTTACTAGGTTACATGTCCATAAAAAAATCATACAAATGAAAAACAACGTCCATTAACAAGACACATCGACATTTAAAATCCTACTGATGATAACACTGTGCTACAAAAGACCAAAAATAATTTATGCAGGGGTTCTCATATAAAAATTCGGGTTGGTTGGAGTCCATAGAGTACTGATATACTCATAGTTTTTCTGGATCACTTCGTTAAGTACGTTTTTTATTGGCAAATGTGTTGGAAAACGGAAATTCTTAAATTACAATTTTAAAAAATTATTAATTTGTTAGTTTGCAACCGATTTTCGATTTTATGGATTTGTTTTAAAGGTATAGGTCTTACCTTTCAAACAAAACAAAAATATTAAAAATCGATCAAGAATTGGCTGAGCTACGATCGCTTAAGTAAAAAAAAAAGTATTTTTTGAAAAATTTGTCATATTCTTTACACTCTAAGTTGAAAGTGCATCATTAAACAATTTTTTTGAATTTTTTGTAAAAAAGTATAGTAAAGTAGCATTCCAAAACACCAAAAAACATAACAATCGGTTTAAAAATGAATGAGTTATGCTAAGTTTTGTGATAGGACATTTTTAATTTTTTTCAGAAACGCTTGTAATTCAAGCATTATTCATAAATCTTATTACTAGTAGTAATTTTATGTTCATATGCATATAAACTAGAGATGGGAACGTAATTAGATTTGTGCGTGATTCACACATGATCAGAAGTGAGCGTGATTGAAAATTAATTTTACTCACGTGGTTGTTAGTGAGTGTCAGTGTGAGTGGAATAAAAAAATGGGCGTGTCAGTTACTTCCAAATCCTATTTATAATTTTTTGGGTTTGTTTAAAAAATATCAGTGTTACTTCTTAAACAAAAAAATATTGTGAATCGGTTGAAAACTGGCTAAGGTGCCCTTGTTTAAGTAAAAAACCTTTTTTGAAGAGTTATACCTGCAACATTTTTATGACAAAAAACATTTGACATTTTTTAAACGAAATTGGTAAAATTGTGGGATCATTTGATGGAAATTTTACCTGTTTATAAATATACGTATGACGCATTCCACGCCAAATGTTCAGCGAAAAAAAAACATGTGAACCGTAAATTTTTAAATGGGTTGTATGGATAGCCATGTGAGGCATTCCACACCAACTGTTCCACTACAGAAAAACCATAGTGGTTTCAATGGGATATCATTTGCAAAGTATTCGCTCTTAGGATACTAATAAATAACAAAAATAAAATTTAAGTTTTTTTCAAAAAGTGGGCCTTGTAGGCGTGGTCAAATATTAAAAATATCAAACTTTTTTGCCTGAGTATATATTCACGATCACGCACGCTAATGAAAGAAAAAAAATATTCAAGCACGATATTTTATTTTACTCACGCTCACGTGAACATCGTGACCGTAACTTATTTTTTTCTACTCACGTGTGCGTGAATGAGCGTGAGCAAAAAAAAATATCGTGCGTGACTAAATTTTTTCTTTCATAAGCGTGCGTAATCGTTATTACAAACTCACTCACGCTACCATCGCCTCTTAAAATATTTTTAAAGTATTGATATTACTCATACGCACACGTTTTAAATACCATTATTGTAAAAAAATAAGCGTGTTGCAATTTTTGAATTTTGATTTTTCGAAAACAAGGCAAAACACATCTCTAAAAATTTCAGATCAGATAGAAAATTCCTTTAACTTTTTTTAAAAAAATAAAAAACAAATAAAATTGCGGCATGTTTGTTGATAAATAAAGTTTAAGTTTAAATTTAAAAAATTCAGAACTTCTTCTGAAAATGTTCCAATTTTCATTTTCTTAGCTTTTATTGTTAGCCCATTCAGCTTTTATTGATAGCCCATTTAATTGATAGCCCATTCAAAAATCTATAAACAGCTTTTGTCTTTAAGACTTTACTGTGTTTCATTTAATTTGCATAAATATTGAAGTAAAGATGCTCAGGCAAAAAAGTTAGATATTTTCAATTTTTGACCACGCCTACAAGGCCCACTTTTTGAAAAAACTTAAATTTTATTTTTGTTATTTAATAGTACCCTAAGAGCGAATACTTTGAAAATGATTTCATATTGACACGACACAACTTTTTTTTTGCTGAACATTTGGTGTGGAATGCCTCATATATGGAGCTAAGAAAATTACATTTTTGGTTGTTCAATTTTTTAAAAACTGGGCTTAGGAGGCGTGGTCAAATATTGGAAAAATGGTCAAGTTTGTGTCAAGTTGCCTTGTTTAAATATATATCAAATGCAGCAAAATCTCAAAAATTTACATTCTTGTATAGTTTTGTATCGGCTATCGATTAAAATTTTTTGGAAAATTTTCAGAACCCATTCTGAAATTTTCCATTTTTTAAAAAAGTCAATTTATAAAAAATCCGGCCACTTTTGTTTTTTTTTTTTTTGTAATTTTTTTTAAAGATTAGATGTTTGTGTAGCAAGATTTTTTTAAAAATTAAGATAATCTATAAAAAAAAATTAAGAAGAAAAAAAAGTAATTTTTCTGATTTTCAAAATAAATTTTAAAAATTTAAAATAGTTTTTGAAAAAAATTAATTTCAATTTGTGTTTTTGCTAATTTATGCCAAAATATGCAATAATATGCACTTAAAAGTTCGAAATATGCACAATATATGCATTTAAAATCAAAATATGCAAAAATATGTATTTTCACCAAAATATGCAAAATATGCGAAAACAAATCGATGCCATTTAATGCAAATCTCTTGATTCGGAAAGATAATTGGTCGATATCGTTTTTAGGCTTTCGACGAAAAACATGCATTTGCATGGAAATCTCACCCTAGTTATATAAAAAACTTTTTTACCCGGGACCCATTGAAAAATTTTGGTCCACAATTTTTTGCTCACTGAACATTTGGTGTGGAATGCCTCACATGTATATTTATAAACAGGTAAAATTTCCATCAAATGATCCCACAATTTTACCAATTTCGTTTTAAAAAAACATATTTGCAAGCGCACAGCTTTTTCTGTCATAAAAATGTTGCAGGTATAACTCTTCAAAAAAGGTTTTTTACTTAAACAAGCGCACCTTAGCCTGTTTTTAACCTATTCTCAATATTTTTTTGTTTAAGAAGTAACACTGATATTTTTTAAACAAACCCAAAAAATTATAAATAGGATTTGGAAGTAACTGACACGCCCATTTTTTTATTCCACTCACACTGACACTCACTAACAACCACGTGAGTAAAATTAATTTTCAATCACGCTCACTTCTGATCATGTGTGAATCACGCACAAATCTAATTACGTTCCCATCTCTAGTTTATATGCATATGCGCATAAAATTACTAGTAACAAGATTTATGAATAATGCTTGAATTACAAGCGTTTCTGAAAAAATTTAAAAATGCCCTATCACAAAACTTAGCATAACTCATTCATTTTTAAACCGATTGTTATGTTTTTTAGTGTTTTGGAAAGCTACTTTACTATACTTTTTTACAAAAAATTCAAAAAAATTGTTTAATGATGCACTTTCAACTTAGAGTGTAAAGAATATGACAAATTTTTCAAAAAATACGTTTTTTTTTTACTTAAGCGATCATAGCTCAGCCAATTCTTGATCGATTTTTAATATTTTTGTTTTGTTTGAAAGGTAAGACCTATACCTTTAAAACAAATCCATAAAATCGAAAATCGGTTGCAAACTAACAAATTAATAATTTTTTAAAATTGTAATTTAAGAATTTCCGTTTTCCAACACATTTGCCAATAAAAAACGTACTTAACGAAGTGATCCAGAAAAACTATGAGTATATCAGTACTCTATGGACTCCAACCAACCCGAATTTTTATATGAGAACCCCTGCATATTTTTGGTGTAGCACAGTGTAACACTAACTGGAGTGTTTGAAACCGGTATGGGAATACCAGAAATGTCTATAATTTTTATAAATTAATTTAAATTAACTTAAACCCTTTTAATAACATTATATTCTTTACGTTTTTCCTATTTTCATTTAACCTAAAACTGTTGCTCATTTCTTGCCCATCTCTGTATTATGTTTTGATATATAGTTCGTTTTTTCCTGATATTCTAAAAATATCTTCATCATTCAAAAAATAGTTAATAGTAATGTTGTTGTAACAACAAGAGGACGATTTATTTTTATGTAAAAGGGATATATATTTTTTTTAGATCTCTAGCCAGAACAGACGACACAGACCGCCAAAGTTAATTTTGCGTTTTCTTACACACCTTGTCATTGATCCAACCGCCAGACGATGTTATCAACATCATCACATTATATTCTATAAATACTTATACAATATAGAGTAGTAGTCAGTCGGTTTTTTTTTTTATTTAACATAAGGAACGTGTTTTGTTGTAAGTAAACTACTAGTCTGCTATTTTGGTACATCTTTGCTTTGATTTACATGATATGTACTTTTTAACGATATTTTTAGCGGTTAGGTTAGGCTAGTGGTTGCGGAGTCAAAAACTCCCCAGATAGACCGGATGGTTCATAGCGAAACCACAATCATTCCTCAGCGATACTGATAGGACGCGTTAGTCCTCATCGCGAATTGCATTATTTGCTTAGGTCGACATGCGAAACCGTTTTTAAGCTTTCGAAGACATGTCTACTAGGGCGGAGCGAGAGATGCTTTTTCGCGAATTTCTCTTGGGCGCTATATGACCATAATCTTCTTCTGACCGTAAATATTGTTAGCTCTCTGCACTTTCTGTTAGCCATTGCGTATTCTATTTGAGATACCGAATCGGTATCTCGAATAGAATTATTAAGTCTAGACTATTTTCAATTCAATCAATCCGAACAACGACTACATATTCATAACACCTGTCATAAACGTAGCATCTGTTTAGTTTGTGGGTCTGATGTAAATCGAGTGTAAGGTGTATTTTAATGTAGCAGATGTTTACAATTTAGCAAAATACTTTTAAGAAAATTAAAGTTAAAAATAAATTTTCTACATAGTACCTACCATAGGAACATAAAGAATTGTAGTATTCATTAATGAATTCAATTCAAGCTAAAATCGTCTTTTTTACTATTAACCCTTGGCTGCATTGCGTTCTGGGCAATCTGTCACTGACTTATAAGTTTATATAAAGAACAAATACGAACTGGATTTCTTATAGGGATTCTGTCGCTTTAAATGCTGACCTGCTAATTACCGATATTAGTTCTACAGAATACCTTGAGGTTGCAGCAATACATCTTAATGAACTCTTCATATCACAAGAGCAGCACAATACGCTAACAGATGGTGCGAAGTAAGGTTTCCTGGTGGAGAGGTGCTATCGATGATATGCGGAAAAAAGTGGGAACTGGGATACTTATAGAAAATCAAAGAGAGCATCTTTCAAAACACAGAAGATACTCCTTCAGTCGCAAGGCTACATTAAACGTTAGTTAACTCCATAAGACTCGGTAGGAGAACATCTAATCTTTCAGGTGTCATCTTTGATCCGAATAACGTTTGATGGACCATTAAATCCTTTGATCCGTTAAAATTCCCTGAGAATGAAATCTTTTCCGCTATTTTGCAGAATGGTTTAGATTTCCTTTTAGATACCTTGGCATCTGTCTTTAGATCTTGCTTAATATTAGGACATATCCCTTCTCGTTGGAGGAAGGTAAATGTTGTATTCATACCTAATGTAGGAAATAGTCCACCTGAATTTGTATAGACTCATAAGTCTTACATCCTTCCTACTGAAGACTATGAAAACATGACTGGATCAATACTTAAGATCCACATATTTGGACCAGTATACAGTTTTTCAGGCTGAAATTCAGGCTAATATAATATGCGCTAATATTGCAAAAGTTATGAAGCGTCCTCGTATTTCAATCTTCTCGGATTCTTGGGAATTTAAATTGAAACCAACACTGGAGTGGTTTGATAACCTCCAACAGCTGATGAGATTACTATGAATGGTTTCGCTTTTCATATTGGGTAAATTGGCCCACAATTCGAGAGGACAAACTTCCTAAACTTGTGGAAGAACTCAGAGGTCTACGACAATCGATTTGTATGGGGGGGGGGGGGGAAGTTGACCTTTTTCAGTTTTTTACGATTTACGCCTATTTACTCAAAATTAATATAGGCATGTTTGGTATCAGATTAAAGGTATTTAAAATAAATATCTCGTGATGCCTAAAAAGTAAATATTTTTCTACTTATTAACAAAAATGTCCTTAAATTTTGTCATTTTACTCAATATGACGAAAAGTTGTGCATGTTTGGACACGTTCTTTGCACACGAAGATAGGTTTTCCAAAGACCTTTCATTTGTATAATATAGGAGATAAACGCAAAAAGCCTTTCGGGAAAATCTGAATAAAGCCGAATTAACTGGAGTTTCGCCAAAAGCAAAAACACGTGTCGGCTTAAACTTAATAGAGATTATTATATATAATTTTGGGGGTCGTACGTATATACTTCTCCATATAAAGTAGCTCAAATTTTACACATTTTCGACCAAAACCAACTAAAAAAAAATAGAAAAGTCCGATACACCATTGGATAGACAGTAAAAAAACCTTTCCATTCATATATAATGGTCATATTGTTCCTTTGGAAGAAATATGAAAAAAAAATCGAAAAAACGAAAAAAATCCGTTTTTTACCTTCCCCCCTTTAAACTTCACGATAGCCGATAAAAAAAACGGTAAATCTTGGATTTTGTTCCTCTATAACATATTAAAAGTGCAGGACAATCGGAGTGTAAGCTATGGGAGGAAACCTTCCTTGTCAGTGGTATGGTGTAAATACAGATTTAGGAACATTGAACAGAGTTTGTTTCAAATTTATAGATCTTGTCACAAATGACCCATAAGGGTCGCAGTGCCGGCCGATGGGGCTAGATCTCCCATTGAATAGTAATAAAATCACACTATTTTTCAGTGATGACAGATTTTCAAGCGACGTTCACATTGGTGCCAACGTTTTCTTTTACAAATCGCTGGAATTGCGAAAAACGCTAATTTACCAAAAAAAAAAACGCTCCGAAATAATGACTAAATTTAAGATATAAACTGGAAAACTCTTACAATTAATTTTAAATTAAACTTTAATACCGGCCGGCTTTTTATTATCTTCTATGATCTTCTTTTAAAAATACAGTATTTAAAATAACAATATGATAAATACAAATCAAATGTGTATTGCTAAAATAGACATTATTAGAAAGAGTCATCATCGTAATATTATAAAAAGGCATAAATTTAGCAATTCGATTCCAATTATTAACACAATTTGTTCGTGATTTTTTTTTGTGGCCTCAACTGAAAAATGATATGCATGCTGCATTAGACTGGCATTTTTCTGTATAGCAAAATTTTTTCTTCTCCGATTTTCAAAGTCCGGGCATTTTTTTATTCTACTAGGCCTAAATCTGATGTGGTACCAATTTGAGGCCAATCGGATTAAATTAACCCGTGGCGCCCGGCGCACAGTGCCACATTTGGCCAATCTAGGACGACAAAAATACAATTTTATTTATATTGACTAGAAATTCAGTATAAATGTTCGTTTTGACGTCAACGGCCACGCCCATTTTTTAAAAAATTTTTAATTTTGGTTGTAATTTCTTTAAACTTGGTATATATGGGTGAAATCAAAAAATGTCAACCAAACCATGTAATCGTGTAATATCTCATACATGGGTTAAAGTATTCGCATATTTTTTAATGTACAACGTCGCATAGATTGGCGTTCTACATAACTAACAACAATCCGGATACTAGTAAGCTATTTTAAACAAGTTATTTTCATTTTTGTAGGCCAAATGTAAACTCCGTCGCCAGTAACATTTTCAATTTTTAAACTTTAACCGGTTATATCTTAAAAACCAATAACCCAAATTCTTAATAATTGACTACATTTTTAAAGAGGGCATGTTGACGTTCTTAAAAAATATTTTTGTATAGTCATAACTATCTCTTTTACCCATACAAACACGGCTTCAATTGTGTAACGATTTTTCGACACTTTTTTTAGACATTATGGAACCTGACAATTTTGTTGTTTTTGACGTATTGTGTTTAGAAAAATAATAGGTTATTGCCCCATTTATTAAACGCGAGGCTATAAAGTATCATTTTGCGTCATTGGTTTCAAGTTTGCTCCCTGCATATTAATTTCCCTGTATGAAAAGCTAAATCATAAATGAAAAATCGAAAAATGCTGTAAACTCCGTCTCCACGTTTACAACAAAACTACTTAGCGTGCATCTGAAATATCGTCATATTTTGACGTATCTAGTTGACATCTAATGATTTTTTTTCGGAAACCAATTTCCGACAAATAGTTTTTGAAAAAAAAGGCAAAAAGTGACGAAATATAAACTCCGTCTCTGTAAACTCCGTCAACTTTTTTTTTTTTTTGCAGATTGCATTAAAAAACCTTATGAAGTTGTTAAAACCGACGCAAATATTAACACTAGTCATTCAAAAAAGTAAAAAAAATTATTCTAACAGAAATAATAATAAATTTATTTTACATTTCCTTAGAAAAATCCTATTAAAATAAAAAATAATTGTAAAATCTTTAATAACAAAAACCAGAAAAAATCCTAATTACAAAAATTGTTAGCAATTACATAAATAAGTGTTTTAAATTACAATAAAATGTTTTCAAAGAAAATTAAAAAAATTTAATGTATTTTTCTAAGGTGAATGTAAACTCCGTCACCAAAAAAATCATAAAAATGTCGATAAAATTTGTTTAAAACAGTTTGTAGAAGAGATCTTTTATAGTTATATTAGTAGTGATGTAACATATCGATTTTAATAAAAAAATTTACCAAAAATTAAAATTTTTTGTTTGTAGAATTTTGGCTCAAAAACACTGACATTTTTTGATTTCACCCATATACTCTCAAGGACTGTAGAAATAATATCACAAAAAAAGGGGGCGGTCAGACAACTGCCACGCCCACTTTTTAAAAATATGTTTGAAATATATGTAAAAACAAGGTTTACATATCGCCCCACTGTAGTCGGCGTCGCAGAAGGTCGCAAAAGTTAGCCGTTAAAATAAGTACTATGGATATTGGTCAATATGTCTGAAAAAGTCCGGCGACCAATAGAGGCCAAACACAAAAGTTCTATTCCATCAAAAAAAAATAAATATATAATTTTCTTTTCAAAATTTTTTATTAGGTTAAAAATTTAATAAAAAATAGAAAAAAAAATTTAAAAAAAGAAGAAAAGATACGACTTAAAACCTTTAAACATCCTTTAAAATTACCAAAAAAGAGTGTATTAATATCTTTTTTTGTTAAAAAGTTATAACAGTTTAAAATCGACTTAATTAATGCGAAATAATGAACACTACTTTCAGGTTTTTACAAGATGCAACTTTATGCACCCACATCTTTATAACGAATAGAATTATAGTTCTTATATGAGTATTTCCGTGTTATTAGGAATGTTTTATAAAACATAAAAAACAAATCATAAAAAATCGGGCACTGTGCGACGGTCAAAGTTTTGGATTTTTGAAAAATTAAAAAAAAAAAATAAATAACAAATAAATATATCTTTCGACACATCATATTTGTTAATTTTGATGTGCTGAGAACGAATATCAAAAAAAAAAAAAATTAAATCGGTCGAACAGTTTTCGAGATATCGCTATTTGAAATTTGCAAAAAATGGCGGTTTTTTCCTACGTTCAAGAAATTTTTTAAAAAAAGTCTCAAAATTTCATTCCGACGACCCTTTTGTAGAGCTTGAGACAATCTTACATTTAAAACTAATTTGAGCTAAATTCGATAATTTTAACCCGTGGCGCCCTTCGATCAAAGTTGTGGACTTTTAGAAAATTTCTACCAATATTTTGGATTTTTGAAAATGAAAAAATAAAAAAAAATATATCTTGCGATACATTATTTTTATTAATTTTAGCATGCTGAATACGAATATCAAAAAATTTATAAAATCGGTCGAACGGTTTTCGAGATATCACCATTTAAAATTTGTCAAAAAATTGCAAAATGGGCGGGTTTTTCCTACGTTTAAGATTTTTTTTAAAAAAACTCTAAAAATTAATTTATTTTAACCCTTTCATAGAGCTTGATACAATCTTTCATTTAAGTTTAATTTGAACCGATCATTTTAACCCGTGGCACCCTTCGATCAAAGTTTAGGGTTTTTGGTAAAAAGTTTCTAAAAAGCCAAAACTTTGATCGATGGGCTTAAAATGAACGGATTTGGCTCAAATTAGTTTTAAATGAAAGATTGGCTCAAGCTCTACAAAATGGTTGGCGGAATGAAATTTTGGGACTTTTTTTTTAAAAATTTCTTGAACGTAGGAAAAAACCCCCATTTTTTACAAATTTGAAATGACGATATCTCGAAAACCGATCGAGCGATTTTAATTTTTTTTTTGATATTCGTGCTCAGCGCATCGAAAGTAACAAATATAATGTGTCGAAAGATAAATATTTTTTAAATTTTATTTTTAAAAATTTTTCATAAATCCAAAACTTTGACCGCTGGGCGCAACGTGTTAATATAATCCGATTGACCTCAAATTTGTACCACATAAGTTTTAGACCTAGGACAATAAAAATTTGGCCGGACACTTGGGAAAATCGAAAGTTGACAAAAAAAATGCCAGTCTAATGCTGCATATAAACATAATCCCATACAGCCATACGATGACAATGTACTTATTGACTCTTGTGGTAAATGTGGGTAATGAAATGATGATGATGGTAACCTTTATCAATGTTATTATAAGCTCTTTGAAAACAAGAAAACGCCCTCTAATAAAAATAGGATATTATGTTATAAACGGAAATTTAAATCTAAACAAGTTTTAAAAAAAAGTTTAAACTGAAAAGTTGTTTAGGTGCGACGATTTCGCAAGTTTTTTTTAATCCCAAAAAAAGATTGCTAATTACACAGTGTAACAACCAAAATCGGAATGGGATAATACCAAAAGCAAATAAAAGTTGACATATTCCATAACAATAGCCACAAGCCTTTTTTTAGTTCAGCGATAAATTTTTTTTACGCATTTGAAGTTGGTGAACTTTCATTATAATTATAAGAAAACTGCTTAATAACTATATAGGGCGTATACTTAATTTTGTAATTTCCTTTATATAACAATCATACGCAACGGTGCACAGTGATTTATTTTTAATAATTTGGGTATTCAGTAAAGCTATGTTTACACCATACCATTGAGTCGTATGATTTTCATGAAAAAGCAAGATTTTTTTATAGCATAATTTTAGGCATGTAATATATATAGGAATGTTATTTAAAAGCGACAGAAAACTTTACACTCAAAATAATAACTCTGTAAAATACTCTGTAAAATGACTGTAATCTCAAGTCAACAGATATTTGACAGAGTTTTCTGTCAAAATACAGATTTAAAGAAAATACTTTGTATTTTGTTGTGACAAAAAAACAAAGTTTTCTCTGTTATATTACTTTTTACTTTGTAATCTTAATTTTACAGATAATTAACAGAGTTTTCTGCAAAAATACAGATTTAAGCAAAATACTTCGTATTTTTTTATAACCAAAAAAGTTTTCTGTTTTGAGTAGTTTTTGTTTTTGTTACCAAACATCAAAATTTTATCTGTATAATTTTTTTTTCTGAGAAAAAGTTGAAAAAGTAGCAAAAAAAGTTATAAAAAAAAATCTTTTCAGAAATTTTATAAAAATTTTACAAAATAACATGCATTTAACTAAAATCTGTAAATTTACAGAGTTTTTTCTGTATTTTTTTTTTTGCATCAAAAGCATTTTACAAATATATGTAAATGAACATAGTTTTCTTTGCTAAATAAATGGTGGTTTACTTAACCAATATTTTACTAGAAACTCTGTAAATTAACAGTTTTTTTTTTGTCTAAATCATTTTACAGAGTTTTATAGTAAAATTACAGAGTATTCTTTGTAAAAAAGCTTTCATATTTAACCAATATTTTACTATAAACTCTGTAAATTTACAGATTTTTTCTGTCAAAATCATTTTACAGAGTTTTTTAGTAAAATTACCAAGAAATGTTGTTAGCTGGAAAAGTATGGTGTACTCTGTTAAATTAGCAGAGTTTTTCTGTAATTTAACAGAGTTATTATTTTGAGTGTACATATTGCTAAATTTATAAACTGAAGATTAAATAAATTGTTATATTTGTTTATAAATTTAGCAAGTTTTTTGTCGCTTTTTAATAACAATCATATATTTACTACATGCCTAAAATTATGCTATAAAAATCATACGACTCAGTGGTATGGTGTAAACACCGGTTATATATGGAGCATTCCAAGCCAAATCACTCACTTTTAGACCCGACCCCTTTCGATTTATTTTATTTTTGGATATGTTTTAGTACTTATTTAATGCAACTTGGACGCCAATTTTCAGCCTTGTATTTCAAGACGGTGTTGAGTAATCAATTTTTCAAAATGGCGATTTTCTCAAAAAAATTTAAAAATTGAAATTTTTAATTAATTTTGACCATTAAAAAATATAGATATTTTAAAAAAAGTTGGACAACGTTTTGTTGGTATTTAAATGTAGTTTTAGAAAAAAAATATGAAAAAATTATTCGAAGTAATTATCACTTATTTTTTGACGTTTAAAAATTAAAATCGACTTTTTGAAAAAGTCCGAAACCTTCGATTTTTTTTGTAAAAAACTATAAAAATTCTACTCTAAATTACGCAACTTTCAAGCCATAATTCGAGATGTGATCACAATTCTTTCTATTTTTTTTTTAATTTTTAAAATTGCACCTTTTATGTTTTGGCTCTGATTTATTTTATATGGAGCTCCAAAAAAAAAAAAAAATTGATAGATACTGATCCTAACTTACCCTAAATATATTCATTTGAAGGTAAATATACGTCTCACAAAAATTTAGGACGATCGGACATGTGTAAGGCGTTTAGCATGGTCCTTGAAGTTTAAAAAACGGATTACAAGGAAAAATATGAATTTTTTTCTGTTTTCGCAATTTTTTTGGTATTTTAAGTTAGGTTTTAATTCAAGTGATTACAGAATTATGATATGGAGTAAAATGCCTTTCTAATAAGGTACTAAAACTAAAATCGGTTGAAAATCAGCCAAGTTATTACAACTTCCCCAGGCATCTAGCGTGTGCCATACCACTTGATTAAAAAATACGAGTCCCATTTTTTAAATTTATTGAAATTTTCTACTGTAATAACATTTTTTCATAATTCATGTTTCAGTGTAATATTTTTTTGGTTTTTCCAAATTTTAAAACAAAAAAAATAAATTTTTTTTTTTAAATAGAGATTTCAAAAGGGTGTTGAAAATGCACGCATTTTTAGCACTAATTTAAAAAATGTTAGCAAAACACAACATGAAAAATACTTGTCATCTAATTACATTTGAACTTGAAGAATAAAAAAATGTTATTACAGTAGAAAATTTCAATGAATTTCCAAAATCGTATTATATTGCTTAATCAAGTGTTCTGCCATACGTTAGATGCCTGGGAAAGTTGTAATAACTTGGCTGATTTTCAACCGATTTCAGTCTTTGGTACCTTATTAGAGAGGCATTTTACTCCGTATTATAATTCTGCAACCACTTGAAATCAAACTTAACTTAAAATACAAAAAAAAATGAAAAAACAGAAAAAAATTCATATTTTTACTTGTAATCCGTTTTCTAAACTTCAAGGCCCATGCGGAACACCTTTTCCATGTCCGATCGTTCTTAATTTTTGTGAGGCGTATTTTTGCCTCGAAATGAATATATCTGGGGTAAGTTAGGGTCAGTATCTACCAATTTAATTTTTTTGGAGCACCATATAAAATAAATCGGAGTCAAAAAATAAAAGGTGCAATTTTCAAAATTTGAAAAAAAAAAAATAGAACAAATTGCGATCACATCTCGAATTATGGCTTAAAAGTTGCGTAATTAAGAGTAGAACTTTTAGACGTTTGTAAAAAAAAATCGAAGGTTTCAAAAAGTAGATTTTAATTTTTAAACGTTAAAAAATAAGTGATAATTACTTCGAATAATTTTTTAAATATTTTTTTCTAAAACTACATTTAAATACCAACAAAACGTTGTCCAACTTTTTTTAAGATATCTATATTTTTAACTGGTCAAAATTAATTGAAAATTTTAATTTTTCCATTTTTTTGAAAAAATCGCCATTTTGAAAAATTGATTACTCAACACCATCTTGAAATAAAAGGCTGAAAATTGGGGTCCAAGTTGCATTTAATAAGTACTAAAACATATCCAAAAATAAAATAAATCGAAAGGTGTCGGGTCTAAAAGTGAGTGATTTGGCCTGGAATGCCCCATATACAAATAAACTATTTTATAGAAATAAAATTTTAAAATTAATTTTACTAAAATTTTATGTTTTTTGGAACTTTACTATTGTTTTTTGTAATTTTAGAAATTACGAAAATATTTGTAATTTTGTCAATTGTTACAAAAAAAAAACTGCCACTGATGTGAGTTTAACGGGTTTCGATGTCTTGTGCAAAAAGGAGTGCATACTTTTAGGCTAAAAAAAAGATTATATTACGTTTGACTGTTGACATTTTCAGACTCGTCAGTGGTGTAAAAAAACTATTATCTCTTGACTGCTAAACGTTTTAGGAAAAAAAGAAGTTTGATATTGCATTTGAGAAATATCGGTTTAGCGGTTCAAAAGTAATGAACGAAAATGTAAGGACACCTCCAATATTTCTGTACATTCCACATAATTTAAAAATACAAAATGCTTTAGTTCGGTTGCTGGTTGACATACATATGTACATATGTGAATAGAATTGTACACCTAAAGGTATTTATTTTTAATAAATATGTCTTTAATGGACTCGCGTCTCATTCCTGAAAAAGAAGCTTTGTGAAAGTAATGAAATTTGATATAATCTTAATGAAAAATTTGAAGACAGGTTTCATTTGTTCAATGAAACTGGTGTCATTAAAGTTCCTTTAAATGAAAACAATTAAAATATTCATAGAAATTGTTTACAATGTTTTATGAATGTATGAAAGTATTCATTGATTAAATGTAGAATAGCAGTAGGTAAGTGAAGACATATTGAAACCTTAAATTGAAATTAATGAAAATGTTCACTAATAGCAATTTTTGGTAAGTCACGTGTATCGGTTCATAAACGTTGGAATACTTCCTTGTAAGTTTTATCATAAAAAATTTTAAAAAATATTTAACATTTTTCTAAATACTATGAGAAAGTTCAAAAATTTAATGTTAAAGTTCATACATTTTTATGTATTTGTTCATAAATACTATGAATTTCGTTCATTGGGAAATTTTTTTATGTGTAGTAAAAACTAGACCATTGCTAAAAATAAAAAAAATTGTGACTTTAAATCAACATAAAAGTATTTCAAAATTTTGTTTTTAAAAATGTCTATAAATTATTTCATTTTCCAATTCGACCCTCGTAGCATATTTATTATTTACTCAATCTGGACGCTATCAAGCTTAAATAAGAGCTAAATTAAAATTAATAAATTACATACACAGGACTTATTTGAAATTATAATCGTTTGATAATAAAGTTTGGCATTGCTAAGTTTGTCTTTAACGAATTGCATTTACTACAGCACTTTCATTTGAAGTTCACAGTATATCGAGGAGCGAATATTCAAAACTTGCTATCTGTATATTGACCATTTTTAGGAGACCAAAAAGAACTGTTATTTTCAGGAAATTCTAATTAATTTTTACAATATAATTAAAAACAATTATTTTTGAAATAATATTACAGTAAAAAATTAATATGATAAATGACAACTAATTCAGTGAACACATTTCTATCAAAAACTATCTTTCGAAAATATTGTAAACGACAAGTTTTGAATTTTCGCCTCGATATATAATATTATTTCAAAATCCAAAATTTATTGCATTTAACTAAAAAAAATATTACTATGTGTAGGGTATACAAAAAAAATATATTTAAATTAAAATTCATTAAGTATTTTATATATTTTTTTGCTTTATATAGAATTATGTATGACATATTGTACTAATATTAATTGAGAACAATATTATTAATTGTTAACATATTTATCGAATGAATAAATGAATATTCATAGGTATAATTTTTTTATTTTCAAAATAACACTTGAATTAAACGTAACGCGCAATTGACCGCTACACTTAAAAGAACAAACTCGAAGAAAGAAAGGAAAAAAATGTTAAGTCAATTGTCTAAAAAATTGTCTAAATTTTGTCTAAATAAGACTAAATAAACCGATTTTCGGTGGTTTGTGTAAAAAAGGCGTGCATACTTTTAGGATTTAAAGAAAAATAAATATCAGGGTGCTAATTCCCGAAATCGATAAAGGTCGAAATTCTACTCGATCGTGCGATTTTTCAATTTGTCTGTATGCCTAAAATTATGCTAGGATAAATACAAGCTTTTTATATTTTTCTCTTACTAGACTTAAACAAGAGAACATATAAAAAGCTTGTTTTTATTAAAGCACTAGCTGGCCCGGTCCGCGTTGCTGGCCCAAATATAAGATCAGTGTAATATTTCGTCTCGCTTCAAATATATAGCCTTGCAAAAAATGTAATGAATTTCTTGGCTTAGAAAAGTTTGTGGGCGTGGTTTTAAAGACCCAATTAGGCAGATAATTATCTTCAATTTAAAATCTTTTGTACCAAGTTTAAGCGGAATTTATTAAGAAATATTTTTTTTTTATTGATCAAAGTAGAGTAAAAATTAATTTAATATATATCGATGGGCGTGGACGATTTTACTTTCCGAACAGTTATAGGGACTATTACGAATATTTAAAACAAAAAAAAAAATAGCCAAATCGGTCTAGGTGTTCTTATGTGTTGCAAATTTAAAGGATATTGAAAAATATGGGCTTTGGATTGTTGGAGGACAATAATTATTTACCGAATCATGCCAGTCGCTCTCCGATTTTAGATGTATTGAAAAAAGTGGGGGTGTACAATTTTTCTTTCCGTATAAACCTTAGTTGTACAATCACAAACGTCAAAAAATACTACTAATAGCCAAATCGGCTCTGGCGTTTTTCTATTTAAGATATATCAAAAAAAAGTGGACGTGAAAAAATTTTAGTCAAATTAATCCTGCTGTTCTCCGATTTTAGATATATCAAAAAAAGGAAGCCTAAAAGTGGGCGTGATTAATTTCTTTTTCGAAAAAACCTAAGACGAACACTTAAAAAAAATAAGACGAACATTAAAAAAAATATTATCCAAATCGGTCAGTTCTCATGTGATGCGATTACAAACGAACTACATTTGATTTTTATTAATATTTTATTATTCTATATTTTATTTTTTTATAAAGAAAATTTTATTTATATCGAAAAAAGAGTCGGTGTACAACTTTTCTTACCGTAAAAATCTTATTTGAACTTAACCAACTCGGTCCATTAATTCAAAATTGAGCGTAGAAATGGAAGATTATTCTTTTGCGAAAAACCTTATTAGGACTATGACAAACATTGAACACAAAATTAGACAAATTGACCCAGCCATTCCATGATTTAAAATATATAAGTATATCGGGAAAAGTGAGCGTAATAGTAGACGTGGGCAATTTTTATTTCCTTAAAAATCTTTTTCGGACTATAACCAAATCGGTCTAGCCGTTATAGTTCTTTTGCTACATAGAAAAACTGGGCATGGGAAATTTTACTATCCGTAAAAACCTTAGTTAAATTATGACGAACATTTTCAACAAAAATTAGCCAAAGTGGGCGTGATCAATTTCTTTTTTCGTAAAAACCAAAGTTGGAATATGATGAAAATTTATTAAATAAAAATGTATTAAATCGGTCCAGCCATTCTCAGATTTTAGATTAATTGAAAAAGTGGGCGTGTTCGATTTTTCTTTAAGTTAAAAATTAAATTGGATTTCTACGAACATTTAAATAAAAAATTACCCAAATAGTGCAGCCGTTTTCCGATTTTAGATAAATCGAAAAAAGTGGGCGTAAAAGTGGGCGTGGTCAATTTTTCTTTACGTAAAAACCTAAGTTGGACTACAACGAACATTTCAAAAAAAAAATTGTCCAAATCGGTCCAGCCGTTCTCAACTGATGCTGTTACCAACGAACGACAATTGATTTTTATTTATATAGATAATTTTAGGGATAGAGAAAAATCGCACGTTCTAGTAGAATTTCGATCGCTATCGACTACGAGAATTAGCCCCCAGGTATGCTATTCATCATTTTCAAATCAGTGGTATAAGAAAAATGTTCTCTTTTAATTGCAAAAAATGGAAAACTTTTAAAATATTTTAAAGTAAAATATATGATTTTTGGATTTTCAAAAATAATATCAAAAATCTTCCCAGTTGGAAAATGTGTCACTGAGGAAATTTCCACAGTGATTTCTTGAGGAAATGTCTTCAGGTTCTGACAAATCATAGGCAATCCTTGATGACATGTCCTAACATTGTCAGCACTGAATGTTTGCTTTAAGAGTGTGGACAATTCCTCTAAGACGTCTAAAAGGAAATGTCTTCAGAATAGCAGTTTATTAAATTAGAATTTTAAATCTGGGCAACTCTTCAATTTCCAAGAAAAAGATGGCAATATTATCGACCGACTTAATTAAAATAAAATAAAAATCTAACAAGTAGAATAAAAGTAATAAACAGACAAACAATTTTAAAAATAAAGTTTGGAACAATTGGTTAGGTGTGGGACTAGTAAACTGGAGGTTCCAGATTCAAATCCAGTTGGGACTAAAAAAGGCGAAAAGGTTTTTCTAAATATGAGAAACATAATTTATAAAGGAAAATGGATAAAAGTAAAAACTAAAGGAAATACGAAAATTTTTTGTATTTTCGCATGACCTATGTCAGACATTTCCCCAAAGAAGTCTTAGGTGACATGTCCCCAGAAGGTCAGCCCTGACCACTGCTGACTTTGAGTGAGGACATTTTGAAAATTTGTATGAAACTGTCCTCAACCCAGTACATAGAGATGTGTTGTGGATGTCAGGTGTGACTCTGACATGTCATCGCTCCGTCACTGAGGATGGCTCGAGGACGTTGCCAACTGGGTTATTGTGCCAATTGGCCTTCAACAGCCTAATTCAAATTATTCTCCTAAAAGTATGATTTAAAAGTGTTGCAAACTATAATATAACCACAGCAGATATATGGGGGTTTTCGTGTCAACTGACACAACCGAAGTCTTCCGATCGGGATGAAATTTGCACCAAGGTTAGTCCTATTGGATAGTAGTTCAGACACAATTTTTCAACGAGATCGGTCAAGGACTCTCTGAGTTAGGGGTGGTCGAAATTTGACATTTTGGCAAAAGAGGGGTTTATTCTCATCCATGTTACTTCTTACCTATTGTTTTTAGAAAAATGTGTCCCAAATAGTTTAGATATCTATTTCTTCAGTCTTTCGAAAAAAAATTATAAAAAAAATAAAAAAAAAAATTTTGATTTTTTTTCTTAAAAATCCAAAATTTTTTTGACTTTTTCCTCAAATTGGGCCCTGTTTTTTTTTTTTGATTCAAGAGAAAGCTTAGGGGATTTTCCTTAAGAGCTATAGGGTCGCTTAGTGGGATGCGAGTGGGATATCTATGAAATTTTTTTTTTTAACGTTGGAACACAAAAAACGGTTCTTCAATTTGCACTATTAGGCGTGGGATAGCTAACCAGTTTTCTATTTCGATCCGCGATACCCTCTAATTTTTATAGGTTCGAAAAAGGAAAGCACGAGCCAAAAATTGAGGGCGGTGGGGTGGGGCCATAAGGCCCCTCATCGGGGTCAGTTGACACGAAAACCCCCATATATACGCCGCATAGTATAGCACACATACATAAGTGTTAGCACCTTAAGGTATGCTACAAAAAAAATTTAATGAAGAACAGACTGACTCTTATAGCTTAATTTAAGTTCATATATTATTAAATCAATTGCTTTTTTTAATTTTGTTTCAATTTATTGTTGTTTTTTTTTTAAAGTGTACGTACACTCAAAAAAAAAAACGTTAGTAGATTTACTAATTTTTTTTTTTGCTAATGCTAGTTAGCTAACTTTTAGCAAATTTTTAGTTGAGATTAGCATGTTAGCAAAAAATTCTTGTAAACTTCATTTAGCACATTAGCAATTTTAAACAAACTTTGAACTAATTTCTTTTTCTAAATTTGAAATTGAGTTGACAACATTTTTACAAGATTTTTTGCTAACATTAGCAAAAATAAATGGTAAATTTATTTTTATTTTCAGAAAACTTAAAATGGCGCTATCTCGGAAACTAAGCCAGATAGAGCAAAATGGAGGCCATTTTTGGTTCTCGGGCTTTCCATAGTATGGTCGGTCCTCTTCACATGTGTGGACTCTAATAGGTCCTAACTTTGGATCCAAAAAAGTTAGCATTCCCGAAAATTTTAAAATGCTCATATCTCGGTAAATATTGCCGACACAACAAAAAGTCCAAAAGAATTTTTGTAGCTCTCAACACGTAGAACAAGACCGCAAAATAACCAAAAGCTCTCCAAGTAATATTTTTTAAGTTATCGAGTTTTTTAATTCTCAAGGCCCCAGTGGTCCCCTAATATCACGTATCTCAAAAACTAAGCAAGGTAGAGCGAAACGGACACAAATTTTGGATCAAAAACTATGACGATTTTTAAGGAACCCAACTAGGTCTAGGCCCATTGGGGTCTGGCCCTATTGGGTCTGAACCCAATGGGGTCCTCAAATGTGTATGAACTAACAAGGGAAGTCTCCCTAGTGTCACCCGCAGATCTTTATGGAATTGGTTTTATTTTGTACATCAGAAAAAATAAAGGGACACGTATTTTTTTTAGCGGCCCAAATTCATATTTAGAGGGTAAAAAGGAGGGGGGAAGACAAGGCCATTTTTCAGTTTTTTTCGTTTATCTCCTATATTGTGCAAAGAAACCTAGTCATGTTATATACCAAATGAAAGGTCTTTGAAAAACCTATTTACGTGTGCTAAGAACGTGTCCAAACATGCACAACTTTTCGTCATATTGAGTAAAATACCAAAATTTTAGGACATTTTTGTTAATAAGTCGAAAAATGTTAACTTCTTGGGCCCGTTGTTAGCACCACGAGATAGGTATTTTTAATACCTTTAATCTGATACCACACATGCCCATATTAATTTTGTTTAAATAGGCGTAAATCGTAAAAAACTGAAGAAGGTCAATTTCCCCCCATACAAATCGACCCCCCTAAAAATGAGTTTGGGCCGCTAAAAAAAAATACGTGTCGAATTAATTTTCGTTCTTAACAACATATCCAAATTTCATGAAGATCGGAGGGTGACACCAGGGAGACTTCCCTTGTAAGTTCAAAAAAAAATCAGTTAACTAATTATTGGCAAAACATTTTTGCTAACTTTAGCAAAAAAATTGTGGGTTCAAAATCAGCAAATTTTCTTGTATGTTTACAGGTTTTTTTTTGAGTGTATAAAGTATATGCATATTTAGTTATTGAGTGGTTGGACAAGCCCCCTAAAATATTTAAAACTTTGTACGATTAACATATTGAATTATTTTGCGCATTTATTTATATATTGCAAAATTTTTATTTTTTTTTTTTTTGTACAAACAATTTTGGTTAATTGGAACAACCAAAACAAAATGCATTTTTTTCTAGTACAAAACAAACATTTTTATTTTTGAATTGTTAAAAACAAAAAAAAAAACTTGTACGCCAATTTTACTTTCTGTATTTCTGTGAATCGTGCAAAGAGCATTTTTGTGTTCATGGCAGACATCATGTCGCTAGTTGATAAAACAAATACTCGTTTTATAAAATTATATACATACATATATTTTTTTTTATTTTTTTCAAAATACATACTCGTAAATTATCTCGTGACTTTAATCAAAAAGTATAGAATAAATAAGAGTATTCTTCCGCTAAATTTCAGAGGCACTCCTCTCTGGAATTTTGGTCCTTAAATCGGCTTATCTCGAGCATGTTTTGACAGAAAAAAATTAGGAAAAAAGTGATAAAACACACCGAAAAGTGAAAAAACACATCGAAAAGACAAAAAAACTCATCGAAAAGGTAAAAAAACTCATCGAAGAAGAGAAAAAATAAAGAGGAATTAAAGAAAACACATCGAAGAAAAAAAAAGACAAAGAAGAAATAAATATGAAAATGTCAAACTAAAAGGAATGTCAGATATTCAGTGAGAGGATTCGAGCAATTCCATGAGAGGATGAGAGCTAATAGTACGCTAATTAAAGACTTTTTGAAATAATCCGACTTGTTAGTAAACTACTAATGGGACGAATACTCTTATTTATTCTATACTTTTTGCTTTAATATATTAAAATAAATTGAAAAGTGAATAATACCAAAACGTTTATCTAATAGTTGATCACATGTATTAGATGGTATTTTGTATTCAATATTGCATATTGTAAATAAACAGCAACGTTCAAAATGCATCATAGATTATTACTTGTATAATATTAAATTGACCATTTATGATGAGTCGATCGAATAAAATTTTTGATTAATAGATTAATAATACTAATATATAAAATTATTAGCAGCGAATGTCTCATTGAACAGCAATAGAATATTTTTAATATTTATTACAAAACTAACTATACCCGGTCCGCGTTGCTGGCCCTAAGAAAAAAACTGTTTTATATTGCATCTTAATTTAAATATAGTGTCGGACAAAATTAAAGCACGGGTCTGGGTCCAGCTAGTTACCTTTGGTTCCACCTTCGGTTAGCACTATCTATAGAGAAATCTCAACAAAATCGGTTCAGCCGTTTTTGCGAGATTTCGAAACAGACAGACCATTACGTTAAGTATAGTACAAAGGGGCGTGTCATTTAACGCATTTTTATCGAATCGTGATAGTCTAAAGTTCCATGCTGCATCCTCGATTAGTACTATCTGTGCTGCAAATTTCTTTGACATCAGTTTTTCCGTTTTTGTGTGATTGCGAAAGAGGAGAAAATAACTTTTTATTCATGAAAAACGGGAGTGACATTTTATACCCATTTGCCGAATCGCGCTCTACATATGACCTACAGTTCCCGCTCGGTTAGTTCTATCGGTAGTGACAGATTCGGCTTATCCGTTTTTGCGTGATTTCAAAACAGGCAGATATAACGTTCCGTATAAAACAAAGGGGCGTGGCAATTTACTCCTCTTTGTTTAATCATGGTCAGTATAGTACAAAGGGCGTTGCAATTTTGATCCCTTTTTCCAATAACGCACAGTGGGAAAAATTGCCAATCTAGCGGGAAATAATTCAAAATATAACTAACAGATTTTAACAAAGTTATAATGCGATTTTAAAGTGGGATAGTGACTGCGTTTTAATCCGTTAAGAACTTAAAGTTTAGTTAACCCATTAGGGAATTACACACTATCAAATGTTGACAATTTCTTGGGCTCTCACAGTTAGTTGTTTATAATAGTAAACTTGTCATCGCCGTGTATCAGAAGGGGTAAGCCGTTACCTACCAAGTGTTTGATTTCTTTTAAAGGGTGCTATTAGGTATATTATGTATAAATTTCCATACGTTATCTGTTTTGCGAAGGCTCCCCCGTAACGAATTACATAAGCAACGTTTTTTTTTAACTTGTTTGAATTCTTATGGAGCTACAAAAAAAAAACGCTGTCAGATGCTGCTTAATCTTTAATTATAGATTATTCTACATATAATGAAGTAATACTATTCAAAAAATTAGCTGCGTAGGCCTGCGTAGCGATTTTTTAAAATTTTTTTGTAATTTTGGTCTTTCAATAATTATAATTCTAAACCTAGGCAGCAATGAACGCGACTCACGTATATGTTGAGAATCGCGAAGGATAGTTAGTAATTTGTTTTTAACATAGTAGAGCGTCGAAATCTTGAAAAAAGTTCGTGCTGAATTAAAATTATTTTTAATTTTATGATTTTTAAATAACCGATTTAAGTCGCATTCAGTTGGTGAAAAAATTCTTAATAAAAATATTGTTATAAATAATAATAAATTTAATACTATCATTTGAATTGGATAATAAACTATTTGGTTTTTTTAAATTTGTTTGACATGTCATTTCAACGGAGAGAGATATTTGAAGTTTGGCGTAAATGCGACAGTGCTTCTGATCGGATCTCAACAGTTATCAATTATATCTTATATATCCAAACTTGGAAATAACATCTGCAACGAGAATGATAGCTATAAAAAACTAACTGTTAGTGTGCGAGATTTATGTAGTAAATTCAAATGTAGATGGGCCAGTGTTTCTCGCAAT
The DNA here is from genome assembly GCA_963921195.1 of Pegoplata infirma. NCBI lineage: Eukaryota > Metazoa > Arthropoda > Insecta > Diptera > Anthomyiidae > Pegoplata > Pegoplata infirma. The sequence continues at coordinate 86,411,162 of OY992538.1, forward strand.
TTATATAGTTTTGAAAATCATTACAATATATGGTTGAATGAAAATATAGATTTTCTAGTAGAAGACGAAGAACCAGGACCTTTACAACCTCGAGGGCGTCCTTTGAAGACTTTTTTGGAAACGACAAAAAAATGCAAGAGGAGTCGTGTTTCGGATCTTGTACAAAATAACATCAAGGAATAATTATTGGTCGCTACGAAAGTAAGTCTGTACAAATCTGGAAAGAGAGATGCAGCCCAATTATTAGATGAAATTAAAAAAAACACCAAAAAGGGCTACAAAGATGAAAAAAGCCGTATTTTACCCCTCTGGAGCACCAACATAATACACACCAGAAAAGGCAATGGCACTATACATTGACAAAAGGTTAACTAAAAATTCGTATATGCTTATGCAATCAGGTGCTAAGACTCCTATTTTCGTTATTGCTGGATGTAGGGTATATGTCCAAGTGTTATCAGATTTCACTTACAATATTTGATAACCCCATTTACTTTTCAAAAAGTATAAAATTCTTATTTTAAACATAATTTTCCACAGCTAACAGGTACAAAAAAAAATACTCCTGAGGTAGTCGTATATAACACCTTTTGGGGCACCCTGTATTGAAAAACAGTTTCTTATTATTCATTATACAAAAAGCTCATATCCTTAGCTATAAAATCTCCAAGTATTGTTATCGGATCAGACCAATAGTTTAGAAGATATGATTTTTTTCCTGCCAGATTGGTGTTTTTTCCCACTGTGTAACGGTCTTATATGGCCTACATATGCCCTTGGTTATCACTGTATGCAGTGAAAATGTCAAGAGAATCGGTTCAGTTGTTTTTGCGTTATTGCGAAACAGGCAGACAACGTCCAGTATAGTACAAAGGGGCGTGACATTTTACGCCACTTTTTTTCAATTGTAGTATAACATGGCCTATAGTTCGCTCGGTTAACACTATCAGTGCTGAAATTTTAATTTAAATCGATTCAACAGTTTTTGCGTTATTGCGGAGCATGCAAAAATAACATTCAATTCAATACAAAGGGGCATGGCATTTTACGCCCATTTGTCCGATCACGCTCTAATTTGGCACATAGTTAGTACTTGGTTAGTACTATTGTTGGTTTAAATTTCATCAAAATCGATCCATCCGTTTTTTATATATGGATGTCATTAGTGGTGCAATGTAAAAATTCGATTTTGCCCAACCCTCCGGCCACAGGCAAAAAAGCATTGCATTTAACGCCCATTTGTCCGATCACGCTCTAATTTGGCACACAGTTAGTACTATTTTTGGTTTAAATTTCATCAAAATCGGTCCATCCGTTTTTTAGATATAGATGTCATTAGTGGTGCAATGTGAAAATTCGATTTTGCCACGCCCCTCCGCTCAAGCTTAAACAAAAAGAGATAGATGGTTAAACCTTGGAAGGAATATGTCTTATGCGCGGTTCACAATTGTTGTTTTTGAGTGTTTAAGGGCGACGTGTTTAAAAAGTCTTTGTTCTGTGTCCATTACCTTTTTATTCTGTTACTGGTGTTTTCTAAACAACTTGTTTTAGTTCGTAAGTGTGAACCCCGTATTAGACAGAGATACAAAGAATCCTAAAGACAGCTGTGTTGTTGTTTAGGCGTCCACTACATTTGAAAGTTAAATCAACCAAAAATTGTTGTTGTTTTAACTACTGATTGACAACTACAAAAAACTGTAAAAACTACTTCAAATTACTGTTGTTTTTACTGTAACTCAAATTGTCTGAAGTTTGTTATTAACAAAAAAAACTTCTAAACGTCAAAAACGGTTAAAATTATTTGGAAATAATTCCTGCATATCCGTTTTTCTAAAAATTTCTAGAAAATTATAAGTTTTTCATAGACTAAAAACAACTATATAAAACAACTGTTACTACAATGTAGTAATTTTTTGTATTTGTTTTTTAAAACGACTACATAAAATAGTTGTTTGAGATTTTTCAAACAAAAACAACTGAAATTGTTGTTGAAAACAACAACTTCTACTTACTACACAAATGACCGTCATGTAGTAACTGCAATAATTTTCTAAGTGTATTGGAATCAAATTTCATAAAATTTGCATCATTAGATTTCATAGTTTATTACAAAAATTTCATTAAATTTTGTTTATAAAACTTGTTGTTTTTGACGCCTGTCGATTCTGTTTAGTTTGTAGTAAAATGCACTCAGAAAATAATGTAAGTTACACTACGTTCCGTTCCAAGAACATATTCACTAAAAAGTTTTTTAGTGGTTGTGAAGGTGTTCGCAAACAGAATTCCGAACGTTATGCCTGCGAGTTGAAGAACAGAAACTTTACGATAACGTACCGAACTAAGTTAGAAACAAAATAAAGTTCTTTTAGTGTTCTGTTTGCGAACTTTTGAGACATTTTTTTTTAAATTTAAAATGGCGATATCTCGAAAACTTAGCAAGATAGAGCAAAACGGAGCACATTTTTGGTTCTTGGGATCTCAATAGTATCGCTAGGCCTCTACACATGGGTGGACCCCATTGGATCCTTATTTTGAATCTAAAAAAGTTAGCATTCCGGGAAATTTAAAAATGCACATATCTCGCTAAATACTGCCGACACGACATAAAGTCTAAAAGCGGTCATGTACTACGAGACAAGATCCACAAAAATGCTTTTAGACTTTTCATCGTGTCGGCAGTATTTAGCGAGATATGTGCATTTTTAAATTTCCCGGAATGCTAACTTTTTTAGATTCAAAATAAGGACTCAATGGGGTCTACCCATGTGTAGAGGCCTAGCGATACTATTGAGATCCCAAGAACCAAAAATGTGCTCCGTTTTGCTCTATCTTGCTTAGTTTTCAAGATATCGCCATTTTAAATTTAAAAAATGTCTCAAAAGTTCGCAAACAGAACACTAAAAGAACTTTATTTCTAACCTAGTTCGGTACGTTACACATTCGGTTGAATGAGAGGCAAAGTGGCGCTTTATTCAGGGAAGAAGTAATTTTAACATATAATATTTTTTGATTGATGAATGATGAATAATACATTAGAAAGCACCCTTTTAAAGAGAAAACATGTGTTTTTTTTATTTTTTTTTAACCTGTCAGAATTTTTTTAGTGTTTCTTGAAAATTGAACTTGATTCACAATTTAAGCTGTAACTTTTAAACCAAAAGCGATAATTTAATGAGTACAGTTGCAAATTAAAGCATTTTTAATGCGATCATAAAAAATTAAAACAATAAAAAATAAATATGTGTTAATACTTGCATAAAATTTGTTTAAAGTCGGATTTTTGTGTTTCACCAAATTTTAAATTTTTTTAAATTTTCCATAAAAAAGTCAGGAAAGTTGTAATTTGGAACTATTAATTTTTTTTATTGACGTCTAATCATTAATAAGTAAAATACCACCATTTTTGAAAAAAATTAACATATTAGGCGCGTGGTTATGCTTTATTTCGGGAAAAAGCTAAATTCACAATTTTTGCTGTATCTGTGAAATTAAAAAACACATTATTTTGAAACAAATAGCAAATTAAAGTTTATGTAAAGTGCTATTATAAACGTTTAATTAAAATTATATGCTCTCATAAAAGTACTAAATTTATTAAGAAACCTAATTTTTTCATAAAAATTCTTGAATGTTTAAATTTACCTTTTTTAACTTAAGCCTTGGAAATTGAAAAAAAAAATTATATCAGCTGCGTTATTTATAATAAATAAAGTTAACATCATGCATGTTTTTTGTCAGATACTATATTACACCACCCAGAGACATCTGCTTACCCACCCCCCCCCCCCCCCCCCATCCCACTCCCCACAAAACCTGACCCTGTCATTTTTATTTTTTTTTGCTTGTTGGAGGGTATAAAAGATTTGGCACAGCCGAATTTTAAACTCTTACTTGTTTATATATAAATTACAAAGACCCACAAATAAAGGTTTAGACCCACTAATACTTATGTATTTTTACCTTCTTAATTCAATTCCGCGATCAGAATTAAATTCTAATGTTGGGTTTTTCTGCAATTTACAAGGAAAGTCCGCAAAAGTGATCCGACCTGATTTCCTTGTAAATTTGACCAACAATAAGTTAACATTTTTTTTAAATTTTATTTCGGTATGTAATGTTCAAGTCTGATTTATTACGAAGAAAATAAGAGTTTTTTTCATAAAATCCATCAAAAATTGCAGAAGTTACTTGCATTTGAACAAAAATGCATTAATTCACAACATATATACAGTGGCTCAAAGTAATAATGGAACAGCGTATATTTGTTAGCAGTTCTTTAAAGACAAAGTCTTAAATACTAAACCTGATTATTATCAATCGACTATTTTTGAAAAAAGTACTATATAGGAAATTTCCCAAGCTTTAATTTAAGCTTGATATCGTCCAGATTGAGCAAATATTAAATGAGATACGAGGGTCGCACTGGAAATTGAAATTATTTGTAGATGTTTTTTTGAAATTTTTTTAAAAATATTTCTAAGTCGATTTCTTCCAAGTTCAAACATTAAAAATTTAAAAAATTATCCAATAATTTTTATTTAGTTATTAGCTAGTTTTTACAACAACCCAAACAAAAAATGAAATTTTTTAAATACAGTGGAAGAAATCCGCATTTTTTGACCTCCAACTCGTTTGACCACCAATTTTTTGTAAACAAAGAACAATTTTAATTATTCTTATATCTCATTACTATATACTTAGATGTACTCAAATTAATAAACAATAAAATATTTTCTTTGTTTACAACAAATTGGTGGTCGAAAGAGTTGGAGGTCAAAAAATGCGGATTTCTTCTATTGTATTTAAAAAATTTCATTTTTTGTTTGGGTTGTTGGAAAAACAAGCTGATGACCAAATAAAAATTATTAGATAATTTTTTAAATTTTTAATGTTTGAACTTGGAAAAAATCGACTTAGAAATATTTTTAAAAAAAATTTCAAAAAAGTATCTACAAATAATTTCATTTTCCATTGCGACCCTCGTATCTCATTTAATATTCGCTCAATCTGGACTCTATCAAGCTTAAATTCAAGCTTGGAAAATTTCCTATGTAGCACTTTTTTCAAAAATAGTCGATTGATAATAATCAGGAGTAGTATTGATAACTTTGCCTTTAAAGAACTGCTAACAAATATATGCTGTTCCATTATTACTTTGAGTCACTGTAGAACTGTTTTTGTATAAAACTGAAATAACGCGTTTTTGTTCAAATGCATGTAACTTCTGCAATTTTTTACGGATTTTATTTAAAATACTCTTATTTTTTACGTAATAAATCAGACTTGAACCTTACATACAGAAATAAAATTAAAAAACTTTGTAACTTTGTCAAATTCACAGGGAAATTATGTGGGTTCACTTTGCGGACTTTCCTTGTAAACCACAGGAAACCCCAACTATAGAATTCAATTCTGATGGCAGAATCGATTTCAGAAGGTCAAAATACATAAGGTTAAGTGGGTCTAGTTTCTGGGTCAGAAACTTTTTTGTTTTTTTGTGATGAAGTGTTATTGAAGCCACCATATTTTTTTCATAAAATCTTAAATAAAAAAATAACGGCATTAAACGCGGACGTTTTTTTTCTTTCAAATTAAAGCCTATAACATATGCTTTATTATCACAATGTATAAGCAATAACAACCTTTTACATTTTTTTTATATTCCATCAAGTATTAAAAATACTCCAATTTTGGAACATTTTACAAAAAAATTTCAAAAATATTTTTACAACAATTTTCAAAAAACAAAAAACAGAAGTGTATTTGAAAATGCCTGAAGTTGATGGTTCCATAATAAAAAAATTACCTTTGAATGAATAAATACCAAAAAAAAATTCTAGAAATAAGTTGATTTTCAATTTTTAGCACCATATTCAAAAACACAAAAATTTATTTATTTTGACGGCGGATTGCAAGAAAAGTAAACAACTCAGAATAATAGTTGTGACAGATTTTTTAGTGAAATTTTATATACTTTAACCCTAAATTAATAATTTTTGTAAAAAAAAAATTTTCAGTTTTGAATAAAGCGCCACTTTTGATCCATTTCAACCCAATGTGCGTTATCGTAAAGTTTCTGTTCTTCAACTCGCAGGCATAACGTTCGGAATTCTGTTTGCGAACACCTTCACAACCACTAAAAAACTTTTTAGTGAATGTGTTCTTGGAACGGTACGTTTCGATAACGTACGGTCGCTCCATAGTTCCGTACAGAACACTAACGTACCGTACGTTAGAGTTTTTTTCCAAACCCTGATGAAAAATATCAAACAACTATTTCTGTTAGTTATTTTAAGTCGTTTTTTTGAATAACTAACAAAAAAGTACTGTAATGTGGTAACATTTATTTTTATCTCTGAAAAATTTTCAAAGTTTTTTTCCAAAAAAAAAAAGAAAATTATTTTTTTTATTTTTCACAACTGTTAAAAAAAAAAACTTGTAAAAAATTTGGTCTTCAATTTTTTTCTGAAAACTTTTTTTTTGAAAAAAAAAATTATATACACTCAGAAAATTATGTAAGTTACTACATGTTAGTTATTTGTATATTTTACAGTAGTAAGTTGTTTTCAACTACAAAGTCAGTTGTTTTTGTATGAAAAATATCAAACAACTATTTCTGTTAGTTATTTAAAGTCGTTTTTTTGAACAACTAACAAAAAAGTACTGTGATGTAGTAACAGTTATTTAAAGTAGTTAATTTTATTTATTTTATCTCTGAAAAGTTTTAAAGTTTTTTTCCAAAAAAAAAAAAAAAATCGTTATTTTTATTTTTCACAACTTTTTTCTAAAAAAAAACTTGGAAAAAATTTGGTCTTCAATTTTTTTTTTCTGAAAAATATTTTGAAAAAAAAAATTATATATTGATTTTTTTATTTTTACTACATTTTAGTTGTTTTGACTACAAATGTAAGTAGTTTTTACTACATAAGTCAGTTGTTTTTTGTCAGTTAAAATAACTAACATTGTAAGTTGATTTAACTGAAAAAGTAGTTGACCCCAAAACAACTTACAAAGTAGTTATTTTAACTGACATTTTCAGTTGATTTTACTAACATAATTTTTTAAGTGTATTGATTACACTGCGGAACACTAAAAAATAAACAAGAGTTACGACCATCATTTATATGAGGGGGTTAGAGCACAAGGGGTTCAAGTGCCTTATATTTGATAATGAGAAAAAAGAGGTTAAAGTTAAATTGCAATAAAAAATGTTAGATGCTATCTATAATATTATTTTTTAGTTAATAGAGATCCTGAGATATATTTTAATCTAACAAGTTAAAAAAATACCGTCTTTTACACCCTTTTGCACCCAAAAATTGCATCTGAAGTGAGTAAGTCGCACTTATACCCCTTGTGCTCTAACTTTTTTTATAAATTTCTATTTAGAGCACAAGGGGTTCAAGTGCCTTATTTTTAATAATGAAAAAAAAGGGGTTAAAGTAAAATTGTAATAAAAAATGTTAGGTGGTATCAAGTATATTATTTTTAAGGTAATAGAGCTCCTGAGATATATTTTTATCTAACAAGTTAAAAAAATACCGTGTTTTACACCCTTTTGCACCCAAAAATTGCATCTGAAGTAAGTAAGTGGCACTTATACCCCTTGTGCTCTAACTTTTTTTTATAAATTTGTAAATTCGTAAAAGGAAAACCACATTTTATTAAGAAAATGTGTAATGGTTCTTTGTTTAATTTTTTAGTCGTCATAATCAGATTCCATGACATCATTGGGCTCATCTTCATCTTCATTAGGGCATCCCGTCAAATCTAAACTTTCGAATTTCGTATCATAATACCTGCCGAAAATTATTTAACCAAATCTGGCTCAAAAATTAGGAATTTTTGAGTACTTTATGGGAAATTTTTTTTAAAAATTCCACTTTTGGTCCACAGATGCTGATTTTCAAACATAAAAATTATTTTTAACCAAATTGGTCTTAAAAGTTAAATTTTAATAATTGCTTGGAGCACAAGGGGTTTAAGTGCCTTAAATTTAATAATGGGAAAAAAGAGGTTATAGTTAAATTGCAGTAAAAAATGTTAGATGATATCTAGAATATTATTTTTTAGTTAATAGAGATCCTGAGATATATTTTAATCTAACAAGTTAAAAAAATACCATATTTCACAAATACAAGCACCCAAAAATTGCCTCTGAAGTATGTAAGTGGCACTTATACCCCTTGTGCTCTAACTTTTTTTATAAATTTCTAAATTATGAAAAGAATGTTAGTTATTTGTAAAAGGAAAACCACATTTTATTACAAAAGTCTTTAATGGTTCTTTGTTTAATTTTTTAGTCGTCATAATCAGATTCCATGACATCATCGGGCTCATCTTCATCTTCATTAGGGCGTCCCTTGAAATCTAAACTTTCGAATTTCGTGCCGTGATACCTGCCGAACGATGGACATTAGACTGATTTTTTTATTTTTTTTTTGGAATTTCAAAAAAGTGTAGGCGGAATATAGTAAAACTAGGTCAAAAATTACGATTCTGAAATTTTTGGCCAAATCGGACCACGGGATCACGAGGCGCATCGCGGTCAAAGTTTCAGAACCCTAGAGCAAATCGAAAAAAAAAAATTACATACTTAAGACTTTTTATATCACTTTTCTGACTAATTTCCCTGTGCTGAGTTCAAAAAAGTTAAAGTTTTTGAAATCGAATAATTAGTTTTTGAGATATCACGATTTTAATTTTGTTAAAAATTTATTTTTTTTCATTTTCGAGATCAGCGACATCTCATCGCCATATTATTACACTACACAGTTATTCTAGACAACAACCACACTTCAGTTAGTGCAGACATGGTTTTAGTCAATTAATGGAGTGTTGCCGGATTCATTTTTATTCATATTCCCAAATTTAAGAACGGAAATCCCCAAAATTACCCAAAGAAATTTCCAAATTCTTTTATTATTTTCCGATTTGTTATTCTAAATTACTAAAATTACCTAAAAAAAACCCCGGTGGTCTCCTAAAATCACGTATCTCAAAAACTAAGCAAGGTAGAGCGAAACGGACACAAATTTTAATTTTGGATCAAAAACTATGACGATTTTCAAGGAACCCAACTAGGTCTAGGCCCATCGGGGTCTGGACATATCGGGTCCGAACCCAATGGGGTCCTCAAATGTGTACACTCAAAAAAAAAAAACTGTAATGTTAGCAAAAAAAGCTTGTAAACCTACAAGAAAATTTGCAGATTTTGAACCCACAATTTTTTTGCTAAAGATAGCAAAAATGTTTTGCCAATAATTAGTTAACTAATTTTTTTTTTACTTAGTTCATACACATCTGAGGGCCCCGTTGGGTTCTGACCCGATAGGTCCAGACCCCGATGGGCCTAGACCTAGTTGGGTTCCTTAAAAATCGTCATAGTTTTTGATCCAAAATTTGTGTCCGTTTCGCTCTACCTTGCTTAGTTTTTGAGATACGTGATTATAGGGGACCATTGGGGTCTTGAGAATTAAAAAACTCGATAACTTCAAAAATATTACTCGGAGAGCTTTCTTGTTCTACGTGTTGAGAGTTACAAAAATGATTTTGGACTTTTTGTTGTGTCGGCAATATTTACGGAGATATGAGCATTTTAAAATTTTATGGAATTCTAACTTTTTTGGGTCCAAAGTTAGGGCCCATTAGGGTCCACACATGTGAAGAGGACCGGCGATACTATAGAGCCCGAGAACCAAAAATGCCCTCCATTTTGCTCTATCTGTCTTAGTTTCCGAGATAGCGCCATTTTAAGTTTTCTGAAAATAAAAACAAATTTACCATTCATTTATCTAATATTAGCAAAAATGCTTGTAAAAATTTGGTCAACTCAATTTTAAATCTAGAAAAAAAAATTAGTTCAAATTTTGTTTAAAATTGCTAATGCGCTAAATGAAGCTTACAAGATATTTTTGCTAACATGCTAATCTCAACTAAAAATTTGCTAAAAGTTAGCTAACCAGCATTAGCAAAAAAAAAATAGTAAATCTACTAATGTATTATTTTGAGTGTATGAACTAAGTTGAAATAAAAAAAAAAAATTAGTTAACGAATTTTTGGCAAAACATTTTTGATAACTTTTCCAAAAAATTGTGGGTTCAAAATCAGCAAATTTTCTTGTAGGCTTACAAGATATTTTTTGCTAACATTACAGTTTTTTTTTTTGTGAGTGTAAAACAGAGAAATAAGGTTATGAAAATCGGCGATAGTAGACTCTCACTTTACATGATTTATTTTAAACATCTGGTACTCCTTGACGTTGATTATTAAAATCCGTTAAATTTAAATAATTGACATTATTCATTCGTGACAAGAGATGGCAGTAGCAAAGACTAAGAAAAAAATCGTTTTTAGAGTTGTATTTACTGTATGGTTGTTGTCTATGATAATTGCAATTGGTTGACCATGTACAAATATAGATGTCGCACATAAAGTGATCAAGAAACACAATTTTTCAACAAAATTCAAATCGTGATATCTCAAAAACTTATTATTCGATTTCAAAAACTTTAACTTTTTTGAACTCAGCACAGGGAAATTAGTCAGAAAAGTGATATAAAAAGTCTTAAGTATATAATTTTTTTTTTCGATTTGCTCTAGGGTTCTGAAACTTTGACCGCGATGCGCCTCGTGATCCCGTGGTCCGATTTGGCCAAAAATTTCAGAATCGTAATTTTTGACCTAGTTTTACTATATTCCGCCTACACTTTTTTGAAATTACAAAAAAAAATATTTTTCATGCAAACAAAAAATCAGTCTAATGGACATGGAGTAGCTAATTGTGGGAAAATTTATGAAAATTTTTTGCAAGGTCATTTTTAGTCTGCAACCAGCGGTCAAAGTTTAAAAAATTACGTTTGTGGACCAAAATTTATATCTGAAATATTTAACCAAATCTGGGTCAAAAATAAGGAACTTTTGCGCGTTTTATGGGAAAAATATTTAAAAAATTTCAAAATTGCGATTTTGGTCCACAGATGCTGATTTATAAACATAAAAAATATTTTTAACCAAATTTGTCTTAAAAGTCGAAAAATGTTGAGTATTTTATGTGAAAAATTTTAAAAATAAACCCACGATTTTGGTCCAAAAAAGCTGATTGGCATCTGTGTATCAAAATCTTTGATCAGCATTTTTGAACGAAAATCGTGTTTTTTATATTTTTTTAATATTTTTTAGATAACTTGCTTTACATTTTCCAACTTTTGGGACCAATTTGGATAAAAAAAAATAATATTTATGTTAAAAATCAGCATCTGTGGACCAATATTTTTTTTTTGGGATTTTTTTTTATTTTTCCTATTATGTACGCAAAAATTCCTAATTTTTGAGCCCAATTTGGTCAAAAAATTCGGACATGAATTTTGGTCGGAAATCGCCATTTTTTCACACTTTAACCGCTGGTTACAGACTGAAGATGCTCTTGCAAAATTTGATTACTATTACTACAAGAACTTCTCGGAATTCAACCACTTGTCCAAGTGAAAAACTAAATTTTAATAATTGCTTGGAGCACAAGGGGTTTAAGTGCTCATATACCCCTTGTGCTCCAAGCAAAACAGGTATTTTAGTAACAAGAGCTAGAAATGGTCGCCATATCTCGCTAACGGATAAGAATTTCACATTCACCTCTTGTGCTCTGAACTTCTGTGAACTTCACCTACTAATTCCATATGTTAACTCAATTTTTTTAAAAAAGTCACTTGAACCCCTTGTGCTTTGAGCCCCTCATATATATTTTGGACATGCTGAATCGAATAGCGTACTCCGTTTTTCGATGTATGGTACAGTTTTCTTGTAAAATGTCATTAAAGATTGGCTGATTTTCAGCTGCTTTTTTAACAAAAAAAATTCCAAAGCTAATGATTTTTAAATTTTATGACATGGAAAACAAAGATATAACTTGTAGCAATATTTCTAATATAATTTTGGTTTAAAGCTTTTCATCTTAACCTCTTTAATTCGCGGATTTCTTAATTTTTTTAAGTTTTCGCGAAATTAACCGCTAAATTGGTCTCTGATAAAAAACTTGCATTTTGTGGATCATAAAGGCGTCCATGACACTACGAATAGTGGACAAAAAACATCTATGTTATATGGACCATCACGATGAAAATCGCGAAAGCCCGTTTTTTTGTATATGGCAGCATCACTTTAGGAGATGATTTGAGGCTTCATCTTTTAGTATATAATGTGGGAACCTTAAACAATGAACTGACCCAAAATCTGTCCAAAAAAGTTTTCATTTGCAAAAGTTATCTTAACAAAAACTATAATTATTGTATCGCAAACACTGAAATAATAGTTTTTGTTAGGATAACTTTTGCAAATGAAAACTTTTTTGGACAAATTTTGGGTCAGTTCATTTTTTAAGGTTCCCACATTATATACTAAAAGATGAAGCCTCAAATCATCTCCTAAAGTGATGCTGCCACATACAAAAAAACGGTTTTTCGCGATTTTCTTCGTGATGGTCCATATAACATAGATGTTTTTGTCCACTATTCGTAGTGTCATGGACGCCTTTATGATCCATAAAATGCAAGTTTTTTATCAGAGACCAATTTAGCGGTTAATTTCGCGAAAACTTAAAAAAATGAAGAAATCCGCGAATTAAAGGGGTTAAGATGAAAAGCTTTAAACCAAATTTATATTATAAATATTGCTACAAGTTATATCTTTGTTTTCCATGCCATAAAATTTAAAAATCATTAGCTTTGGATTTTTTTTTGTTAAAAAAGCAGCTGAAAATCAGCCAATCTTTAATGACATTTTACAAGAAAACTGTACCATACATAAAAAAACGGAGTACGCCATTCGATTCAGCATGCCCGAAATATATTGAAATGATGGTCGTACCTCTTGTTTTCTAAAATAGTGGTTAGTTTTGTCACGCAGTGTTATTTTATTTTTACTACATGTTAGTTGTTTTGACTACAAATGTAAGTAGTTTTTACTTCATAAGTCAATTGTTTTTTGTAAGTTAAAATAACTAACATTGTTAGTTGATTTAACTGAAAAAGTAGTTGACCCCAAAACAACTTACAAAGTAGTTATTTTAACTGATTTTTGATTCTACTAACATAATTTTTTGAGTGTGTTAAAAAAATAAAAAAAGATGATTAGAGCGGCACGATTTTTTTGGTGATTTTTTTATACATTTTATACGAAATTTAAATGAAATGTAATTGATTTCTTATAAAATGTTATCTTATAATTTTTTGTGTGAAAACTGAGTGAAATCTATAAATAAGCAACTAAATAAGATAAATTCGACTTGGCCGAATCCACGAATATCCTCCACAATGCCATTTTTAAGTGATAATAAATTTTCTAACGTGAAAAAAATACATTTTTGAAATATTTATTTTGAGTAAAAAAACTTTTTTTAAGTAATTTTTGAATAATAAAATAATTTACTAAATTTTTTTTTGAGTAAAATAGTGTAAAAATATTTTTGAGTGACAAAAATACGTTGTGAAATATTTTTGTGACTTACCAATGTTTTTAACACATGTTTAACGGGTTTTCAACACGTGAATTTAAGGTAAAATTTATCTGAAATTCACGGTTTTGCTTATAACTTTTGAACCACTGGACCGATTTGGCTGAAATTCAACACGAACCAGGCCAGAGGAACGGCAAATATATATGCCAAGCTTCATCCTCAGATTTGCCTTTCGAAAGTTAGCGTGTTTTTTATCTCGAAAGTTAGCGTGTTTTTTATCTCGTAAATTCACGAAAAACCCTAGCTAAAATTCAGCCTTTTGCTCATAACTTTTGAACCACTGGACCGATTTCGCTGGATTGCAATACCAACCTGACCAGGTAAATAAACAACATATATGCCAAACTTCAAGAGCCTCCGTAAAGTTTATCAACAGTTAGCGTGTTTTCAACAGACAGACAGAGAGACAGACGGACGGACATCGCTAGATCGTCTTAAAATCGATCGAGGATCATGAACTTTATGGGGTCCTATACCAATATTTCGAGGTGTTACAAACGGAACACCTCACTAGAGTGGAGGGTATAAAAAACAGCTGATCAGTCCGGCATGAATTAATTTTATGATTTTTTTATACTTTTTATAAGAAATTTAAAATAAAATGTAATTGATCGAGGTTTTACTTATTTATTAAACTTTAGGGATATAGTAAAATATTGTGTGAGCAAATGAGTTAAATCTATAAATAAAAAAATGTGAAAGTGTATTTTTCTAACTTTTTTATTTTGTAATTTTCTCAGACTTCTTTTACAAAATTTAAAATGAAACGTAAATTATTTATTTAATATTTACTAAAACTTGTGCTGTTGTATAATGATTCGTGGTAATACTAATGTATTACAATTTAAGGATGAAGCATAATTTTTTGTGAGAAAAATAAGTGTAAACCATATAAATAATGGGAAAGTGTATTTTTTCTACCTTGTATACTACAATCACGTAAACTAAATAAAATTTCAGTGACGGTTACACGTGACCCACTAAAAATTGTTATTAATGAACATTTCTATTAATTTCAATTTAAGGTTGCAATTTTCCTTCACTTACCTACTGCTATTCCATGTTTTATCAATTAATACTTTCATACATTTCATAAAAAACTTCATAAAACGTTTTAATTAAGTTCTACAAATATTTTTATTATTTCCATGTAAGTTTTCATTGAAAAGGAACTTAATTGACACCAGTTTGATGGAATCAAACTTATGCCAATTTTCATTACTTTCACGAAGATTTTTTTTAGTGTAAAGGTTAACAAAAATCAGCTGATTTTTAAGAGATTTTATTGAGAGAATTTAAAAAAGGCCATTTTCAGTTGATTCCTTAAAGTGCGTATGATACTTGCTTGTTTCAAGTTACTTGTTGCTGCATTTATTAGGGGTTTTCTATAAAAATTTCGATAACTTAAACCAAAAATTTTGAATTTATCGAAATTCCCATAGAAAACCCCTAATAAATGCAGCAACAAGTAACTTGAAACAAGCAAGTATCATAAAGGCATAAGTGTATTATCTAAATTTGATATTTAAGACAAAAATGTATTCAAAACTACTCTATTACGTGTTAAAATATTCTAGTAGAATAAAATTTATATTTTTAAAACGTAACAAAAATTAAAATTAGCATTTTCATTTATAAAAATCAAAAAAAAAAAAAAATAAATAACGCACAAACGTTACCACTTCTTGTTTAATAGTTTACAATTGACTCGTGTATGAATTGAAAACTCAAATCAAAAAGTATCATCATCAACACCATTCAAACACACACAACAAATTAAAATCGATCGTTGATGATGGTTGTTGTTTTTGTTGGTTGTTGTGTGTTGCTGATGTTTAATTGTATAAAAATAATAAAGACATTTGCCGACAATCACATAAATTGGCAACTAATCAAGACAATAAATTCCAAACATTCAACAACATATAAAATACATGCAGCAGCAGCATCAGCAACATACCCTTACGGTGATAATAATGATGATGAATGATGATCATAATGATAATTTTTTAACACTATATATACCGATCATAAATATTTTTTTTTTTTTAAGGATCGTCAGGTTTTCGCGTTTTAAGACCTATCTAAATATTGGGACTAAATTAAAAATAGTTTATAAATTTTCCTATAATTTAGTTAAATTTAACTAAAAATTGGGAAATTTTCTTAAATTTAAGGAAAAACTTAAGTGTATATTAGACTGCCCAGAAAAAAAGCGAAGTTTTTATTTTCTTGGGGGATACCTGCAAATTTTGTTCCTTTTTGTGCAAAAAAATTTCGTTTTTTTTGGGATTTAGTAATAAATTAAATAATATCTAGAGGTCGCGATCTCGCGTTTTATAACGATTTATTTTTTTTGAGTTTTTTATTATTTTAAATTGTTAAATATGATTAATATGATAAAATATTAATAATTTCAGACAAAAAAAAAATGAATTAAAAATTAAATATCGCTCATTCCATGAGATGTCTCCCAGCATCTAATCAAATGTTCTTTAATTTATTTGAAATTTCGCACACAGGTACACTATGGAGCAATTAAAATAAATTCGTTTTTAGTTTCGCGAAAATCCACGAATTCGCGAACGCGAATATATTCGCGAATTCACGGATTTTCTCGGAACTAACAACTGATTTATTTTAATAGCTTCATAGTGTTCATGTGTGCAAAATTTCAAATAAATTAAGGAACATTTGATTAGATGCTGGGAGACATCTCATGGAATGAGCGATATTTAATTTTGAATTTAATTTTTTTTTTGTCTGAAATAATTAATATTTTATCATATTAATCATATTTAACAATTTAAAATAATAAAAAACTCAAAAAAAAATAAATCGTTATAAAACGCGAGATCGCGACCTCTAGATATTATTTTAAAAATCCCAAAAAAAACCGAAATTTTTTTGCACAAAAAGGAACAAAATTTGCAGGTATCCCCCAAGAAAATAAAAACTTCGCTTTTTTTCTGGGCAGTCTAGTGTATATACTGCTAAATAGTTCATAATTTTCCTTAAATGGAATTCCCTAACAAAAGGAAGAAACTCTTCAGAAAATTCAGTTTTAGTACCAAATTTACTACCAATTAGTTAATGATATTTATCGTCTTAAAATTGAGGAGTTTTTTCCCTCAGTTTTAGTAAATTTTTGAGTAAATTTAAAGAAAAATCGAATGTAGTAATACCCTCCACAATTTCAAAATGATTATTGCAATACACTTTTTTTAAAAGGAAATTACTTTTGAAAAAAAAAAATTGGAAAAAAATTTCCGGCAAAAAAATTTTTGGCAAAAAAAAAAAAACCAGCGATTTTTTTCTTTTTTTTCAAAAAATATGTTAGTACTTGTTTAAATACCATTTGGTGTTCAATTATGTTCACATATGTCAACCAGCAGCCGAATTAAAGCATATTGTATTTTTAGGTTATGTTGAAAGTACTAACATTTTTGAGGTGTCCTTACATTTTCGTTTATAACTTTTGAACCGCTGAACCGATATTGCTCAAATGCAATACCAAACTTCTCGGGAGAACTTGAAACAAATATGTTAAGTTTCAGTCATCTCCATGTAATATTTTGGCCGTGATCAGCATTTCCACAGACAGACAGACGAACATCACTAGAAAGTCTTAAAATCGATCGGGGATCATGAATATATATACTTTATGGGGTCCTAGACCGATATTTCGATGAGTTACAAACAGAATAACAAACTTATATATACCCTCATCACTAAGTGGAGGGTATAAAAAATTACGTTATCTTGAAAACTTATCCAGATAGAGCAATATGGAGGACAGTTTTTGTTCTTTGTATCCCCATAGTACCGACAGTGCTGTTCACATGTGTAGACCCCAATGGGTCCTTACTTTGAACATGAAAATAATGAAAATATTTGTAGACGACTCGTTTCATTTGGTATATTCTTTGGAAGACCATAACAAATTGTTGCCTAAAATAGAACGTGTACCACAATTTTTTTGGCATTTTATTTTATTTACGTGATTGTAGTAAACAGTAGAAAAATACACTTTCACTGCTTTTTATGTAAGGTTTGCACTAATTTTTTTTTACACCAAATTTTACTCTATCCTTAAATTATAATACATTCGAAATTTTATAAAATAGCGTGAATTTTAGTAGATCATGCGAGGATACAAGGGATGGGGAAGGGGAAATTTCCCCCTAGACCAAATTTAAAAAAGGAAAATAAAGGAAAAGAAGAAAGAATAAAAGAGAAGAGAAAGAAAAAAAGAGAAGAGAAAGAAAACAAGTAAAAAAGTTAAATTCGGCCTTGCCGAATGTAATGATACCCTCCACAGTTTCAAAAAGATTATTGCAAAAAACGTTTTTTAAAAAGGAAATTACTTTTGAAAAAAAAAATTTTTTTGAAAAAAAAAATTCCGCGAAAAAAATTTCCGCGAAAAAAAAATCCGCGATTTTTTTCTTTTTTTGTCCAAAAATATGTTCGTACTTATTTAAATACCATTTGGTGTTCAATTATGTCAACCAGCAGACGAATTAAAGCATTTCGTATTTTTAGGTTATGTTTAATGTACTAAAATTTTTGAGGTGTCCTTACATTTTCGTTCATAACTTTTGAACTGCTGAACCGATGTCGCTCAAATGCAATACCAAACTTCTCGGGAGAACTTGAAATAAATATGTTAAGTTTCAGTCATCTCCATGTAATATTTTGGCCGTGATCACCATTTCCATAGACAGACAGACGGACATCGCTAGAAAGTCTTAAAATCGATCTGGGATCATGAATATATATACTTTATGGGGTCCCAGACCGATATTTCGATGAGTTACAAACAGAATGACAAACTTATATATACTCTCTATCACTAAGTGGAGGGTATAAAAAATTACGATATCTTGAAAACTTATCCAGATAGAGCAATATGGAGGACAGTTTTTGTTCTTTGTATCCCCATAGTACCGACAGTGCTGTTCACATGTGTAGACCCCAATGGGTCCTTACTTTGAACATGGAAATAATGAAAATATTTGTAGACGACTCGTTTCATTTGGTATATGTATTCTTTGGAAGACCATAACAAATTGTTGCCTAAAATAGCACGTGTACCACAATTATTTTGTCATTTTATTTTATTTACGTGATTGTAGTAAACAGTAAAAGTGAAAGTGAAAGTGTACACTGCTTTTTATGTAAGGTTTGCACTAAATTTTTTTTACACAAAATTTTACTCTATCCTTAAATTATAATACATTCGAAATTTTATAAAATAGCGTGAATTTTAGTAGATCATGCGAGGATACAAGGGATGGGGAAGGGGAAATTTCCCCCTAGACCAAATTTAAAAAGGGAAAATAAAGGAAAGGAAGAAAAAATAAAAGAGAAGAGAAGGAAAAAAAGAAAAAAATTAAGTTTTCTAAAAAAAATTCCCAATGGAAAATAACTTTGAAAACCAAAAATTTTTCATAGAAAAAAATCTGAACATTTTTAAAGGAAAACTCTAAAAAATTTTATAGGAAAAATCTGAAAATTTTTAAAGGAAAAATGTGACTGAATCTGAAATTTTTTTTTGTGAAAAACTATCTGAAAGTTCTTATTACGCAGGGAAATTTTCTTTGGGAAAAACTGTTGTGAAAGTGGCAGTTTTGGTATAAAAAAATGACTTACAAAATTTATCAGAATCTGAGAGTTTGTCTATAGAAAAAATTCCGCAGAATCAGAGCTTTTTCTATAGGAGAAATGTCTCAAAATCTGAGACTTTTTCAATAAAAAAAAGGTCTCAGAATTTGAGACTTTTTCTGTAAAAAAAATGTCTTACAATCTGAGACCTTTTCTACACTGAAAGAATTATTGTTCATAATATCTATGAACATATTTCATAAAACCAAATTCATAGAATCTATGAAACAATTCATTGGCTGAAGGAATATTCATTAGTATTTTGAAATATTTCATAGAATTTTATTCATAGATTTTGTAAGATTCATAGAAAAAATTCATAGAAAAAAAATGTCATTAATAATTTTTTAAAATTTAAAATAATGTTACAATAATTAAATAATTTGAATAAATATATTAAAAAAATATAAAAAATATAAAAAAAACATAAAGAAAGTAAAAAAAAAATATTGCTGCCCAGGCGGGGTTCGAACCCAAGACCTACCAGCTGGGAAATTTATAATCGACGCCTTAGCTATCAGCGCCACCAAAGGAGCAAAACCTCGCCGACTAACACTTAGTTTTGTAATGTTCGTTATTTTTTTTTTGCAAATACACAAACATTTTGTTTTCTACAAACATACACACAGATTTTGGCAGAGCATTGTGGCAGAGCATAATATTTTAAAGCAGCATATTAAACAAAATTGATTTTAAGTGTTATAACTTGTTTATTTACTTTAGCTCAGTGGTTAGAGACTAAGCTTCACGAACAACTGGTATTGTGTTCGAATCTCGGTGGGGATCAGTTAAAAATAAATAAATTTTTAAAAATAGAATATTGTAAATAAATAAAAATAAAATAATAAAGTAAATAAAAATTAAATAATAAAATAAAAAAAAATAGAATTGAACAATAAAATTTTTTTTCCATAGTCTATGAACTTTTTCATAGGTATCTGGTTTCTATGAATTTGTTTCATATATTCTATGAAGGGCATCATTGGCTCACTTCTAATGATTTTTTTCATAGAATCAATGAACGTTTTCATAGCCGTAATGAACAAAATTCGTTCAGTGTATAGGAAAAATGTCTGAGAATCTGTAAAAAGAGACTTTTTGTATAAGAAAAATGTCTCAGAATCTGACAATTTTTCTATAGAAAAAATGTCTCAGGATCTGAGAATTTTTCTATACGAAAAATGTCTTAGAATCTGAGTCTCTTTCTAAAGGAAAAATGGGAAAAAATCTGAGACTTTTTCGAAAGGACAAAGGTCTTTGAATCTTAGATTTTTTCTATAGGAAACAGGTTTCAGAATTAAGATTTATTCTTTCGGGAAGAATCTTAGACTTTTTCTATATAAGAGAAAGGTCTCAGAACTTGGGACTTTTTTATGGAAAAAAACTAGGGATGTCCCAAAAAGTGTATTCGGCATTTTACCGAATATTTACTATTCAGTATTCGGTTTGAACCGAATACTGTCGAATAGTTAGATTATTGATACGCCTGTATTCTACCCATGTAAAAAAATAAAAAAAAAAGTACCAGACTAAAAACAGCAACGCTGTTGTTGACACTATTTTTTCTGTTACCTTAACAATGCGAATTTTAATCAAGTGCTCAAGTTTTTTTGTATAAAAAACAAACTGAAATGACTACAAAAAAATGTCAAACGTTAATAAAAAGTGTTTTTTTAAGAAATTTAAATTTTGCCGAATATTCGAATATTAACAAATTTAAATTTTGCCGAATATTCGGCAAACTGTTGACGAATATTTATTTAACCGAATATTCAAAAAACGTGCCGAATACCGAATAGTGACGAATATTCGCGACATCCCTAGAAAAAACGTCTCAGAATCGGAGACTTTCTATAGGAAAGGGTCTCAGAATCTCAGACTTTTAATATAGGGAAAAAGCCTCAGAGTCTGAGACTTTTTATATAGGAAAAAGGTCTCAGAATCTGAGACTTTTCTGTTGAAAACTGTTCTCAGAATCTAAAAATGTTTCCATACGAAAAAAATTTAAGAATCTCAGATTTTTTCTATAGGAAAAATATCTCAAAAATGCTTTAGAGTATGAGACTTTTTTCTATAGTAAAAAGTTTAAGAATCTGAGGCTTTTTCTGTGTAAAAAAAAGTTTAAGAATTTGAGGCTTTTTCTGTGTAAAAAAGTTGTTAGAATCCGAAAATTTTTCTATAGAAAAAATGTCTCAGATTCTGAGGCATTTTTTGTTAAGAAAAAGTCTCAGATTCTGAGATATTTAGTGTTCGAACGAGATTTCACCTCAGATGTGAATAAGCCCTTCGACAATTTTTAGTTAGATATACAAAAAAAATTTCAGTGTATATTTTTTTTTCTAAAACTTTTTAAACACCTTGATGTTAATAACACCGCTCAACAAATCGAAGGTTTTTGGCTCCGGTTTCAAGTTTCATATAAAATTTTAAAAGATTTTGACTCGCTGATTCCAAATCTGTGCTCCAAATTTTTCCATCACGTCTAGAATTTTAATTATTCGCGGTTGAAAATGCGAAAATATGCGATTTTTACCACTTTTGAAAGCCTGCACAGCAGCCACTGGGTGGAATAAATATCTGGTATAAAGCGTTAGAGTAGAATTGAACTATGATCTCAAATAAATGATCAAAAAAATTTGAAGATGTTGCACTGTGAAAAAAATTAGAAAAAGCACCATTTTTGAAAGGCTCTAAAACAAAAACCAGATGATCAATCTTTACTGTGATGAGCTCAAAATTTAGGCAAAAGTTCATTCTTTCTTATAGACTTTTAAACCCATTAAAGATATCTTCCCGTTTATACGAAAAATAACACAGAAAACTTAAATTTGTAAAATATTTATTTTTTTAGTTTTTCTATGAAAAATATCAAAAAAAAACTAAGGTAATGTACCTTACCTTTTTTACAAAAATGATAATTTTAACAGTATCATTTTAAAACGCAAGTAAAGCCCAACCAAACGTAATAATTAGAAAAAAATTGTTTTCTATGTTGGAGACCATAGACCAATTATACTTTTGCGCTTTATACCAGATTTGTATTCCACTGAATGGCTGCTGTGCAGGCAATCAAATAATGCAAAAATCGTAATTTTTCGCATTTTCAACCGTGAATAACTAAAAATCTGGACGTGATGGGAAAATTTGAAGAACAGATTTGGAATCAGGAGATCAAGTCTACTAAAATTGATCATCAGAATTCAAACAGGAAAATGAGTGTTGAGCGGTGTAATTTATAAAAAAAATATTTCTCTCTTCATACAAAAAAAAAAAAAATAATAAAAAATTGTGTACGTTTATGGGATAATACAACCTATAAAGTGTTATTTGATAAATTACCTAAGTTTTTACTTTAAACAACTTAGGTAAGTTATCACTTTATAGGTTGTAATTAAACCAAAAACTGGCACATTTTTTTTTTATTTTTTCGTGTGTTGTATTAATCGGTTAATTTAGTGTTAAATTAATAATGATCTTTTGATATGAAATGTATTTTACTTTAAATAAAAAGTGCCAGTCCATTTAAAAAAAAAAAATACTCAATTTTAATTTTGATTTTTTTCTTTTTTTTTTAATATTTTCTATATTCTAAGAACTTGGGTTTTGTTTTTTTAAAAATAATTAATTATTTTTAAATTGTTTTAACACATGATTTGAAAATAACAAAACGCAGTTTTAGGGATATTGAAATATTAAACTGACGTAATGTTTTATTATGATGATTTTAACAGATTTTAACCACAATTTTTTTTTTATAAATCACACATGGACGTCATGACGCGTCATTTATTTTAATATGATTTTTTGCAGATTTCTTAATAATTTTTCAAAACAAAAAAAAAAATGTATGTTCTTTTAAGGAAGTTTATAGTTTATTGCCAGTTAATGTCTTATTTTTTGGGTGACAACAATATTTTATTTTTGAAATTTTTTTATGTCTGTGAATGAATAAAAAACCAAAGAATGTTTAAAATTTTTTTTTGGAGAATTTGTGATGAGGGTATTAACATATAAAAATATGTCATTTTGTTAGTAACCAAAGCTGTGCTTTTTTTTTGCTACCGGTTAAACGTTAACATTAAGGAATACACTAAAAACAGTTGTTTCAACTGTCATTTTAAGTTTATTTTACTGTTTGTTTAAGTGTACACAAATAACTGTCATGAAGTAACTGCAATCACTTTCTAAGTGTACGGATGACTGTTTTTATAGTTAGAATTTTTTTTACAAGCGGATCAAAAGAAATCTTTTTACCGAAGTAAAATCTCTTCGAAAATCGCCTAGTCCGTTATAGAACTAAAGAAAAAATCAGCATTTGCGATCTATAGAGTTACTAAAGAAATTACAAATATTTTAGAGAAATCAAAACTAATACTAATATCCTAGTAACTTTTTTAAATTGCCAGTTTAATCTACTAAATTTAATCAGAAGATCTGTTAAAATAATAATATTGTGAAATTTTTGTGAAATGTGAGTAAATGTTGTTAAAAGTAATTTTGTAAATAGTTTGTGATCATATAACAGTTTTAAAAATACTACACTCAAAAAATGAGTGCTTGTTTGAAATCCCTATAGCGGTATACCGATATATCGCGACAACTCCAGTTTAGGGAATTACCGAATTTAGTTAATACTTCTCATTCTGAAAATATTTTTTAATTTTAAGCCGGATTTTATTTGGCGCCCAACGTGGGGCTATTAATGATTAAAATTTTTCAATAGTAAAGATAAATCCAATTTATTTTTCATACGAGTATATTGATTAACAGAGACTGGAACTTCATGCATCTAAAAACATTGTTTCAAGCGCTTAAAATATGTATTTAAAATCCTAAAATATGCAACAAAAATTTAAAAAATATGCACAAATTTTTTTTTTTTTAATTTTACTTAAATAAAATCATAACAGCAAAATGCATTCTTATTTCTTACAGATTTAAAAAAAAAATAAATAATTTACTTTAGAAAATCCCAAAAAAAAAAAATATTTACATTGACAAATAAATACTTTTTTAAATTATCAAAAGTAAAGTTAAGATCATTCTACAGATACGGAAGTGATTGGAACATAGGGCTGCCAGAAATTTTTTCCAAAAAGCGGGACAAAGGAAAAAAATTTAGGAAAATGGCGGGATTTTTAAATTTTTGGCGGGACATAAAAAATTAGTTTTAGTATGTAAAAAGATGGAAATTTAAAAGTTTTTTCGAATATTTTTGGCGGGACAAAATAATGCATTTATCAATGATGTGGTCACTATCTTATGAAATTGTCATTGATAAAATAACATTAACTCTAAGATCCTGTCGAAGTTCAAAATTAAGTACCTAAATGTGTACACATTTACTGCAGAAAAATCTGCTGAAAATAAACCCATTTTGAGCCATATGAAAAAATCTGTCTTGACAGAAAAATCTGCTGGGTTTAGCTGAAAAATCTGCTGATTTTAACTGAAAGATTTGCTAATTTTACCATAAAAATCAGCTGAGTTCAGAATCAAAATCTGCTGACTTCAGGTAAATCAAATCATCTAACGTGTATTTTATTTATGCAAAAAAGACTTGGCAATTGTATTTTTTTTAAGAAATTATTTTAATTTTTTTTATTTCAAAAATGTTTTGATTAATTTCTAATATCTACGTCTACTTTTCTGGCGCCTTAAAAGGCGTGAATTTAGAATCCTGCGTGGGACACGGGAAACGTTGACATAAAGTGGGACAATTGCGACAAATGCGGGACGTCAAAAAGGGTTACATTGGCATCATTGATAAAAAATAAAATTAAAAAAATGTACTTATTTTAAAACAATTGTGAAAAATTATAACAAAAATTTTTTACAAAACTTGAATTTTTACTTAAGTATTACAAAATATCACTAAAAATGTCATTATTGCAAAAATATGCAAATATATGCATTTTTACTAAAATATGCAAAAATATGCACTAACGAATCAATGCCATTTTAATGCAAATTTGTTAATTCGAAAATATATCTCATTAACAATGTTCTCAGACTAACGAGAAAAAACATGCATTTGCATGAAGTTCCAGTCTCTGATGATTAAGAATAAAACTTTAATTCAAATACATATAAGCAAATCCATGGAAAATTTTATTTATTTTTGGTTCTTTTATAGAGCTTCGTAAATGATTCAAAACCATATTTTTTTTGGATCAATATTTCGGAAGATATGGGCGTTTAAAAAAGCGCTTTTTTGACAACATTGACTTTAGACAGTTTTTTGACATTTTTGTACTTGGAAACCGTAAGTCTTATAAAAACAATATTGTAGATAAAATTATGAGGATTTAAATTAAAAAAAACAAAAAAATTTTTCAAAAATTTCAACAAACAATTTTAAAAATCACATTTGAATGTCCTTTTTTCCTAGAAAGGACACCATGAATTTCCAAAAGCAAAATTTTTTTTAATGTTTAGAATGCCCTTTTAACGCTGTTAAAATTTTAGAGAGGTGTTTTTTCGTATTGTTGAGCAATAATTTTTCAAAGTTTGTTAGAGAGCCAAATATTTGATTTTTTTCAAAACTTTGGCAAAAAATCAAATAGTTGGCTCTAGACAGTTTTTTTGTGCTTTTTTAATCGGAGACCGTTAGTTGTACAAAAAACTTTCTGTGACAGTATTGTTGATAAAATTATGGAGATTTTAAATTTAGAAATAATTTTTTTTAAAACAAAATTGGAATGTCCTTTTATTATATCAAGGACATCATGGCTTTCCAAAACCAAAATTTTTTATTAAAGTTTAGAATGTCCTTTTAACGCTGTTAAAATTTTAGGGAAGTGTTTTTTGTGTTGTTGAGCAATAAATTTTTAAAGTTTGTGATAAAGCAAAATTTTTGATTTTTGAAAATTTTGAAAAAATCAAATATTTGGCGATCTAACAAACTTTAAAAATTAATTGCTTAACAATACGAAAAAACACCTCTCTGAAAATTTTACAGCGTTAAAAGGACATTGTAAACTTTAAATCAAAATTTTGATTTTGGAAATCCATGGTGTCCTTCCCAGGAAAAAAGGACATTCAAACATAGTTTTCAACATTTTTTGCTAATATTAAAAAAAAAATCCTGCGAATTTTGTACTCTTGTCCAAAACATTAAATCATGATAATGTTTTGCGGAAGATTTGGGTGTACTTGGCAAAGAAAAGTTTAAAAAAAAAAAAATAATGTTATATTACTTTGCTATTCCATGCAAAACGAATTGAAATATCAGTCGAGGACCCCATTAAAAAACCAAAAGAGCTGTACATTTCGTAAGTGAGAAAATGTTGATGAAAAAAAGTTTTTGATGAATTTTTTTTAATGAAAAGAAAAATTTTTTGATGTAAAAAAAATTGATAAAAAAAAAATATGATAAAAAAAAATTTATGAAAAAAAATTTTGAT
The DNA here is from genome assembly GCA_963921195.1 of Pegoplata infirma. Classification (NCBI taxonomy): domain Eukaryota; kingdom Metazoa; phylum Arthropoda; class Insecta; order Diptera; family Anthomyiidae; genus Pegoplata; species Pegoplata infirma. The sequence goes on from OY992538.1 coordinate 86,437,742, forward strand.
GAAAAAAAAAATTGATGAAATGAAAAAATTAATGAAAAAAAATTGATGAAAAAAAAAAAAAATTGATGAAAAAAAATTTGATGAAAAAAAATTGATAAAAAACAAAATTTGATAAAAAAAAAATTGATTAAAAAAAAAAAAAAATTATGAAAAAAAAATTTATGAAAAAAAAAAATTTAATGAGAAAAAAGTTTGAGAAAAAAAAAATTGATGAAAAAAAAAAAATGATGGAAAAAATGATGAAAAAAAAAATTGATGAATAAAAAAAATTTGATAAAAAAAATGATGAAAAAAAGTTTTTTTTTTTTTTTTAAAAAGAAGCAACACTCAGGCAACGAAGGAGGGTGTTGCGATAGATATTAGTCATAAATAGAAACTAATAAAAATCTGAAAAAATGTAGTTTTGCCTGAGCTGAGAATCGAACCCAGGCTTGCTGGCTAGTAGTCCAACGCGCTAACCACTAAGCCACAACACCCTCAAAATTAAAATTTTTGGTTTTTTGAACAGTTCATGCGAATAAGGACGAATAGACCATTTGTATTATTTTACATATGACGATAAAAACGCAGGAACCCCATATTAACAAGTGAGAGTGTTACATTCGGCTGTGCCGAATCTTTTATACCCTCCAAAATGTAAAAAAAAATATTAAAAAAAATCCAAAAAAATCCTTCCCCTTGCGATTTTGAACTTCTTCTGAGATAATAATGTTGCATTTGCATACAAAAGTACAAAAAACTCTGCAAAAAATGCGGTTTTTCTTGGGTTGGTGTAGTTCTCCAAGGGGGAACTTTTTTCTTCTTGGTCCGATTTTGCCCATTTCCGAACTTAACCTGCCTAGGAATATAAGACATATTCGTGCCAAACTTCGGAAGTCTAGCTCTTTTATTTTAAACTGTATCGTGTCCTCTACAGACGGACAGACGGACGGACATCGCAAGAATGTCTTAGAATCGATCACTGATCAATAAAATATATACTTTATGGGGTCCTAGACCGATATTTCGATGCGTTACACACGGAATGACAAAGTGAGTATACCCCCATACTGTGGTTGGAGGGTATAAAAATCCAGTAAATTCACGAGAACTCCTTGTAATTTCAATTGCGCCAAAAAACTGTAAATTTGCAATTTTATTGTTAATAAGCTTGTAAAATTACAAAATTATTGGTAAAATGCTTGTAAAATTACTAGGAATTCTCGTAAAATAGGAGGTAGCAAAAAATCTAGTAAAATTACGAAACCTCCTTGTAAATTTTATCGTGTCAAAAAATTTGTAAATTTACAATTTTATTTGTAAAAACCTTGTAAAATCACAAAATTATTGGTAAAAAGCTTGTAAAATTACTAGGAATTTTTGTCAAATAGGAGGTAGCAAACAAAAAAAAAGTTACAAGTTTTTCTTGTAATGTTACAAGGTGTAGAAAAATAATATTATTGATATTTCCAAACTTAAAAAACAAGTCTGTAAATTGGCGCCCAATATGGGGCGCCAATTGACCCAAATGGTTCAAAATGTTATAGAGCTTGGAATGATGTCATTCATTCTATCGAAGCTCATTTCGGCTAGAATCCTTTTTTGACAACTGTTATTCGCGTCTATTTACTCTGTCTCTTTAATAGAAATTTCTTATTCTAGTAATTTTTTGTTATGAGTGTATGCATATATTGTTGTTATTTTTGCTGCTGCTGCTGTTTGTTGTTAAATGCAGTGATAGTGATCACATGCGGAAAGTGCTATTTCATCAACGTCATGATGCAATTAAAACACCAATTAATTTTATGCAAACGATCATGCCACATACAAAGTAAGTATATAATTGGATAGTTAACCAAGTAAGACAAAAAAAATAATATTAGTACATGTAGTAAGTATTTTATACCAGCCTACATTCGTACACACTCACATACATACACGTGAAAAGAATAAAACAATACATACACAGAAAAAAGTGTCACTTATTTGAAACTGCTTTTTAAGCATTTTGTAACGAAAAATTAACGTTTTATGTTTATTGTTTTTCAATTCCTACTTTGTCCGTTAATTTGAGTTTTGATTAAAAAATTAATTGTCGCAATTAAGAAATTATCTAATTTTGCAGCTGCTTAGATATATTGTAAAAATTTGTATTATTGATTAAAGGGGCCCCCTTAGGCTAGTTGGTAGCGTGCTAGCCTTTCAACGTGGGGGTCGTGGGTTCGATTCCCACCAGAACCCTTGGTTTTTTCGCTACAACGAGGCGACGGTCATTGTTACCAGTTCTCGGTTAGGTTGAATTTATTAAAAATGATTTGTAAATAAAAAAGATAGAATAAATAAAAATAATTGATCATGTGATCAAAACTATTATTTATTATTATTATATTGAATAAAGTTTTAATTGATTCGATTTTTATTTATTATTTTTTCATTGTATCAATTAATTAAATCAATTAATATATTATTTGGATCTAATAAGATTGTAATCAATACTAAAAATTCCTTCAGTCGAGCAAAAACAAAAAAATTTTTTAACAGAAAGAAAAACTAAAGCGTGAATTATTTTTGAAAAACAAAAATTGTCACTTTTCTCAGTGTATGCTGGCATGTTATCTATCGTATGATGACATGGAACTTGATGGTGCTGTTGTTATTTTTTTTTGAATTAACATTACTCAGCAACATTTAAAAGCAACACAAAAACAACAGCCAGCAGCAGCAACAAGAGGAGGAAGTAATATTGTAGTGTAAACTAAGTGTTTACCACCTGGCTGCATACAACAACAAAATCACTTTTTTTATGTTAATGGCTGTAATGATGATTGTGTTCATCATTATCATCATCTTTAACATTATTATGATAATGCAAAATATGCCGCGCATGCTTTCAGCTTGGTTGGTTGTTTGGTCGATCGGTCAATTATTTTTATACCCTCCACTTATTGTTAGTGGTAGGGGGTATATAAAAGTTTGTGATTCCGTTTGTAACTAATCGAAATATCGGTTTGGGACCACCATAAGGTATATATGAGGGTTCTTCGTCAACCGGGCCACCGCTCTCTCCAAAATTGGTATGGGTTTAAAATTAAAAAAAAAAATCTAAATTACTTAAAATTATCTACTTTTCAATGCCGAGTGGCGGTTTTTGAATTTCAATATGGTGCCCAATTTTTTAAAAATATTACAGATTTGCTTAAAACTCTTCATACACGAGTTCTACGGGTCGCTAAAGAAGAATCTGCATTTGAACTTTCAATATGGCGGATCCAATATGGCGCCCAATTTTTTAAAAATATTACAGATTTGCTTAAAACTCTTCATACACGGGTTCTACGGGTCTCTAAAGAAGAATCTGCATTTGAACTTTCAAAATTCCAAATGGTGGATCCAACATGGCGAATTTTTTTTTTTAAATACCAGAATCACTCTTTACGCACAGGTTTGTTGTGTTGCTAAATTGGAATCAGCAACATAAAAACTAAACCTCAGATTCTTATTTAGCGACCCCAAAAACTCGTAGCATAAAAAGTTTCAAATCGTTTTATTTTTCAAAAATATTGGTCGCCATGTTGAATCCGTCATTTTGAATTTTAAAATTCCAACTTCAGATTCTTCTTAAGCGACCACAAAAACCGTTGTATAACGAGTTTTAAGCGAATCCGTAATGTTTTTAAAATGTTGGGCGCCATGTTGGATCCGCCATATTGAAAATCAAAAACTGCCACTCGGCATTGAAAAGTAAATATTTTTAAGTAATTTGGAATTTTTTTAAAAAAATTTTAAACCCATACCAATTTTGGAGAGAGCGGTGGCCCGGTTGACGAAGAACCCCTCATACATTTCACTCCTGAACATTTTGAAAATAACTTGATGCGACTAGGACGCAACCTTACACAGTTAATTGCATTTATTCTCCTGGTCGCAAATCCGGCCTCTAAAGTTTTCCATTACATTACGGTTTTGAGAAATTTGAAATACTAAAAAAATCGCGTTTTCGGACATATTTGACGACTTATATCGGATGAACCCGATGTCCTGACGACTTAAAAACAAGTCAAGGGTAAAGCTCCAACATTAGGCCTTTTTTGTTGGCAAACTTTGATTGTTAATATGCATCAAAACGAAAAAAACGACACCTTAACTTCCATAAATTTCTCAATTTAATTAAGCGTCGTTTGGAATAGTTTTGTAAACTATTACACATTTTGAAAGCAACACAAAAACATTTATTTTTTTATTAATACCAAAGAGAGCCATTAACAATAAGAGAATCATTCACAATGTATGCAAGTTAATTTTTAACTTCTAGAATTTTGAGCGTTAACACTAATGTGAACATTGTATGGTAGAACACTGATAACACGGTGATACATTCCGGAATCGGAATGGGATGAAACCAAAAGAAAATGAAAGCTGACGTTTTCCATAACAAAACCCTCAAGGCCTTTTCTTTAGGTCAGAGCTAGATTTTATTTTACACGCATTTAAAGTTGGTGATTTTAAAGTACTTAAAATTTTTGTGTACTAAACATGTCCAACTTTAAAGGCCCCTGGTGGTGCCCTTATTGGACATGTAGGTTCCAGTTTCCAAACTTAAGCTCAAAATTACTTCAGCTATGACTGGTATGAATTTTGCTGCAATAGGTCCAGTACCTATTTACTGAATAGCCAAATTATTAAAATAAACCACTGGACACCGTTGCGTATGATTGTTATTTAAAGGCAATTATTAATATAAACCACTGGACACCGTTGCGTATGATTGTTATTTAAAGGCAATTACAATATTAATCATACGTAACTTATACAGTTTTCAAGCAATATTTATTATAATTATAATAAAAGTTCACTAACTTTAAATGCGTGTAAAAAATCTAGCGCTGAACTAAAAAAAGCCTTGAGGGGTTTGTTATGGAATATGTCAACTTTTATTTGCTTTTGGTTTCATCCCATTCCGATTTTGGGTGTTGCACTGTGTAATTATACCAACAAAAAACGCCAATTGCTCTTTAAGATGTTTAACTCATTTGATCAGTCGCTTTAACCGTTGGAGCACCGAGTTTCTTTTAATAAGATCTATTCCCCCAAAAACATTTTTTTTTTTTTAACTTTCTCAAAAACCAGATGTGAGGGTATTTAAACATGCGCGGGTACAAGGGGGGGAAAAGGGGAAATTTCCTCCACCAGACCAAATTTTAAAAAGAAAAAAAAGAAAGAAAAAAAGAAAAAAAGAAAAAGGAAAAAGGAAAGGAAAAGAAGAAAGATCGAAATTTTCTAAAAAATTTCCAAAGGAAAAAATTTTAATTCCAAAAATTTTTCATAGAGAAAAATTTTTAAATTTTTAAAGGAAAAAATCTAAAAATTTTTATAGGAAAAATCTGGAAATTTTTAAAGGCAAAATGTGACTAAATCTAAAAATTGTTTGTGGAAAAATATCTTTCAATCTAGAAGTTCTTGTTATGAAGAGAAATTTTCTTTGGAAAAAAATTAGACTTTTTCTATAGGAAAAATGTATCAGAATCTGAATCTTTCTATAGAAAAAAATCATCAGAATCAGCGATTTTTTCTATAGGAAAAATCTCTCTGAATCTGAGACTTTTTTCCAAAATGTCTCAGAATCTAAGAATTATTTCTAAAATGTCTCAGAATCTGAGACTATTTCTAAAGAAAAAATGTCTCTGAAGCTGAGACTTTTTTTATAAGAAAAATATCGCAGAATCTGAGACTTTTTCTATATGAAAAATGTCTCATAATATGAGACTCTTTTTATAGGAAAAAAGTCTCAGAATATGAGACATTTTCTGTAGGGAAAATGTCTCCGAATCTGAGACTTTTTTTTAAAGGAAAAATGTCTCAATATCTGATACTTCAATTCTCTGAGACATTTTTTCGTTTAAAAAAGTCTCAGATTCTGAGACATTTTTCCAATAGAAAAATAATTTCTTTACGAAAAATTTCTCAGAGTCTGATATTTTCTATGTAGGAAAAAATTCTTCTATTAAAAAACTCCCAGATTTAGACTTTTTCATACAATAAATAGCTCCATTCGATTTCCCAAATTTCTTACTAATTTTTACTACAATTGGAAAGTCTTGTTTACTTTTTGTATTGAAAATTTCCAGCTGTAGTAAAATGAGTAAAAAATAGTAGATTGTAGTAAGGTAATCGAATAGACCTAATGTGTTAGAATCTGAGACTTTCGTCTACATAGAAAATGTAAAATTTTATAGCTGTCCCTTCACTTTTGTTTCAAAAAACTTATCCCTGTTTTTGCTCGTCCGACAAAGGTGAATTTATGATTTTTTACATTCGAAGTAAAAAAAAAAATCCCTCTTCAAACCCAAAAGCTGTAACCACCACTGTATTTAAACAAGTACAAACATTTATTTTATAGAAATATTTTTCGTGGAATTTTTTCACAAAATATTAGCTTTTTCCGCGGATACTTTTTTTTAAATTAATTTCTTTTACCAATTTTTTTTATCAAAATTTTTTTTTTACAAAATTTTCTTTTTCAACAACTATTTTTTAAATAAAGTTTTTTTTGCAATAATCTTTTTGACATTGTGGAGGGTGTCAATTCATTCGTCAAGGCCAAATTTAACTTTTTAACTTGTTTAAATTATATTCAGCTTGTGTTGTTGCAGTCTGGTATATAATTACTCGCACGTTTTTAGCTCATAATAATTGAAAATATTAACCATGGTAAGTAGCAGTTAAAAGAGATTCCAAAGTCCCCACACACCAATATTACAACCATCTTACTTATTGACTTACACTAAAACATGTTAATGGTTTGGTGTAAGTGAACAGATTTTAAAAGATTTAATTAATTTTTGAATGAATTATCTTAAAAGAATAAATTCCGTTTCTGAATTAATTCAGACTAACAAATTCTGAAAATAAAGCTAATTCGGTCTAATCTATTATACCCTCCAAAATGTAAAAACAAACAGTTTTTAATAGAATTTTATATGGAAAACAAAGCTAGATAAGCATTAAAAAAGTGTAAAAAATTGACGTCATAAAAAAAATTAATGCTTCATGAAAAAAAAAATTTAGGTAAACAAAATTATAACTTTAGATAGGACTAAAAAAAGTTGTTTGCAAAAGTTTGTTAAAGGACCAGTTCAGAAAAACAGGTTGGTATCTGGGCCTTATTTACACTTTGTCAGATTGTGCTACTTTTTGCAATTCTTTAAGAAAATTAATTTTTTTAAGAACGCTTTTTTTTTAATTTTTAGAAAACTGCATTAAATGGTTGAAATTACTAAAAATGATTAAGATTCCTTCAAAGCTCTTTTTATTAGTAAAGTAGTATTTATTATTTCTGCCTCACAAAAACTGAATTAATATATTGTATTTGTATATGGCCAGGTTATTTTTGTTGTGTTTTTGTTTAAGCCAAGTTGTTGTAGTTTACATAGTGCATACATAGATGACTGCCATACAAACAACAACATTATTATTACTATTAGCAACAAAAACATAGAAAATATTTAGCCAAAGATGAAGTAAAACAAATTCAGTGTGTTTGTTTAAAACGTAAAGTTTGTTTGTATGTGTCCCAATGTATGTGTGTTGGTTGGTTGATTGTAGATCGTTTGTTTTGTTGCCTGCTTGTTAGCTGGAACCATGCAGTCTGTGTTGTTAGTCAAAATCTACAATATCTGCATTTTAAAATTCAAGGTATGTTTCTGTGTACATTTAGTTAGTACAGTAACACTTGATTTTATTATGTTAGAAAAATAAAGAAAATACTAGAAAACTGTTGTAGATACAAGTTATTAACATTTAAATTAAATTTATAAAAAAAAAAAATTCTCAAAAATATCAGCAATAAAATATATTTTACACATTGTTTACATAAGGTAAACAATTCAAAGTAAACATATTTACACACTGTGGTACAGGGTATAATGAGTTTGTGCTGATGTTTGTAACTACCCGAAATATTGGTCCTTGACCCACTTTTAAGAATACCGATCGACTCAGAATCACTTTTTGAGTCGATTTAGCGATGTCCGTCCGTCTGTCTGTCTGTCCATGTAAACGGTGTAAACACGATACAGGTCGAAATTTTTAATCAATTGACTTGAAATTTGAAACTTAAGCCTCTTTTGGCCGAAGGCTATTGAAATTGGAAAAAATCGGTCCATATTTATACCTAGCCCCCATACAAAGGTCCTCTTTAGTTTTGACTCAAATGACTCTAATAACCGCATTATAATAGGTATCGTTTCGAAATTTGACAGGTTATCATATTTCGTCTACACAAATCACCATTCCAAATTTTAAATAAATCGGACCAGTTTTTCTTGTAGCCCCCATACAAACCACCTTCCCGATTTTCACATAAATCTCTCAAATTTCATGAAAATAGAAAATATTTAATTTAAATTCTGTTTATGTATGTTAAACGCGTACTTTAATAGCCTTATCAAATCTGATTGTCATCGGACCATTTTTGGACTTAGGCCCCATGTGAAAGTTTCGTCCGATATTCAGTTTAAGCGGTTTATTTTCAACAAAAATAAGCCTATTTCACTCAAATTTGATGTGTTAGTGGTTTTTACACTTATTAAAGAGCTGACAAAATATAGATCTAATCGGTCCATGTTTGAACTTGGGACCCATTTTCCGCGAAACTCTGGTGTAGGGTATTATATGATCGGTCTTCACCGACTAAAATTGTCTTACTTGTTTTGTTATGAAGTTGTGGTAATAAGATGAGTTTGTTAAAATTAATATACACCAAAGGTTCGAAAGAATTAATTCTTTAATTCCCTTTTGGAAATAGAATTCAATTTCATAGAATTGTCCATTCTTTAAAATCATTCCCTATGAATTAATTCTCAAGCTTAATTCACGAAGCTTAACTTTCAGTTGAATTAATTCCCCATAGAATTAATTCTCTATGGAATTCAATTCCATAGGGAATTAATTCTTTTTTTTTTAATTCAATCTATTACAAATTGAATGAACATTTTTTTTATGCATTCCTTTGAATGAATATTATATGTTCTTCATTCCTTTGAAAAATGTTTTGGCAGATATTTGAACAAATTCAAAAATGTGATAAAATACGTACGTTTACGAAGCATTCTACTAATTAAAGTGTTTTGAACCTATTGGGTCCTAAAAATAATGTCTTAAAACTAAAATTGTCGTATCTCGAAAACTAAGCTAAATAGAGCAAAACGGATCAAAAGTTCGGATCAAAACGGATCAAAAGTTCGGATCAAAATTGATGGGGAAAGTTGAACTACAGAAGAAGAGCTACAAAGTTGCTTCGCAACTTTTTGTCATGTCACTGGTAGTTACCGAGATATGAGCGTTTTAAAATTTTCGGTAATTCGAATTTTTAGACTCAAAGTTAGGACTTAATAGGGTCCACACATGAGAAGAGGCCAATTTCTTTATAGGGTCGCCACCGATTTTGATCCGAAATTTTTCTCCGTTTCGCTCTATCATGCGTAGCTTTGGAGATACGGCAATTTTAGTTTTAAGACTTTATTTTTAGGACCCAATAGGTTCAACACACTTGTATTGGTAGAATGCTTCATAAACATACGTATTTTATCACATTTTTCGTATTTGTTCAAATATCTGCCAACACATTTTCAAAGGAATGAAGAACATATAATATTCATTCAAAGGAATGCATAAAAAAAATGTTCATTCAATTTGTAATAGATTGAATTAAAAAAAAAAAGAATTAATTCCCTATGGAATTGAATTCCTTTGGGAATGAATTCTTGAGAATGAAGCCAGTGAATTATTTTTAAGTGAATTGAATAAAAGAATGATAAATTCAAATAACTGAAGTCGAATTAATTTTACTGGAGAATTAATTCTCAATAGAATTAATTCTTTCGAATCTTTGATATACACTTTTAACTATTTAATTGTTTACATTATGTAAACAATTAAAACGATTTGTGTAAATGTGACAATATGTAAAATACATATTTTAATTTAATAAAAACAAAACAAACTGTACATAATACGTAATTTAAAAGGGGTTTACATTGCGATAATAATGTAAACAATTTATGTAAAGCAAATAATTTCCCAATTTTCAGTAAATAATATGTTAAGTCAAAATGTTAAATAATTACACCATTATTTACATAATGTCAAATATGTACTTAGATTTAATACTAGCTTAAGTGCCCGGCGTTTTCAGGGTCGACTTAGATATGAATATTTTAATAGCATCACCATTCGAAAGTGCCGTCAAATTCCACTGAAATGAGTTGGGTAATTTTCACAAGCCCGACCTTCACATGGGGAGTGGTAGCCGTTCCTAAAAAGTTGTCAACAAATTTAACGTTTAAACTTTCGGTACTTATTTAAAAGGCAAGTAAAAGGAGTCGTTCATGAAAGTTTCGTCAAAAAATTCCAACTTTTAAATTTTCGGTAATAAATGGGTTAAAGTAATAGTGTCCGACCGAATACACCTTTTTTGGCAGTAGCCGAATATTCGGCAACATTTTCACTATTCGGCCGAAACCGAAGCCGAATATTAAAAAAAAAAATTATTTATGTAGTAAAAACCATTTTTTTTTTTTATGCATTTTTATAAATAAAAATTTTTATAGTGTAATTTTTTTTTCGATCGAAAATTTTTTTTGAGTGTAAAATCTTGTTTTAGCTGCAAAAACACTAAATAATGTGATTCAAAGTGTGTTTAGTGTGTTTTTTAACACGTGAGTTTGTACGCATGTCTTGAAAAACACACTAAACTAAACATTTTATACAAATTATTCGGTATTCGGCCATATGCGGCCAAAAATGTGGCCGAAGCCGAATAGTGCCTTTTGGCCGAAGCAGTAGCCGAATCTCAATATTCGGTTGGACACTAGTACTACACTCAAAATAAATTTATTTTGAGTCAAATCAGCAGAAAAATCTGCTGAAAATACACCCATTTTGAGCCATATGAGAAATCTGCTGATTTTAGCAGACACGGTTTGCTAAATATCTGTCATAAGAGGTGAATAAATATAAGAAGAAAAAAAAAAAACAAACGCGCCAGCCAGCATCGAACTCGCCACCTTCCGATTTGAAAGTACACTTCTTAACCACTCCGCCACGGAAGCTTATACTTTAATCTTGCGTTTTAGTTATTAAACATGTGTGTTGTTCGACAGCAGAAAAATCTGATTTTAGCAGAAATATCTGCTGATTTTAGCAGAAAAATCTGCTGATTTTAGCAGAACAATCTGCTGATTTGAGCAGAACAATCTGCTGATTTCAGCAGAACAATCTGCTGATTTCAGCAAAGCAATCTGCTGATTTCAGCAGAACAATCTGTTCTGCTTTTTTTTATATAAAAAAATTTTTTGAAAAAATAATGAAATTCAGCAAACAAAATCAGTATAAACATATAAAATGTCTGTTATTTTCTTAAACTGAATGACAGAGATTTTAGTAAAAAAAACCTTCTCTGCAGAACAATCTGCTAAAAGATTGCTAATTCAAATTGAAAGTCGTTTTACTGATTTTTTGGCAGAGTTTTTCTTTTGAGTGTAAATATTAAAATTGGCAGATAACTAGCGATCAGCTAGTCAAATCAAAATGACAAGCTTCAGACTCGGATGCACCAATGAAAATAAGGTTACTACCATACGTTGCACTCAAAAGAAGTCAAAACTAAATTTTAGGAAAAAATTTCTTGAAAAGTAATTTATGAAATTACCTAAAATTTAGGTTAATTTAACTAAAACAATAGGAACTTTTCAAAGATATGAAGAAAAAACTTTATTTCAAATTAGTGCCTACGGTCAGTACCGTAGTACCGGGAATACCGGTATTTCCGGTTCTTGACATTACCGGGAAAGGGTACAGGTTTTTGAATTATTCCCAGGAATACCGGTATTCCCGGTTGCGGCTTTGACAGTATCCCCGGACTGCCGGTACGTATATTTTGTAAAATTTTGTACAATTAAAATTTTTTCTTCGCTTTTACCAAAAAAAAAAATAAAAAACATGTGAAAAAACCATTTCCATTTTTTTTAAGAATTCAAGAAAAAAATAGTTACATGATTTTAAAATAATTTTATAAACACAACTAAATATTTGTGAAATATTGATTAAATGGTGTAATTAAAAAAATTTTATCTTATAAGTATTTATTGTTTTTTGAGAACCGGTACCATTATCAGAACCGGGAATACCGGTATTCCCGGGAATATATCTAGAACCGGGAAATCGGTACCAGAACCGAGAAATGGGGGCACTGGTTCATTTACTTATAAATAGTCCACAGTTTTCTTAAAATAGTGTTCATTAAGGAAAAACATTTTACTGCCGAAAAAATGTTCCCCAAAATTATTGACATTTAAGTTCTATTTTAATTTTTAAATTTGAGAAAGACTACTCTAGAAAAATTACTCCAGCTCGAGGTAACATTTCTTCATTGATCATTACGATGATATTATCAAAGTAACAATTTTCAAGAAACAATTTATAAAGTTGTTAATTTTAAATTGACGGGTATGGTCATTTTGTAAGACTTACTCGGGAGTAGAGTTGTGTCGTTCACGAACGAACTAGTTCAATTGAACTATTCAGTTAACTGGGCGGTTTATCTAGTTCGTTCATTTTAGCTCTTTTATGACCTTTCATTCATTCAGCTCAATTGGTCATTACTTCATTTTTATCTTTCAGTTCGGTGGTTCAATTTTTTTTTGTTAATTTTGTCATAAGGAGTTAGTTTTCTCTCCTCTTTTCGCACGCTTTCTCATCATTTATGTTTTTTTTTTTTACAAAAATTGTATATATTTTTTTTTTAATTAATGGTTTTATTTAACATTTTTGTATTTTTTGAACGAAAGCCAAAACAACAGACAGGATCAAAATGATTCGTTCACGAACTGTTGAACGAAAACAAAAATTAACCGATTTGAACTAGTTGAACGACCAACAGACATGATCAAAATGATTCGCTCACGATCTGTTGAACGAAAACAACAAAAGAGCAATTGAACTAGATGAACAAACTAGGTCTTTTATTTAAAAGGAGCGCTCACTCAATTAAACGATTAAGCACAAGTCTACTCGGTAGGAGTTTCGATCTTGTCGGGAGTATTGAGCAAATTGACAATCGCTAGAGGAAAAACTAACACTATTATGTTGTGTATTTAGTACATAATTCTCATTATGTCTGCTTGCATACTAATATAAGACTTTATGTTTTGCCACCAACGATTGTCAATTTGCTAAATAATCTTGACAAGATCCCGACAAGATCGAAACACGTGTCAAAGTAAGTCTTGCAAAATTACCATACCAATCAATTTTAAATAAAGCACTTTATAAATTCTTTCTTGAAAATTGTTACTTTAACCCCCAGTTTCTGTAATACGAACGCCATTCGTCTGCGACGAATTTGCATGTATTTTGTTTTTGTTACAATAACAAAATACACACAAATTCGTCACGAATGAATAGCGTTCGTATTACAGAAACTGGGGGTAAGAATACCATCGTAATGATTAGTAAAGAGATGTGACCTCGAGCTGAAGTAATTTTTCTCAATAATATTGACATTTACACAACTTTGAATTTTGTTTCTGGAAATTACCGGAACGAGTTGTGGATCGATTTATCTTTATCTTTGTTTTAACTCTTACTATCCATTAGAGATGGGCGCGTGAGTGATTTTTGACTCACACTCATTAACGCTCACGACAGGAATTTTTGAATCACGCACACTCACTCACGAGCATATTTTTTCTACTCACACTCACTCACAATCACGTGAGTAAATTTAATACAACTCACACTCACGTGCACTCACGCAAGCTTCACTCACACTCACGTTGAATCACACTCATGAAACCCTTATTTATACAAAAAAAAAATTCAAAAACTAAAATCTTTAAAAATTTTCCACAAAATTTAAAGTTCAGCGAAATGCATTTTTTTTTGCTTTTTCGGGACGAAATCTTTAGTTAATCCAATTTTTACAATTTTTTTAGGCACGAAAGAAAATATGCAGAGAAAATAAATCACGCAAACTCACGCAAGAAAATCGAAAAACGCAATTTTTTTCTCCACTCACACTCACTCACAATCACGTGAGTAAAATAGATTTCAGTCACACTCACGCGTGAATCACGCTCTATTCTGCTCATGTGCCCATCTCTACTATCTATCAACCAAAGCGTAATATTTTAAAATTAAATTTTTTTTTTTAATCCATTTTCACTCAGATTAACAATAAATTATTTGATGTGAGAAGTTGTTCTATAAAAATACTTCGCAGACAATACATTTATTTTTCTATAATTTTCATCTTAAATAATATAAAAAACACTCAATTTACATGTGTAATTTATAGAAATTAAATTCAATGGTCAACAGAAATTTCAAATCTAATTATAATATATTTAATTAAAAAAATCTTGCATCTGTTTACAACTAAAATTTCTCATACCTTTAGAATATTTAAAAATATATGTATAGAAAAATTAAATTTAAACAAAAATAAATATAACAAAAAGTGGGCGTGTAACATACACAAAACCAATCAAAACACGCGATTATTTGTAACTCGTTCGTTTGAAATTAAAATTAGAACTAAATTAAAAAATTATAAAATATTTACAGACTAACTTAAATAAAAACAAAATAATAAAAAAAAAATATATTACGAACAATTGTCTCAGCATCTCTCGCAAAAAAAAAAAAATACAACAACAAAATACTCGTGTCGGTTGTTTGGTGATAATGAGTAATTATAAGTCACACATTTATACAAATGTTAACCCTTAAAAGGGAATAAGTTTTTTTTTTGTGATCATAACACAGCGTGACAAAACTGACCACTATTTTAGAAAACAAGAGGTGTGACCAACGTTTCAATATATTTGAGACATGCTGATTTGAATGGCGTACTCCGTTTTTCGATGTATAATACAGTTTTCTTGCAAAATGTCGTTAAAGATTTGCTGATTTCGAGCCAGTTTTTCAACAAAAAAATTTGCAAAGTTAATGATTTTTATATTGTATGGCATGGAAAACAAAGATATGACTTGTAGCAATATTTCTTATGCAAATTTGGTTTAAAGCTTTTCATCTTAAGCCCTTAAATTGGCGAATTTCTTAATTTTTAGAGGTTTTCGCGAAATTAACCGCCAAGTAGGTCTTTGATTAAAAACTAGCTTTTAGTGAATCAAAAAGGTATCCCTAACAATACAAATAGTGGACAAAAAACAGCTATGTTATATGGACCATCATGATGAAAATCGCGAAAACCCGTTTTTTGGAATATGGCAGCATCACTTTACGAGATGATTTAAGGTCCCATCTTTTAGTATATAATGTGGGAACCTTAAATAATTAACTGACCAAAAATTTGGCCAAAAAAGTTTTCATTTGCATTTTAGTATATAATGTGGGAACCTTAAATAATTAACTGACCAAAAATTTGGCCAAAAAAGTTTTCATTTGCAAATGAAAACTTTTTTGGCCAAATTTTTGGTCAGTTAATTGTTTAAGGTTCTCACATTATATACTAATAGATGGAGTCTTAAATCATCTCGTAAAGTCATGCTGGCATATACAAGAAAACGGTTTTTCACGATTTTCATCATGATGGTCCATATAACATAGCTGTTTTTTGTCCACTATTCGCATTGTTAGGAATGCCTTTTTAATTCACTAAAAGCAAGTTTTTTTATCAAAAACCAACTTGGCGGTTAATTTCACGAAAAACTTAAAAAATGAAGAAATACGCGAATTTAAGGGCTTAAGATGAAAAGCTTTAAACCAAATTTGTATAAGAAATATTGCTACAAGTCATATCTTTGTTTTTCATGCCATACAATTTAAAAATCATTAACTTTGCAAATCTTCCCGTGTAAGGTCCCTAAACCAATGTTAGGTTAGTGAGGATATTGCCAATGCCAAAAATAAAAAGTTTTGGGAATGACATTCATAGAGGCCAATGTTTGTCCCATTAATGATTGACATTAGCGGCCAAGGGCTTATACCTCGTACGTCCTGAAGATCCGGAAAAACATATGAACCTAAACATTTACATCTGTTCCATCCATAAAATAAGTGGAAGCTGTTCTCGACAAATTCATTTCACCATCTGCAAGTGTCGTTTGACATTACCCAGATCCTTGCAATGTGTTTTCAGAGTTTATTATGACCCGCAATAAGGTTTATCATCGCTCTCAGCTGCCTTCTATCCATATCCAGAAGAATTTTGTTGTTACCTTACGATTTTTTGTCCTATAACATTTCTGAATGCTATCATTTGAAATCGTCTATCTATTTATCCACTTGTTTCTAGTGTCAAGATTTATTTTCTGTGAAATAAGGCCGAGTGGTGGAAAATGTTCCTCAACAGCAAGCTCACGTTAAAGGCTTACTCCTGCCTTCGCAAGCACATCAGCTGTCACATTATCTCTAATATACTTGTGACCAGATATTGTCCATAGTTAACGACTTTAAAGCCACTTTGCTGTCGTTAAAAAAGCAATATAGCTGATAGATAAGATCCGCAGTCTTGGCGATCGCATAGATTTCAGCATGGGAAATGCAACAACCATTCTCCAAACAGTAAGATTCATCAAAACTATACCCTGAACAGTGCACCACTTCCTATGCCTAATTCGGGTTTTCTTTAAAAACATTTATATGAGAAAAACCAATATTATCCAATCATCAAGCGATGGAATCAGTAACTTAATTCTCCCCTCGACTACACTAAAAAAAAACCTTGCCAACTTACTAGAAAAAGTCCGGTAATCCCGTTTTACCAATATTTCACAGTTTTCCTTGTTTTTTAACAAAAAATGTTCGATCAAAATTTAAAATTTTCTTCGTAATTTTACAATTTTTTTTTGTAAATGTACAAATTTTCTAGGTAAACTTACAAAAGGGCGTAAAATGTCCCTTTGTACTATATTGTACGTTGCCTGCATGTTTCACATTCACGCAAAAACAACTGAACCGATTGTTTTGAGATTTTCAATACAGATAGTGCTAGCCAAGAGGTTACCTATATGGCACATAAGACTGCGATTGGACAAAGGAGCGTAAACTGCGACGCTCCGTTGTACTGTACATAACCTTATGTATCCCTGTTAAATAATGGCTATATTATATAACAATTGAACAATGGCACGCACTTTTTTGAAATTTTTTGCGAGAGCTGGTCAAAGGGGCAAAAATTGCCACGCCCCTTTGTACTATACTAAACGTTATGTCTGCCGGTTTCGAAATCACGCAAAAACTGCTAAACGGATATTGTTAAGATTTTCACTAAAGATAGTGCTAACCGTGGGGATAATATAGGCTAAGCTAAACAATAATTGGACAATGGGCAGTAAATGCCACGCCCTTTTTACTATTCTGAACGTTATGTCTACCTGTTTCGCAATCACGCCAAACCGGCTAAAACGATTTTGTTGAGATTTCACTACAGATAGTGCAATCTCAATATTTTCAAGAGACTTTTCCATAAAAATGTGTTTACCGAATTAGTTGTCATCTATAAAATTAATTTTAAACTAAAATATTATTTAAAAAACAAGTTTGATTAGTCTCCGTCGCAGAACAAAGCCGTAGGTTTTGCTTGCAAGTTTCTAGAGGCATACCAACACATTCCAATTCTGTTGGAACCTGTAAGGTACTTCCTAGTCTTGCAAGCTCATCGGCTTTGCAATTCCCTGGAATGTCTCTGTGCCCTGGGACCCATATGAGTCGTATGTTAAACTGCTTGGCCATCTCATTTAAAGACGTGCGGCAGTTAAGGGCAGATCTTGTTTTCAGAAACATTGAATCCAGGGACTTGCCCGGCTTTACGGTCAGTATAGATGTTGACTGCGGTTGTAGACAAGACATTGCAGCTCAACCAGTCAGCCACTCTGCCTGGTAAACACTGCAATGATCTGGCAATCTACGAGCAAGGCTCAACTCAAGCTCTTCCGAATAGACTCCAAAGCCCACTTGTCCGTGCAGCCTCGATCCATCTGTGTAAAAATTTATGGTAGCTCCACTACCCGGAATATCCCCTATCCAAGACTCCCTGGATGGTATCATAGTGGTAAAGTGGCGCTCAAAGAGGCTTAAAGAAGGAGCACAGTCCACATTTTGTGGTATTGTTATCTTCTTCAAGATCGCGCTATGGCCACAATCGCTGCTCCTCCATTGCAGTGTGCTATTAAGTCGAATTGCCGACGCAGCCGCATACTGCCTACCCAATATGTCCAATGGTATCAGGTGAAGGAGGATTTCTAATGCAGCCGTAGGTGTAGTACGAAGAGCACCAGTGATGCACATCGACGCCATTCTTTGTACCTTCGTGATAAAGACACAGTTCACTTTTGTTTCTAAAGCAGGCCACCAGACAATGATTCCATACAGCAAAATTGGACGCACCACTGCTGTATAGATCCAATGAACAACTTGAGGGCTAAAACCCCATCGTTTTCCAATGGCCCTTTTACAGGAATATAAAGCAATCGTTGCTTTTCTCACCCGTTCCTCAATGTTACGCCTGAAATTGAACTTCCTATCTAGAAATACTCCAAGATACTTGGCTCCATCTGAGAAGGTGATTTCAGTACCGTCAAGAGAAATAGGATCAAAAGCAGGAATCTTATTTTTCCTTGTAAACAAAACAAGCTCTGTTTTACTTGGATTAACTCCTAGACCGCAGTCTCTTGCCCATTTAGATAGATCTTTCAGAGAACCCTGAAGAATGTCCCTCAATGTTGGCAGATGCTTCCCCTTTACCGCTATCGCGACATCGTCAGCAAATGCGACAACATGACAACCACGTGCTTCTAGAGATAGCAGCATTGAATTCAGTGCCAGGTTCCAAAGAAGCGGCGAAAGAACACCGCCTTGTGGTGTGCCCCTATTAACAAATCGAGATATGACGGACGCTCCCAACTCAGACGTTATACGTCTATTGGCAAGTAGGTTTTCCACCATTAAAACGATCCCACGCTTTACTCCTAGACCAGACAATGCCAAAATTATCGAGTCTGGGATGACATTATTAAAAGCCCCCTCTATATCAAGAAAGGCCACCATAGTGTACTCCTTTACCGAAAGCGATCTCTCGATGGTACCAACGAGCTCATGCAGAGCTGTTTCCGTTGATCTACCCTTGATGTATGCATTTTGCTTTGTCGAAAGCAACCTCGGGTCAATCACTCTACGCAAATATGAGTCTATCATTCGTTCCATTGTCTTTAACAAAAAAGAAGACAGACTAATTGGTCTGAAATCCTTCGGAGCTGTGTGGGAACTTTTCCCAGCCTTCGGGATAAAGACGACTCTGGTATCCCTCCATTTTAAAGGAATATACGACCAGTTGATGCATGCTGTGTATAGATTATACAGCAACGGGGCTATATAGTCCGACACTTGCTGCAACTCAGCCGGGATTATACCATCAGGTCCCGGGGATTTATAGGGCCTGAAGCTTTTTATCGCCCAGATTAATGTTGGCATATTTATTATTTCCGAAGCAATTTCAGATGCTTGGGCGTCAGAACGTTCCAAAGCTTGAAACGGCGTCATGGAATTGCCCGGAAAATGCGTGTTTAAAAGGAGATCCAGCGACTCTCCACTGGAGGAAGACCACACCCTATTAGGATCTTTCAGGTATCCCAGAGTGCAAGGTGAAGAAGCCAGAACCTTGCGCAGCCTGGATGCCTCAGAAACGTCTTCTATGTTTCCGCAGAAGTTTTTCCAAGAATCACATTTTTCATTTCTGATCATCTTCCTCGATACATACTTTGTGGGGTCCTAAACCGATATTTCGAAGCGGTATACACGGTATAACAAAGTGACAATACCAATACCCATACTTTAGTTGGAGGGTATACAAACATTTAAAAAAAAGTTTTTTTTTTCTAGGGTTGTTTTAGTTCTTCAGAGAAAAACTATCTTCCCCTTGGTGCGGTTTTTCCCATTTTCAAACTTTACCTTACCAGTAACATAAGACGTATTCGTGCCAAACTTCAGGGGCCAAGACCTTTTGATTTGGACTGCATTGTGGTTTCAACAGACGGACATCGCTAGAATATCTTGGAATCAATAATATGAATACTTTTTAAGATCCTCCACCGATATTTCAAGGCGTTATGAAATGACAAAGTCATAAATCACCCTGATCAATAAAGGGTTAAAAACAACCAAAATAAACTTTTTAACAATTTTTAAAAGTGTTAGTTAACAGTAGTCGCTGTATGAGCAACTAGATTGTTAAAAGTAGATAAAACGAAAGAAAAAAAAAATAACAAGACAAGCACTTGTTAAAATTGTTAAAACAAAAATCTCAGCCAAAAACTTAGAAAAAAAAACTAAACTTTTAACAAAATTATATTGTAAAAAAAGAACCATAAACATTATCACGTTACGTCAATAAAAAGAGTCAACAACAGCTACAGTATCGAGATTTAGTAGACGCTGCAGCAGCAGAAGCAGCAACAACTACAAATAGTAAAAACAGTATTGTATGCATTCAAAAGAGTACACTGATGATAATGAATGTGATAGTGTTGTTGTCTAAAAAAAAAACAACAGCAACAACAATAATAAAATAACGACGACAGAAAGTCTAGCATGTTTTAATTCTGTTTTACTGTTGCTGCACACGATTAAAATAATATTTACTTAATAAATAGCAGCTATCGATACTTGAGACTATTAAAAAATAGTCAATAAATAGGTTCTGTATAAACAACGGATTTAAATACTGTCATATGACATTGATTTTACTAATCTTGGATTTAAATTTAAAATTTGTTTAAAATAACGGTTAATATTTTTTTTAAAGGATCCTTAAGATTAGCGTGAAGACTGGTATGGAATCAGAGTTGCTCATTGGGTACTTTTGAATATAATGGCCTTTATTTTTGTTTGTTTTCACTAGTACTTAGAAAAATCATATGCAACCCTGATGCCATCTGTGTTGCCTTTTTGACGATTCGAAATATCGGCCGTGGACCCCATAAAGCACATATATTATTGATCTATGATCTTTTAAGACATTTCTAGAATGTCCGTCCGTCTGTATAAGACACGATTCAGTTAATAAAGAAGTTAGTTAGGTTTGGCACAAATATGTTTTATGGTCCTGGGCAGTTTAAGTTCGCAAATGAGCAAAATCGGACTAGGGGAAAAAGTTCCCCCTTGAAGAACTTAACTAACCTCTGAAAAAACGCAATATTTTCATATGTTTTTTGTATTCTTGTTAAAGGTGTTATGATACTTGGTAGTTTTTGTATTTTTTATATTTTGGAGAACAGTGCAAATATATTTTCATAGGAAAACTGACCAAGTGTAAAGAGTATGACAATATCATGAAAAAAACTTAAGACAATAATCACAATTGGAGCGGCAAGCGGTTTTCCGCAATTGCCTCATATAAATAGAATTGAATCTAGTTTGGCGGAAAAACGCGGCGGTTTTTTGTTTTAATACAAAACGTGTGTAAACAGTTGCGGAAAAACGCTTCCCGCTCCAATTGTGATTATTCTCTAAACGTCAAAAAATATACGTGTTTTATAGATAATTTTGCAGTGACTGTCAAAAAAAAAAAATAAACATTTTCAACTTAAAATTGACATTTCGAGAATAAAATGTTACCATTGTTGCCAATTTTATTAGTTTTTGCTCGAATGAAGCGATTTTACATTTGTTTTGGGCGTTTTTTTAAACTATTTTGGGCGAGTTATTTTGAAAATAAAAGTTGGCAATATTGTTTTTTTTTTGTTTTGTTTTTATTTTATTCTATTTCTTGTTCTTTCTCGCATTTGTTGTTTCATTCGATAAATCCTAAAAAAATCCAATACAGAAACTAGCAAGTATCATACCACCTTAAGAAAATGAAACAATTTGATGTTAGAAAAAGTTCAAGGTCCTACACTCGGACCCAGGAAATAAAAAAAATCGTTTTTTTTTTGCCCGCCCCCTTTTGCTACTTAAGCTCAAAAAGCATAATAAATGAATTTGTAAACATTTACCGCAAGAATTTATGTGTCCTCCAATGAACTCTACTGAACCCCCCCCCCCCCAAAAAAAATATTTTTTTAAGAGTTTTAGTTGCTCTTTTACTAATCTCAATTGATCTTTTACTAATCTCAATTGATCTTTTACGAATTTTAGTTTTTATTTATTTAGTCAATACTAGGGCTTCCAATCGGGATTGGTTTTTCTGAATCCCGGGATTCGGGATTGAAGAAAAATCTTCGGGATCCCGGGATTTTCAGGATATTTTGAATCCCGGGATTCAAGGGACTTTATAGAAATTTTTGGGATTTTTTGGAAATTTTCGGAATTTTTCGGGATTTTTAAAAATTTTCAGTATTTTCTGTTACACTGAAAAATCCACACGTTCGTAAAGTTTAGCAAAGTTCTGTTGAAGTTGTGAACTTCAAAAAAAGGGATTCCTTCTGTGAAGGATATTCGTATTCGGTTATCTTTCTTATCTTTCGTCATAGCTCATCGTTATCAACTTTTAGTGAGCGAGAGTTAAATTTTTTTTAATTTAATTTTTTAATGCAATCCATCATAAATTGAAATTAATCATTTGACTATGTCATGGTGATGATCCAGTGATGATCCCACAGATAACTAAATTAAAAATAAAAAAATATAATATATATAAAAATGTTTTATAGTGTGAGTAAAAATCCACTCACGCCTTTAAAAAATGCATAAGTAAAACATAAAATTAAAAAAGTTTACAACTTAAGGAGTTAAGATGTGTCAAAATCCCTTTATAGCCCTATGCTCCTTGTAGGAGTAAAAGGAACAAAAATAAAAGCCCTCTTTCTTGCAAGCTTTACATTTCGCAAACGTTTCACTTTTGCTATAACAAAAACATGGTACCAGACGGATTTTTTGTCAATTTTTTTTTATTTTGTTTCACAAAATTCATATTTTATGCAAATTATTGAAAAAAAATTTAAAAATAATAAAAAATATTAACAAAAAAAAATAAAAAAATCGGGATCCCGAAAATCCCGGGATTGAAAATCAGAAAATCAGATTAGCCTAATCCCGAAAATCCCGGGATTTCCGGGATCGGGATTTCCCGATTGGAAGCCCTAGTCAATACTAGTCACAATTGATATTTTTCGAATTTTATTTGATATTTTACGGATAAACATCTATTGAAGAAAGTTTTCGAATTGTAATTTGACTATAATTAAATTTTCAAATCAAATTTTCTAATTACTAGTAGAATTTCCGAATTTCAATAAGAATTTACGAATTTCAAATTAAATCTGCAAATTTCAATTGATATGGCGTTGACACCGAACGTATGAGTAATATAATTAATTATAATTTACAGTAAGTATACGTATAGATTTGCATCTTAAGCAGTGCTGCCAGGCTTTTTTCTTCATAAATCGTCAAAAATTGGGGGAAAAATCATCAAAATCGTCAAAAATTTAAGAAAAAATTGTCACTCTTAAAAATGCCCAACACAAACCAGTCAAGCCAGCGACCTGGAATTTGGAATGTTAAATCACCTCTAGGATCATACAGTAAATAAAAACTTTCTGAAAAAGTTGTTTTTGGAAATTTTGATTATAATGGGGGCAAAAAAGGAGTAAAAAGTTTTTTAAATTTTTTAAACTATTACACTTTTTGTTGAATTTCGGATTTTGTTATTTAGACAAAATTGTAAATGGTACGCGTTTTATCGCTGTTCAAAGTTGAAATACATAATGTTTAAATGATCGTATCTTTGGAACGCATCATCCAATTGTCACGAAATAAAAAGCAAACTAATCGTTATGTCCTGTTCTTAAAATACAATTTTAAAAAGGGATAGTATGATTTGCAAAAAGGATATTGAAATTAAAAAAATGTTCTTAATTTGCAAATATCTCAAAATGCGTATCTATAATTTTCCTATATTTTTTTGCACATGTAGCCCTAAATATACTTAACAACATATGCAAATCCCAAATTGGGGCGATAAGCGGTTTAATTATAAACGTGGTTTCCTGAAACGACTTATTGATTTTTGTTAATAACTCTTGTTTACAAATGAGAAACAATTTCTGCGCAGTAACCGCAAATATTTTATTTATATGTATGTTGGACTGCTAAACTCAAAAATTTCATTAAAAGAACATTTCGCAAATACGTTTTTTTTAATGAATTTTTTAGCGTTTTTTGGAGGTATTTTGACTATTTTTCTTATATCTTGAGTTCCGTTCATCTGATCTTTTCGCAATAAGAACCAAATTAAAGACAATCAAATTTCCAACAAATCCTACATTCATAATATTTCCATCAGTTCAAAGCTTCCCGTTCAATATGACTAAAATAAGTATCGGTTAAATATTTTTTTTTTGGAAAATTTTCAGAACCCGTTCTGAAATTTTCCATTTTTTAAAAAAGTCAATTTATCAAAAATCCGGCCACTTTTTTTTTTTAAAACTTTTTTTTAAAGTTTAGATGTTTGTACATCCACACAAAAAAAAAATCAGAAACGAGTTTTTCGTTTTTTTCGAGAAAATCGCATTTGAATTTTAAATTTCATAACAATTTTGTAATTTGCTTGTATTTTCTTGTTTTAACGTTGCGAATGAGTATTATTAATTGCATATATATTACTCATACGCTCTGTTGAAACAAGAAAATATATGCAAATTACTAAATTGTTATGAAATTTAAAATCCAAACGCGATTTTCTCGAAAAAAAAACGAAAACCGCGTTTTTGATTTTTTTTAAAAAAAAAAGTGGCCGGATTTTTGATAAATTGACTTTTTTAAAAAATGGAAAATTTCAGAACGGGTTCTGAAAATTAAAAAAAAAAAACTTTTAATAGATAGCCCATACAAAACTATATAACAATGTAAATTTGTGAGATTGTGGTGCGTTTTAATGTGATAAATATTTAATCAAGGCAACTCACCATAAATTTGACCTTTTTCCAATATTTGACCACGCCTCCTAAGCCCAGTTTTTGAAAATTTGAAACACCAAAAACGCAATTTTCTAAGTTTCATATAGGGCTATCCATACAACCTATTCAGAAGTTTACGGTACACATGTTTTTTTTTCACTGGACATTTGGTGTGGAGTGCCTCATATGTATGTGATCTTTTCAACGTTAAAGTCCGTTTCACAAACAAAAGTATTTTCGATTATTTTTATACCCTACACCACACTGTGGTAAAGGGTATAATGAGATTGTGCTGATGTTTGTAACTACCCGAAATATTGGTCCTAGACCAATGGTTCCCAACCTTTTTTGCGCCATGTCCCTCTTTTAAGTTAAAAAATCTACAATGTCCCCCTACACTCAAGAAAAATTCGTAAATTTTTTCAAATTTGTTTAAAAATTCAAAATTCACTTGGATTAAGCAAACTTTTTGTTAAAATCATCGTTTAAACAAAGTTTTTAGAAAAAGTTTTCGCCAATCAACTGAATAATTTAAGAAAAATTATAATTTTTCTAGTTTATTTAACAAAAACAAATCCTAAAAATTTGCTCGTTGCCCCCCTGAAGCATTCAAATTGCCCCCCAGTGGGGCGAGAATCAAAGGTTGGGAACCATTGTCCTAGACCCACCTTTAAGTATACCGATCGACTCAGAATCACTTTTTGAGTCGATTTAGCGATGTCCGTCTGTCTGTAAACGGTGTAAACACGATACAGGTCGCAATTTTTAATCAATTGACTTGAAATTTGAAACTTAAGCCTCTTTTAGCCCAAGGACGAAGCCTATTGAAATCGAAAAAAAATCGGTCCATATTTAGACCTAGCCCCCATGCAAAGGTCTTCTTTAATTTTGGTCAAATGACTATAATAACCGTGTTATAATAGGTATCGTGTTTTGTCTTCATAAATCACCATTCCGAATTTTAAAGAAATCGGACCAGTTCTTCTTGTAGCCCCCATACAACCCACCTTCCCGATTTTCACATATCAAATATTTAATTAAAATTTTGTTTGTGTTTGTTTAACGCGTACTCAAATAACCTTATCAAATCTGATAATCATGGGACCAGTTTTGAAATTAGGCCCCTTGTAAAATTTCGCCCGATATTCAGTTGAAGCGGTTTATTGTCAACGAATAGAAGCCTATTTCACTCAAATTTGATTTGTGAGTGGTTCTTACACTTATTAAAGATTCGACAAAATATAGATCTAATCCAGTGGTCGGCAGAAAGAGAGAACATTTTTACATTTTTCTAAAACATAGCTTCATCTACCCGCTTTTTTAAATGCTACCATGACACTAAATAAAATATTTGTATTTTTAATGCTCTCAGTTGTGAGTTTCGTTGACATTCGCGTTGTCTACGTGCAAATAGCCAATTTCATAATGCACCTGCGTGCAATGGGTGCCGACCACTGATCTAATTGGTCCATCGGACCCATTTTTCGGGAAACTGTGGTGTAGGGTATGTCAAGACCGACAATAATTTTTTTACTTTTTTAAATAGTTTTTACATATTTAAGTAGAAATTATAAAAGTTTTTTTATTAAAATGATGAATTTATGTTAAATAATACAAAAATAACAAAATTTTCGAATGAAAAACATAAAAATTTTAAATATTTATAGGTAAATTTATTTTAAAAAGAGAGAATTTAAAAACCATGTGACGTTCAACATGTCATATTTAAAAATCGTGTTAGCAATTGTTGCTTCAAAAAAACTGGCAACTTGTATTTAAAATATTTACAATATATTGTATACAAAACGTTGCAAGAATATTTAATGAATTTGTTAAACAGATCATGGTGAGTTTAACTACAATCATTTTTTATACATTTTTTGTTTAAATTTTAGCCGCCAAAGCTAAAACTAGTCATTGCAAATGTATTTAACTTTTTTTTTATAGTAGTAGTAGTATATAAAAAGTTGGGTGTGTTTAGTTTTAA
The DNA here is from genome assembly GCA_963921195.1 of Pegoplata infirma. Taxonomy (NCBI): domain Eukaryota; kingdom Metazoa; phylum Arthropoda; class Insecta; order Diptera; family Anthomyiidae; genus Pegoplata; species Pegoplata infirma. The sequence goes on from OY992538.1 coordinate 86,464,622, forward strand.
ATTGCTGCATTGATTTAAGGTGATGTATGTCTGTATATAAAAATATTTGCGATTTAAGCTCCAACATTTTTGCCCGACTCAAACCTAACAATGTGCGTTTGTTTTTTTAAGTATGAGTTTGTATTCTGTTTATGTTTTGCCGGCTTTAAAAACAAAAACCCCACATATGGTGGGATACGATGTACAATTTTATATATAAAAAAACTATAGTTATTATTGCCAGCATTACTATGCTATTAGCAATTGCTGCTGCAGCAGAAGCAACAGCAACGTAATGCAGCTTAATTTAACCAAACGACAAGGTGAGCTTGAAACTCGATTTGTAAGAGTTGTGTCGTATCTAGCGTATCGTATGTTTTTTTTTTGTCTATTACCAACTTCATGGTGGTAAAAAAAATATAAGCAGATCGTGTTTAAAATATCTCATAGAGAATAGAACAGAGTTTCTCCACAGATTAAATGCCACTTTGTAAGACATCTAAAGGTGAAACATAATGACTTCCGCATTTTTATACCCATCAATTCGGAAAAGGTTTGTTTTTCCATTTGTAATTCATGAAAATATCGGTCTAGGAGGTTCAACACTGAAAAAAGAAATCTTCGCGAAAGTACTAAAAATTTACATAAGCCTAATGAAAAATGACTCACAGTTTCAACCGAAGACTGGTTTCATTGAATCAATGAAACGGGTGTCATTAAAGTTCCTTTTAATGAAAACTTATATGGAAATATGAAAATAAAAAAACGCGATTTTTGCCTTTTTTGAAAGGCTGCAATGCAGCCACTGGGTGGAATAAAAATTTGGTATAAAGCGTTAGAGTACAATTGAACTATGACCTCAAATATATGATCAAAAAAATTTTAAGTTGCTGCACTTTTATTGGCCAAACATGTATTTTAAAAAAACACTGTGAAAAAATTTAGAAAAAGCACCATTTTTAAAAGGCTCTAACACAAAAACCATATTATCAATCTTTACTGAGATGAGCTCAAAATTTAGGCAAAAGTTCATTCTTTCTTATGGACTTTTAAACTCATTAAAGATATCTTCCAGTTTATACGAAAAATAACAGAGAAAATTTCAATTTGTAAAATATTTATTTTTTAGTTTTTCTTTAAAAAATATAAAAAAAAACTAAGGTTACCTTTTTTACAAAAATTGTAATTTTAACAGTATCATTTTAAAACGCAAGTGTAACCCAACCAAACGTAATAATTAGAAAAAAATTGTTTTCTATGTTGGAGACCATAGAACAATTATACTTTTGCGCTTTATACCAGATTTGTATTCCACTGAATGGCTGCTGTGCAGGCTTTCAAATAATGCAAAAATCGTAAGTTTTCGCTTTTTCAACCGTAAATAACTAAAAATCTGGACGTGATGGAAAAATTTGGAGAACAGATTTGGAATCAGGAGATGAAAGTCTACTAAAATTGATCACCAGAATTCAAACCGGAAAATGAGTGTTGAGCGGTGTAATTGTAGAACTTCTTTGAAACGTTTTATGAAGGCTTAGTTTTGTTGTTTTGGACCGATTTAACTGAATATCATTCAAAATTGTTATATGGGGATTTAGTACAAAAATGTTCCAAGTACTCGTAGTATTAGATTTGAAAAGGTTACCAAAGTTTGAATCATATAATTATTTTTATACCCTCCACTGTAGTGATAGAGAGTAAATATAAGTTTTTCATTCCGTTTGTAACACCTCGAAATATTGGTCTAGGACCCCATAAAGTACATATATATATTTATGATCCTCGACCGATTTTAAGACGATCTAGCGATGTCCGTCCGTCCATCCGTCTGTCTGTCTGTTGGAAACATGCTAACTTTTGAAACACTATACGGAGGCTCCTTAAGTTTGGCATATATGTTTGGCATATACCTGGTTAGGTTGGTATTGCAATCCAGCGAAATCGGTCCAGTGGTTTAGTTTGGTTATGAGCAAAAGACTGAATTTCGGCAAGGGTTTTTCGTGTATTTACGAGATAAAAAACACGCCAACTTTTGAAAGGCAATTTGGAGGATGCTGAAGCTTAGCATATATATTTACCGTTCCTCAGGCCTGGTTCGTGTTGAATTTTAGCCATATCGGTCCATTGGGTCAAAAGTTAGTAGCAAAACCGTGAATTTCAGATTAGTTTCATCTTAAATTCACGTGTTGAAAACCCGTTAAACATATTTAAAAAACTTTGGTAAGTCACAAAAATATTTTAAAACGTAGTTTTGACACTCAAAAATATTTTTACAATACACTCAAAAAAAAATTTTACACTCGAAAAAAATTTTACAATCAAAAAAAAATTTAGTAATTTTTTTTTTTTTTTTAATAAAATATTTCTAATCAAAAATGATGTTATTTTTTTTTACGTTAGAAAATTTACTATCACTTAAAAAGGGCATTGTGGAGGGTATTCATAGATTCGGCCAAGTTTTATGAAAAAATTAAATATTTGATTAAAATTTTGTTAGCAGGTGTTTAATGTGTACTTTTGTAGTCTTATTTAACTCATTATAATTGGACTATTTTTGGATTAAGTCCCATATAAAAATGTTGCCCGATGTCCAGATAAAGCGGTCAATTGGCACTCAGATTTAGTTTTTGTGTGTTTGCTACAGTAATTAGAGATCCAACAAAACTTACATCCAATCGGTTCATGTTTCGACTTGGGATCCATTTTTCGGGAAAGACTGGTGTAGGCTATTATATGGTAGGTCTTGACCGACTATAATTTTCTTACTTGTTTTTTTACATACAATGGCTATTTTTAACTAGAAAATGGAAAAAATTTTATTCCGATTTAACACATTTGAGAACCCCGTTGGATCGAAAAATATTTTGATTAAAATTTTTGGTCCGTTTCGCTTTACCTTGTCGTGTTTTGAGAGCCAAGAGCTACAAAAATGTTTTGAGACTTTTTGTCGTGTCAAGACTATTTATTGAGAAATGTGCTATTTTAACTTTTCGGGAATGCCATATCTAGGATTTAAAATTAGCGTCCAGATGTGTCGAGCTAGGCTTTTCCATATTTTACAGTACATTTTTATACCCTCCAACTACAGTATGGGGGTATACTCACTTTGTCATTCCATGTGTAACGCATCGAAATATCGGTCGGGGACCCCATTAAGTATATATATTATTGATCAGTGATCGATTCTAAGACATTTTAGCGATGTCCGTCCGTCTGTCCGTCAGTCCGTCTGTAGTTAACACGATGCAGTCCAAAATAAAAGAGCTAGACCCCTCAAGTTTGGCACAAATTTGTCTTATGATCCTAGGCAGGTTAAGTTCGGAACTGGGCCAAATCGGACCAGGGGGAAAAAAGTTCCCCCTTGAAGAACTAAACCAACCTCTTAAAAATTGCAAATTTTTTTGACGTTTTTTTGTATTTTTGTAAACCAAATGAGACATATTTATGTTCGTAGAAGTTTAAGGACCTGCGCTTGGACCCAGGGGATTATTTTTGCCCCGCCCCTCTTTTAAGGGCGTGGATAAAAAAATAATTTAAATAATTATAAAACTATAATACTTAAGTGCGCAAAGCAGACAAAAATGAACTTGTAAACATATACCGTGAGGGTCAAGGAGTCACCCCAACTCACCGACCCCTCCCCCTACCTTGCCCCCCCCTCCTTTAAAACAACGCCCCTGTCAACAATTTTTTTTAAATTTTTTTTTCATGTTGGAGGGTATAATAGATTCGGCACAGCCGAATTTAACACTCTCACTTGTTAAAATTTCATCTGTTTCGCCCAATCTTGCTCAAGTTTTAAGATATCGTTATTTTGAGTTTCTTTAGGAGTTATGACAAATTTACTAAAACTTCAGATCCTCAATTCTAAGAAGATAATTATTATGAACTAATTGGTAGTAAATTTGGTTATAAAACTGAATTTTTCAACTAAAGTTTGTGTAAACATTGTTTAAAGAAATATTTCTTAAAAATAAAGATGATTTTCATAGATTTCGGAACAATTTTCTTTGACGGTAAGAATTTCTTCCATTTATTATCGAAATTCCATTTTAATAAAACTATGAACTATTAATAAGAATGAACTAAAGTTTTTTTTCTAATAATTAGGAAAATTTCCCACACACATATTAGTACAATTTTACTAAATTTAAGCAAAATTCATGAACTATTTTTGAGGAATATTTTTTCCTAAATTTTTTGATTGTTTAGCATAGAAATAATGCGTTTTTCCATGGATCTCTGTAAAGTCTTTCTATTTGAGAAACTCTGTCAGTTATAATAGTTTACTCTAGTAGTATCTGATTGTTGACGTATGTAGATGTATTTATTTTGTGTTGTAGTAGATAGACAGATATAAAAGAGTTTTAATTTTAGCTCAATCAGTTTTTAAGATGTTATAACATTATTGCAATTTTTCTTGTTGTTGCAGTTTGTGATTTTTCTTCATTTTGATATTTTCTACATGTTTTATATGGGTGGCCCTCTTAGTTGCTATTGATCGATGTGATCATGTTATTTCAACCCAGCCACTTGGGCGACTTCAGTGTACGTAGACTTTTTTTGTTTTAGTAGAAAGCAGACATTTAAAAGAATTTATTCGTTGAGGTCTAAATTTTTATGATAAATTAAAGTTGTTTTTTATTCTACCTTTCCAATTTAATTATAAAAATAAAATATAGGCCTCGAGCTTAAATATTTTATTTTTATAATTTTTATGATAAATTTTATTGTGGACCGAAGAAAAAAATTAACTTAAAGTGGGAAAATTAACTAAAGAACCACAAATTTGCTCTACCTGACATAGTTTTTAAGATATCACCATTTTAAGTTTTTTGAAACATATTTTTCCTAAAGTTACGAAAAATTTACTAAATCTGAGACAAAAAACTTCCTTAATTCTAGGATGATAAATAAAATGAACTAGTTGGTATGCAGAAATATGCATTTTCACCAAAATATGCATTTTCACCAAAATATGCAACAACAAATCGATGCCATTTTAACGCAAATTTCTTGATTCGAAAAAATAATTGGTCAATATCGTTTTTAGACAATCGACAAAAAACATGCATTTGCATGGAAATCACATCCCTATTAATCAAGGTTGGCAATCGAAACGAATAACGGTATCGATAACGGTATTAGTATCGTTTTTTATTTTATTTCGGTATCGGTATCGATTACGGTATTTGAGTAGAATCGGTTACGGTAATACCGATACCGAAACGTCAATACCGGTACGTACCGGTATTATCGAAAAAATTATAAAAAACGTATAAAAACTAAAAAAAAAAAAAATTTTTTCAATTTTAATACTAAAGACAGGGCGTCCTGTCGAATCTAAACTTTCGAATTTCGTTTCGTAATACCTGCCAAACGATGGCCACAGAAAATCTGATAGTCGGCAACCAGCGATTAAAGTTTAAACATGTTCCAAACAGCGATTTTTATCCACAGATGCTGATTTTCAAATATAACAATTTTTGTTTAAACAAGTTCGCCTCAAAAGTTGGAAGATAATGAATATGTAATGTTAAAAATATTTAAAAAAAATATAAAAACGCTATTTTGGTCCAAAAATGCTGATCACTAGGGATATGATTTCCATGCAAATGCTTGTTTTTTGTTAATAATTCAAAAACGGTGGCCCAAAAACGATTGCGAATCATGCAATTTGCGTTAAAATGGCATCAATTTGTTTTTGAATAGTTTTGCATATTTTGGTTTTTCGCATATTTCCAACATTTAATTGTATATTTTTGCATATTTTGGCAAAAACTAACAAAAACACAAATTGAAATTTAATTGTTCAAAAACTATTTTGAAATTTAGAAAAAATGTTTTTAGTGCACATTTTTATTTTTTTGTGCATATTTTAAGCGCATATTTTCGATTTTATAGTGCATGAAAATCTCTTCCCTACTAATCAGGATCTGTGGATAAAAATCAAGGTTTTGAAATTTTTTAAATGATTTTCCCATAAAGTAAGCAAAAATTCCTAATTTCTGAGCTGGATTTGGAAAAAAATTTAGGAAAAATATTCTGTTTAATATAAATAAAATAACCGAGCTCGAGGTCGGTTATTTTATTTATATTACAAATTAAAGGTCGAATAAATACAACATTAAATATTCTGTTTATTTTTGAAAAATTTCACAAAATTAAAAACAAGTGAGAGTGTTAAATTCGGCTGCGCCTAATACCTTCTAACATGTGAAAAAATGTTAAATCCTTCTTGCGATAAATATTAACAAACAAATTATTTGTTATGTTCACGCCTACAAAAGGAGGCGGGACTAGAAAATTGTATGTTTTCTTATCCACTTAATCCAGGTACAGGATTTTGGTGTTATTCTCACATAAAAATGTTTCAATTGTTTGCAGGGGCCTAGCTCATTTATTTTGGACTGCATCGTATCCTCCACAGACGACCTACATTCATAGTGTCTTAGAATCGATCATGAATCAATAATATGTATATAGATTAAAGAACAAGAGGTTCAATTCTAAAATTGAGTTTACATATTGAGAGGCTTATAGCACAAGGGCTTGAAGGTTGGTCTAGGACCAATATTTCGGGAAGTTATAAAGAGAATAATATGCTCATTATAACAAGGTGTTACAGAGCGGTGTAAGGTATGAAAAAATAGAATAGTTAAGTTAGATAGACTTGGCCGAATCTATGAATAGCCTCTACAATGCATAGTGCCCAAAATTAATAAGTTAATAAATAAAATATTCGTCAGTTTTTGACATGAATACATTTTACGAAAACCAAAGGAAAAAACTGTGCTCTCAACGAAAATTTAAATCTATTAATCGTGCGCGATATTATTGGTACGATTTTTCATTTACAAAACCACAATTTACAAATTTTTATTAAAAAATAGATAGAAAACCGTTTTGATACCGGTACGTACCGATACCGAAGGAAAAGGTTTTTGGATACCGGTATCCGATACCAAAACTGGGTTTCGGTATTGGTATCGGTACCGGTATTCAATTTAAAGGGTTTTGAAACGGATAACGGTATTGAAAAGGTATCGATTGCCAAAATTGCTATTAATAAGTAAATGAAATCCCAAAGTTTTAAATTTTTAATTCTGAATATAGTTTAAAAAATAATAATTCTTTACAACTTCTGCTATGTAATAAATAAATCTTTAAGAAAATTGTCGTAGTTGTTATTGAGCCAATTGATATTTTATTATTTTTAGTTTAATTGCAAAGAAAATATTGTCTTGGTTTACGTACAGATAGATATTTTTTTTCCTTTTCATTTATTTTTTCTATTTTTAATTGAACATTGTTTAAACCAGTTTTAAATAAATTGTTATACATATTTAAATAAAAAAATCGAGAATGGGTGTAACCAGTGTAACCCAAATAAAGGCAAATCCATAAATCGTATACGCAAAAGAAATATTCCTACATACAACCACAAATAATGGTAGGAATCTTAGTTGATTAAAAAAAATCCGTGTTAATCCAATTCCATTAATGATAATGGAATTGTGACCAATAACTGATATTTTACAGCGGTAACGGCAACCAACCCATAAATTAATTAAATATTTATACATATTCAAAAAGAAATTTATCGTTTTTTTCCCTTATGTAGCATTTTACCAATTTCCAGCGATTTATGAAGTAAGAAAACGTTGGCAACATCGTAAACAAACAAATCTGGCATTACTGAAAAAAAGTGATGCCAGGTTTTTAAAAATATTGAAGGGGTTTATTGTTAATTAAAATTTTATCGAATGTAGCAAAAAAAGCTTGTCAGCTTAGTTTATTCCGACGCCACAATTTTTTATGGTAATTCTAACCAAAAATTTGCTAAAAATTAGTTAACTTAAAACAGAGAAAAACAATTTTAACGTTACTATTAACATTTTTTGCAGCAACGCAGTTGACTATCAATTTGTTTGAAATTCAGTAAAATTTTTGCTAATTCATAGTACACTTAAAAAAATTAAACTAAAATTTGGGAAAATGTTTCCTTCAAATTAGTTCATAAATTTTTTCTAAAATTTAAGAAAATTCATATTAAAGTTCTTACCGACAAAGAAAAATACATAAGTTGTATGTCTTAATTTAGTACCAATTACACTAAAAAAAAACTTGTAAAATGACAAGAAAAGTTTGTTATTTTTTTTTGCGACCTCCTATTTGACGAAAACACATAGTAACTTTACAAGCTTTTTATCAATAATTTTGTAATTTTACAAGCTTTTTACCAATAAAATTGTAAACTTACAAATTTTTTGACGCTTTAAAACTTACAAGGAATTATGGTAACTTTACTAGACTTTTTGCTAAGTCCTCAAAAACTAAGTAAGGTAACGCGAAACGTACAAAAAATTTAGATCAAAATCAATGAGGATCCTTCAGGTACCCAACTGGCCCTAATGGGGTTTGGACCTATAGTTTTAAGTTTTTAAATTGTTTTCTTGCAATTACCTAGATCGTTAATTGTTACAAGCAAAAAATTGCAAATTCGAAAGAATATACAATTTTTAAAAATTAGGTGAATGGAGAAAGAGTACTCCCGAATAGAGCTCAATATTTATTTTTTTCCAATTTTTTATGCATTTTTTTGAGTGTAATTATTATTGATAATAAGAGTATTATCAAAATTGAATGGAAAATTATCAAAGATTTTATGTTAAATTTATCGTATCTCAGAAATGAAATGGCCACGTGAGAAGATTAGTGCGTGATCACTCGTGACTGTGACTAAAACTCAATTTTACTCACGTGATTATAAGTGAGTGTTAGAGTAAAACAAATTGAGTAATTAAATTTCGTTTCGTACTTCCATTCGTCCCGAAAAAGCAGACAAACTTTAAGAAAATTTGGCTAAACTTTAATACCCCAATTTCGTAACGCGCTGCTTTGTAAAAATTTCAGAACAATTTATTGTTGTAACAAAAACAATTCAAACAGAAATTTTGACAATGCGGCGTTTTACAAAACTACACCATTTCCAATTGTATTTTAAAATTGTCCAAATGTATTTTAAAATTGTCCAATTGTATTTTAAAATTTTCCAAATATATTTTAAAACTAGCTGTTTCGCACCCGGCGTTGCCCGGGTTGAAAAAAATATTATATAATGAATAACAGTTTGTAATGCCCTATGGTTGCATCCTCGGTTAGCACTACATCTGTTGAAAATTTTCATTTCGCATTACTTTACACCACCTCTGTCCGATCGCGCGCTGATATGACCCATTATTCCCGCCTTGTTTAGTACTCGAAGATAACCGAATAGGCAGAAATATCTTTCAATATATTATAAATGTGTGGCAATTTACGTCACTTTGTTCGATCGCACACTGATATGGGCCCGCATCGGTTAGTCAGTTATTAAAAATTGGCTCAGCCGTTTTTGCGTAATTGCGGAACTGTTGCCGCCTCGGTTAGTACACAGAAAATAAAATCGTCAAATTTAAATCAACAAACAGCAATTGTAAATTAACCAAATATGATATCAACCAAACATTTAATAAAAACGGCCGCCTGTTAGACTATAATACAAAACATCAATTTTGTTTTTAACAAACTCAGTCAAGTAATTTTATTTCAAAAAAAATTTATCATGTCAACAAATAGTTTTTGTGTTTGTTGAATTTCTTTGTTGAAAAAAAAAAATAAGATTTTTTACGTTTGTCAGATCAACTAATTGTGTTTGTGTTTGTTGAATTTCTTTGTTGAAAAAAAATTTAAGATTTTGTACGTTTGTCAATACAAATAATAATTTTAGAGAACTATTACAAACTCGTTTATCAATTTTCTTATACCCTCCAACCACAGTATGGGGGTATACTCACTTTGTCATTCCGTTTGTAACGCATTAAAATATCGGTCGGGGACCCCATAAAGTATATATATTATTGATCTATGATCGATTCTAAGTCGTTTTATGAATGTCCGTCCGTCCGTCCGTCCGTCCGTCTGTATAAAACACGATTCAGTCCAAAATAAAAGAGCTAGACTTCTGAAAATTGGCAAGAATATGTCTAATCCTCATAGGCCGGTTAAGTTCGGAAATGGGCAAAATCGGGTCAGGGGGGAAAAAGTTCCCCCTTAACAAACTAAAAAAACCTCTTAAAAAACGCAATTTTTAAATTTTTTTGTGCCATTTTTGTTTAACAAATGAAACCTTTTTGTGACAGAAGGAGTTTAAACTCCTGAACTTAGACCCAGAGGGCTGCAAAATTTATTTTTTTTTCTGCCCGCCCCCTTTTGTGGGCGTGGATTTAAAAAAATCAATAAAATAGTGAGAAAATGGTATTACTAAAGTGCAAAAAGCATAATAAAAAAATTGGTTAACATTTATCGCGATGGGGAAGGTATCCCCCACCACCCCCATCGAGCCCGCCCCCAACAAAAAACACTGCTGGATTTTTTTATATGTTCTAACATGTTGGAGGGTATCAAAGATTCGGCACAGCCGAATTTAACACTCTCACTTGTGTAAATTTTTTTTCAACAATCAATATTTACAAACATTAGTTGATATCACAAATTTCCGTATAGGAGCACTTTCAGTGAAAAAGTTAATTGTATTCACAAATATGGGGGTCAATATAACAACTCGTTTTTTTCTGTGTAAGTACTATATGTGTTGAAATTTTGTTAAAATCAGTTTAGGCGCTTAAGCGTAATTACGGAACAGACTGAAAATAATTTTCAGTGTGGTGCAAAGGGGCGTGACAACTTACGCCCCGTGGTCTTAACACGCTCTATTATGGTTTATTATTCCCGTTTCGGAAGTACTATATGTGGTGAAAAATCCATTAAAATCGGTAAAGCCGTTTAAGCATGATTATGGGACAGGCAGAAATATCTTTCAATGTAATACAAAAGAGCGTGGGATTTAACTCCCCTTTGTCAAACCACACCCTTTTGTGGCCTATAGTTCCTGCCTCGGTTAGTACTATCTGCGGTGGAAATTTCTTCAAAATCAATAAGTGTGATTGCGAAAAAGGCAGAAAGGAGGTGCAATAAATTTAACAGGGCGTGTCATTTTATGCCCCTTTGTCCGATCGCTCATTTTATGTTCTATAGTTCCCGCCTCGTTTAGCACTATCTGTAGCGAAAATTTCATGTTAATTGATTAAGCCGTTGATGCGTAATTGCGGAACTGACAGAAACAACTTTTAGTATAGTAAAAAAGAGCGATGCAACTAATGCCTCTTTGTCCAAACGCGCTTTATTATGGCAGTCAAAAATAATTTGAAATTAATACAAATAGCAGTATTTTAAACGCCTTTGCCCAATAACGCGCTGATAAGGCATATTGTTCCCGCTTCGGTTAGTACTATCTGTGTTGAAAATTGCAATAAAATCTGTTCAGACGTTTAAGAGTGATTACGAACTGGCAGAAATAACTTTCAATGTAATACAAAGGGGCGTGGACTTTTACCTCCATCCGTCAGAGCGCCCTCCTATTATAACCTATAGTGCCCGCCTGGGTTAGTACTATGTGTGGTTAAATTTTCATTGAAATCAGTTCAGACGTTTAAGCGTGATTACGGGACAGGTAGAAATAACTTTCAATGAAGTACAAAGGGGCGTGGCATTTCCGCCCCTTTGTGTGATCGCCGCCCTATTATGAACTATATTTCCCGCTTGGATTAGTACTGTATGTGGTGAAAATTTCTTTAAAATCGGTTCAGCCGTTTAAGTGTAATTGCTGAAAAGGCAGAAATAATGTTCAATATAATACAAAGGGGCGTGGCACTTTACGCCCACTTGGCCGATCGGTCTCTCTTATGGCCTATAGTTCCCGTCTCGGTTAGTACTATCTGTGGTGAATATTTCATATAAATCAGTTCAGCCGTTAATCATTGATTGTGGACAGACAGACAGAAAAACTAAAGGATGCCACGCCCCTTTGTAAGGATCTTATATTTACAAAAACTGGGTGTTAAAAGAGGCGTGGCTTCCAGTCAAGATGTGGGATGGCATATATTTGCTTGCAAAAAATGCCCTATTAAGTAGTATCCAAAATTGCATGTTTATCGGTAACAAACATCCAAATATAGTACAACAACCAAATATATTGAAAAATCTGAAATTCACAAAAAGTGGGCGTAAACGGAGGCGGGGCATCCAATCGAGATGCCATTGGTGCCATTTTTCATTCCAGGAAACGTACTATCTACATGCCAAATATCATTTGAATCGGTTCAGTAGTTTTTTTCTGAAAGCGACACAAACAAACAAACATACAAACAAACAAACAAACTAACATGTCATTTTTATATATATATAAGGATAAGGATATTAGGACATTACTGAAAAATCATTTTATGGTAAACGAAAAACTTTGTTGGGCTGTAAAAAATTAAAATTTTTTTAACAAAATATTTTAATAAGTTTTTGCTAAAAAAATACGTGTCAGTTTATTCCCCCTTTGTCGGGTGTCCGTTGATAAAGACTATGTTTAAGCGTGATTGCGGAAAAGGCAGAAATAACGTTAATTTAAATACAAATGGCGTGTCATTTTCCGCCCCTTTGTCCAAAAGCGCTATCTGTGGTAAAAAAAATAATTAAAATCGGTTTAGCCGTTCATGCGTGATTACAAAACGGGCAGAAGTAAATTTAAATGCAATACAAAGGTTAATACTATCTGTGGTGAAAATTTAATGAATATCGGTTAAGCCCTTTAAACCTGATTGCGAAAAGACAGAAAAAATCGTTCAACTTAATACAAAGGGGCGTGGCGTTTTACGCCCCTTTTTTTTGATCGTCCACTATTGTGGGTAAATAGTTTCCGCCTCGGTCAGTACTACCTGTGGTAAAAATTGCATTAAAATCGGTTCAGCCATTTATGCGTTAATACGGAAAAGGCAGAACAACGTTCCATAAAATAAAAAGGGGCATGGCATTTAACGCCCATTTTGTTTGATCGCCCACAATTTGGACTCATATTTTCACCTCGGGCAGTTCTACCTGTGGTAAAAATTTAATTAAAATCGATTCAGCAGTTTATGCGTTATTACGGAAAAGGCATAGCAACGTTCCATAAAATAAAAAGGGGCGTGGCATTTTACGCCCCTTTGTCCGATCGGCCTCTCTTATAACCTATAGTTCCCCCTCGGTTAGTACTATATGTGGTAAAAATTTCATCAAAATCGGTTCAGCCGTTTTCCCCTGATTGCGGAACAGACAGACAGACAAACAATATCCGTTTAGGTCGTTTGTACGTGATTGCGGTATAGTATGGTTCGGCTGGCCTTAAAATAAAAAGGGCGTGGTATTTTACGCCCCCTTGGTCCAATCGCTCTTTTTGATGGACTATAGTGCCTGCCTTGGTTAGCCTGTGGTGAAAATTTCATGAAAATCGCTTCAGCCAAGTAAGCGTTTTTGAGGAAAAGGCAGAATACCGTTCAATATAATAAAAAGGGGCGTGGCTTTTACAACCCTTCGTCCGATCGCTTCCTCTTATGGCCTATATTTTCCGCCTCGGTCAGTACTATATGTGGTGAAAATTTCATGAAAATCGGTTCAGCCATTTAAACGTTATTGAGGAAAAGGCAGATGTAACTTTCAATCCCTATTAATATTATAAATCTGAGTGTTGGTTTGTCTGTCTTTCTGTCTGTCTCTCTGTCTGTCTGTTCCGCAATCAGGGGAGAACGGTTGAACCGATTTTCATGAAATTTTCACCACATATAGTACTAACCGCGGCGGGAACTATAGGCCATAAGAGAAAGCGATCGGACAAAGGGGCGTAAAATGCCACGCCCTATTTTATTTTATGGAACTTTCCTCTTTGTGCAAATGCGCACTATATATAATTTATAGATTCTCTTCGGTTAGTACTATCATTGGTAAAAATTTCACTAAAATCGGTTCAGCCGTTTATGCGTGATTACGGAACAGGAAGAAATAACGTTCAAAATAACGGGGCGTGCCATTTTACGCCTTCTTTTTTGATCGCCCTCTATTGTGGCTCATAGTTTTCGCTTCGGTTAATACTATCTGTGGTGAAAATTTCATGAAAAACAGCTCAGCCGTTTAAGCGTAATTGCGGAAAAGCACTATCTGTGGTAAAAATTTACTATCTGTGGTAAAAATTTCAGTGAAATCGGTAAAAACGCTTTTCAGTGATTGCGGAACAGGCAGACATAGTTTCTGTATAGTACAAAGGGGCGTGGCATTTTACCCCCATTTTTTCCGATCGCGGATTTTTCCATCTCTGGTGAAAATTTCATGAAAATCGATTCAGCCGTTTTTCTGTTGTTGTCGGACAGGCAGATATAGCTTTAACATGGTACAAAGGGGCGTGACATTTTACGCCCCTTTGTTCGATCGCGGTCGCTTATGTAACTTTCAATAAATTCAAAAGGGGCGTGGCATTTTACGCCCCTTTTTCTGATCGCTCTCTTGTATCGCCTACAGTTTCCGTATTGGTTTGTACTATCTGTGGTGAAAATTTCATTGAAATCGGTTCAGCCGTTTAAACGTTATTGAGGAAAAGGCAGATGTAACTTTCAATAAATTCAAAAGGGGCGTGGCATTTTACGCCCCTTTTTCCGATCGCTCTCTTGTATCGCCTACAGTTTCCGTATTGGTTTGTACTATCTGTGGTAAAAATTTCATTGAAATCGGTTCAGCCGTTTATGCGTTATTAAGGAAAAGGCAGAATAAAGTTCCATAAAATAAAATGGGGCGTGGCATTTTACGCCCCTTTGTCCGATCGCTTTCTCTTATGGCCTATAGTTCCCGCCGCGGTTAGTACTATATGTGGTGAAAATTTCATGAAAATCGGTTCAACCGTTCTCCCCTGATTGCGGAACAGACAGACAGACAGACAGACAGACAGAAAGACAGACAGACAGACAAACCAACACTCAGATTTATAATATTAATAGGGATTGTCCAAATGAATTTTAAAATTTTCCAAATGTATTTTAAAATTGTCCAAATGAATTTTGAAATTGTCCAAATGTATTTTAAAATTGTCTAAATGTATTTTAAAAATGTCCAAATATATTTAAAAACTGTCCAAATTAATTTTAAAATTATCCAAATGTATTTTAAAACTGTCCAAATTAATTTTAAAATTGTCGAAATGTATTTTAAAGATGTCCAAATATATTTTAAAATTCTCCAAATGTATTTTAAAATTGTCCAAATGTAGTTTAAAATTGTCCAAATGTATTTTAAAATTGTCCAAATATATTTTAAAAATGTCCAAATGTAGTTTAAAACTTTTCAAATGTGTTTTAAAATTGTCCGAATGTATTTTAACAATTTCTAAATGTATTTTAAAATTGTCCAAATGTAGTTTAAAATTTTTCAATTTTATTTTAAAACTAGCTGTTTTATACCCGGCGTTGCCCGGGTTGATAAAAATATTATATAATGAATGATAGTTTGTAATGCCCTATGGTTCCATCCTAGGTTAGCACTACATCGCGCTGATATGGCCCATTGTTCCCGCCTCGGTTAGTACTCGACGTTTAAGCGTGATTACCGAATAGGCAGAAATAACTTTCAATATATTACAGAGGCGTCTGACAATTTACGTCCATTTGTACGATCGCACGCTGATATGGTTAGTCAGTTAGTAAAAATCGACTCAGCCATTTTTGCGTGATTGCGGAACTGGCAAAAATAATTTTCTAATAGTGCAAGGGGGCGCAGCATTTTACAACGCCTTTGCCAATCACGCGCTAATATGGCATACTGTTACCGCCTCGGTTAGTACTATACTTAGTGAAAGTTTTGTTAAAATTAGTTTAGGCGCTTAAGCGTAATTACGGAACAGACAGAAAAAACTTTCAGTGTGGTGCAAAGGGGCGTGGCAACTTACGCCTCGAGATCTATATGGTTTATAGTTCCCGGTTCGAAAGTACTTTATGTGATGAAAATTCCATTAAAATCGGTTAAGGCGTTTAAGCATGATTATGGAACAGGCAGAAATAACATTCAATGTAATACAAAAGAGCGTGGGATTTTACTCCCCTTTGTCAAATCGCACTCATTTACGACCTATAGCTCCCTGCTCGGTTAGTTTCTTCAAAATCAGTTTAGCCGAATAATCGTGAATGTGAAAAAGGCGTACAATAAGTTTAACAGGGGTGTCATTTTATGCCTCTTTGTCTGATCGCTCATTTTATGTCCTATAGTTATAGCAGGCAAAAGAAATTTTAAATTAATATAACGCCTTTGCCCAATCACGTTCTGATATGGCATATTGTTCCCGCTTCGGTTAGTACTATCTGTGTTAAAAATTTCAATAAAATCGGTTCAGACGTTTAAGAGTGATTACGGAATATGCAGAAATAACTTTCAATGTAATACAAAGGGAGTGGACTTATACGCCCATCCGTCAGAGCGCCCTCCTATTATAACCTAAAGTGCCTGCCTGGGTTAGTACTTTGTGTGGTGAAATTTTAATTAAAACCGGTTATGACGTTAAAGCGTGATTACGGAACAGGTAGAAGTAACTTTCAATGTAATACAAATGGGCGTGGCATTTCCACCCCTTTGTCTGATCGCCGTCCTATTTTGAACTATATTTTCCGCTTGGATTAGTATTATATGTGGTGCAAATTTCTTTAAAATCGGTTCAGCCGTTTAAGCGTAATGCTGAAAATGCAGAAATAACGTTCAATATAATACAAAAGGGCGTGGAATTTTACGCCCACTTGGTCGATCGGTCTCTTTTTTGGCCAATAGGTCACGCCTCGGTTAGTACAATCTGTGGTTAAAATTTCATATAAATCGGTTCAGCCGTTTATCCGTGATTGTGGAGCAGATAGAAAGAAAAACCAATGGATGCCACGCCCCTTTCTGAGGAGATTATATTTACAAAAAGTGGGCGTAAAAGGAGGCGTGGCTTCCAATCAAGATTGGATGGCCTTTATTTCCTTGCAAAAAACACCCATTAGTATGCCAAATTTCATGCTAATTTGTAACAAACATCCAAATATAGTAACAAACAACCAAATATATTGAAAAATCTGATATTCACAAAAAGTGGGCGTAAAAGGAGGCGGGGCATCCAATTGAGATGCCTCTTGGCCCATTTTTCATTCCAGAAAATTCTCTATCTACGTGCCAAATTTCATTTCAATCGGTTCAGTAGTTTCCTTCTGAAAGCGACACAAACAAACATACAAACAAAATAATATGTCATTTATATATGGGGCATTCCATGTGAAATCGGACACTTTGAAAAACTTTTTTTTTAGATTTTCCCAATTTGTTTACAGTTTTTAGTTCCCTTCGAAAACTCCTTCGTGGTAAATTTTCAGATTTTTTTGATGACCCGTTCAAAAGATATCGAATTTTTAAAAATTGGTAGTTTATTCCTTTACTAAAACTTCTTTTAATCATAACTTCTTCAAATAATGGTCCAAATTTCAAATTTTTTTTTCAAAATTTTTGTTTTTTTAAGTATTTTCTAAAAAAAAATTTCAAAAAATTCTGAAAAGCGCTCCAGTATGCGATTTTTAAGTTTTAAAATTTAAATCTCATTTTTTAAAATGTTTGTACTCTTCGATTTTTTTGAAATTTTTTTGTGTAAAACTTCTATCAATTCTACAAATTTTTTGCCCAGGAAGATCGTGGGATAACGATTATTACTATTTTTTAAAATTTTTTTAAAAAATTTTATTGTAATTTTCCAATCTTAAAATCATTTCTACTGCTCCAATGGTGCGTCATAGAGGGGTCCTTTATAAGACCGACCCCCATTAATTTAAACGTCTTAACATTTCTTTGGAACAAACTAATACCCTATCTCCAATTTCTAAGGGGGCTCCCACACAAAACGACATTTTTTAAAATTTGTTCCAACCGCTCTAACTGCCCTAATAGTGCCCTTAGAGCAACAAAATGTATGAACGACCCAAAATATTTTTTTATTCCAAACATTTTCTCTGAACACACCTACCCTCTATCTTAAACTGTTAAGGCGTTCCCCATACAATTTTTTTTATTTTTGGTAAATTGTTTTATTTAATCAGCTTCTACCGGTCCAATGGTGCGTCCGAGAGGGGTCATTATTGAGACCGACCCCCATTTATTTTTACCCTACAACATTTTTTCAAAACATACATACGCCCTATCTCAACTCCCTAAGTAGGCTCCCATACAAAATTACATTTTTATAAAATTTGCTCCAACTGTTATTTGTATGGGAGCCTACTTAGGGAGTGGAGATAGGGCGTAGGTATGTTTTGAAAAAATGTTGTAGGGTAAAAATAAATGGGGTCGGTCTCATTAATGACCCCTCTCGGACGCACCATCGGACCGGTAGAAGCTGATTAAATAAAACAAATTTACCAAAAATAAAAAAAATTGTATGGGGACCGCCTTAACAGTTAAAGATAGAGGGTAGGTGTGTTCAGAGAAAATGTTTGGAATAAAAAAATATTTTGGGTCGTTCATACATTTTGTTGCTCTAAGGGCACTATTAGGGCAGTTAGAGCGGTTGGAACAAATTTTAAAAAATGTCGTTTTGTGTGGGAGCCCCCTTAGAAATTGGAGATAGGGTATTAGCTTGTTCCAAAGAAATGTTAAGACGTTTAAATTAATGTGGGTCGGTCTTATAAAGGACCCCTCTATGACGCACCATTGGAGCAGTAGAAATGATTTTAAGATTGGAAAATTACAATAAAATTTTTTAAAAAAATTTTAAAAAATAGTAATAATCGTTATCCCATGATCTTCCTGGGCAAAAAATTTGTAGAATTGATAGAAGTTTTACACAAAAAAATTTCAAAAAAATCGAAGAGTACAAACATTTTCAAAAATGAGATTTAAATTTTAAAACTTAAAAATCGCATACTGGAGCGCTTTTAAGAATTTTTTGAAATTTTTTTTTAGAAAATACTTAAAAAACCAAAAATTTTGAAAAAAAAAAATTGAAATTTGGACCATTATTGAAGAAGTTATGATTAAAAGAAGTTTTAGTAAAGGAATAAAGTACCAATTTTTAAAAATTCGATATCTTTTGAACGGGTCATCAAAAAAATCTGAAAATTTACCACGAAGGAGTTTTCGAAGGGAACTAAAAACTGTAAACAAATTGGGAAAATCTAAAAAAAAAGTTTTTCAAAGTGTCCGATTTCACATGGAATGCCCCATATATATATAAGGATTGTTCAAATGTATTTAAAAATTTTCCAAATGTATTTTAACAATTTCCAAATGTATTTTAAAATTTCCCATATGTATTTCAAAAATTTCCAAATGTATTTTAAAATTTGTTTCGACAATTTTAAAACATACTTGGACAATTTTAAAATACATTTGGAAATTATTAAAATACAATTGGAAATGGTGTAGAGGGTAATTTTTTTGACAGATTTTTAAAATTTGTTTTTTTTTTGTATAAATAACAGATACGTGATTGTAAGTAAAACTTGTGTGTGTGCACGTGAGTTGTCTTAAATTTACTCACGTGATTATGAGTAAGTGAGTGAGTGAGCGAGTGAGTGAGCGAGTGAGTGAGAGTGAGTAGAAACAAATTTGCTTGTAAGTGAGTAAGTGTGCGAGATTGGAAAATTTCTGTCTTGCGCGTGTGTCATAAGTCACTCACGTCCCGACCCGTCTTCACCCCAGACTATGGAAAAAAAATATTTGTAAAACAAAAAAAAAAAAAATATTAGAAAGTTTTCATGTTTCTAAAAAATTTTTAAATAAACGGAAATGATTCATTCAAATGAAAATTAAAAAAAAAACGAATGACCATAAATGCTTCATTAGTTTTTCTTTAAAAATCATGTGAATCTAAAATCATGTGAAAAATATCGAATGGAAATTTTCCTTTTTTTTCTAATTAGGAATTTATTAGCCCCAAATATTTTTATATTGACTAATTTCTTAATAAAATTCCATTGATCTCTTTATAAATGAAAAAAAAAAATCTCACCCACTTTATAATTTTAACAAAACGAAGCAAATAGAATTGCATTTAAATGTTTATTTAAAAACAAATTAAATTTATTACAATAATAAATATTTTTTAAGAAAATATTCTACGTAAATATAAAACACATAAATAAATGCCTTTCAATTCAAACCATCAAATATTATTTTTGATTATGTACTTTAACATTTAATTAAGTTAAATTTTATTTTATGATATTTGCAATAAAATTTCGGAAAATATAATTAAAAACATCTTTGAGTAATTATTTATTTTTTTTTTGTTTTCTAAATTTTATGATCTGAGTATGTAAACATATGTGTCATAAAGTGTTTAACATTTATGACTTTAATAAAAATTATGTTTGGCAACAAGTTGCAAGTTATCTTTTCCGTTTTAGTTTGAGCAGGCGGCAGACGGACGGACAAACGGTTGGAGTAATATTTATTTTAAAGTGTTGCTTATAATTGATTAAGACAACACCAGCTGTTTTAGTGTCGGGCCCCCCTTTTTTTTATTATTTTTAATCATGTTTAATAATAAATTTGAAACCCCTCAGGGATTTTATAACATTATTTCGTTTTAATGTTCAAAATGTTTCATTTTGAATTTTTATTATTTTTATTATTTTTTATTAGCAAATAATTGTATTTTTATGTGAAATAATAATAAAAAAAAATTATTATGTCATATAAATATTACAAAATAACATTTAATTTCATGCTATAAAAATTGCCATAAACAGATAATTAATGTAAATAAATTCTAAACGGGGAGTATTAACGAGACGCAGCGAGATATGAACTATTGTAACTTTTCAAGTTTTAAAAAGATCCATGATGTGCAATAGGGTGGGTCGTTTTGCCACTTTATCGTCGGATCGAAACGCTATACCCGGCAAAAGTTGTCTACCCAGATGGGTATTACAGATGTGAATTTTTTTGGAAATCGGTTGATATCTCCTGCTCTCAGAATGGGCTCAAAGTTTCGAAATTTCGGCAAAAAATCCAAAAATGCCAATTATTGAGGCTCGAAAAAACGGTTATTTTTTTTGGTAAAGATATGTTATTTTAAACGTAAACTCCATTTTAGGCATCAAAATGCAATTTTAACCCCTCCCGGAGGTCCAGGGAATGCCCCCGATATCCAAAGAGGATGTGAATTTCGGCTAAAAATACCCTAATTGATTATTATTGTGGTTCGAAAAAGTGGCATAATTTTTGGGTACAAATATATTATTTTATACGCTAAATATCTTTAAGGCATCAAAATGCAATTTTAATCCCTTTCGGAAATCCAGGGAATACCCCTGATATCCAAAAGAGAAGTGAATTTCGGCTAAAAATACTCAAATTGACAATTATTGAGGTTCGAAAAGTGGCATTTTGTTTATGAAAAGATGTGTTATTTTAAACGTCATCTCACATTTATGCCTTAAAAAAGCAATTACTAACCCCCTTTGGGGGTCAAGGACCCCCGCCGGGATCAGATAAAGATGGAAGTTTGGGCATTTTTTAAACCTTTCAAAGTCATTTTTGGTTATATGGAACATTGATTTTTGGTTATATGGAACATAATAAGGCCGGGCTTGTCAAAATCGACAAGTGAGTGTATGGGAGATATTTCAAGCTAGATTTTTCTAGATATATTTATATCTTTTAATTTAGTTTGGCTAGAGGTTATCAAAAAGTGTTTATATGGTAAATAAATCAAGTGGAGTAAAGAGAATATTTTAAAAGTTATATTTTCCATAGAGGTAGAATTCTTCGAAAATTAGAAGAATTAATAGGAAAATCCATGCAATGGGCAGGTTGCCTTTTGCATTTTATCGAAGTACCATTGCGAGTTCTCTTTAAGCATATCGACGGCCAAACATCAGGTCCCAATTTTTACACAGGTTCAAAATTACCCGGACGTGAAAAACTTCCTGTGGTGTCATTTATAGCAATTAAATGTGATCTTCCTTATCACAGTTCCGAAGAGCTTAAAAAACTTAGTAAGGACTTCAAATACTTGTATCTTATAGCTAAAGCTATTAATTCGGCAGAATGCTCGGAGGTTCTTGCTTCCATGATCCCTGGAAAATTGAACAAGGCTTGCAGGTTGACAACTACAAAGCAAGGAACTCATAGAAATAGTTAAGTTCATACCTAAAGTCTATGTGGTGATGCAACTCAGAATTAGTACACATCATTCCATTGCTGATGGTTCTCGTCATGTGTTTGAGACAATTTGTAGATCATGATATTGACCAAAGAAACACCAAACAGAGAAAATTCGTTTCTCGGTCCAACTAGCCGTATGTGGAATAAACTCCCCGCAAAAATCTTTCCAGTAGGCTTTAATTTAGAAAAGTTCAAATTAAATATCCACAAACACTACTCCCTCTTTCCTTCTCCTCATAACCTATTTTCCTAATACCAACACAATGCATAGCGTTAGTAGGGGGCATCCCCTGAGTGTTGGCTCAAAGTAAAAAAAAAATTCATTCAAACCAATGCGTTCTTTGCACTGCCCGAAAATATTCTTCTCGCGATGATGACAGTTTGTCGACTTGCTGTCCGTCAAGATGCACCAAAAAGAGTTCTTAGTACTCAAGAAGAACAAACAGGGAATCGTCATCAGTTCATTCGCTACAATATTATTCCAAGGCTAAATTTTGAGGCCACTGATTACGTGGAAATGATCTTCTGGGAAATTACTGATGTTTCTAACACAGTACCACCCGTTTTAAGGACGGTATCAAATAAATAACTTATTGACAAACTTTCACTTCCTGAAAACACAGTTTCCGTGCCATTCAGTTGCAGTCGAACGAACAGTAAAATTAGTATCTGAAGCAATATCTAGAGTGTGCGACAGAAACGAAAGGGATGGCATAATAAAATCGGATTTAATTTCTAGACAAGCTCCAAAAAAATTTGAATTCTAATCTCAATTTGTGACAGTTTTTCCTGATATTGAGGGTGGGGAGGTTTCGTTAAAAATAGCATTTTAAGGCATCTTTACCCATATATAATGACGCTTTATCTGGACTTGAATTTTTTACAATTTTGGAAATTCACCTCCCACTTAGGATATCGGGGGTATTCCCTGGATTTCCGAAAGGGATTAAAATTTCATTTTGATGCCTTAAAGGGATTTAACGTCTAAAATAACATATTTGTACCCAAAAATTATGCCACTTTTCGAACCACAATAATTATCAATTAGGGTATTTTTAGCCGAAATTCACATCCTCTTTGGATATCGGGGTATTCACTGGACTTCCGGGAGTGGTTAAAACTGCATTTTGATGCCTAAAATGGAGTTTACGTTTAAAATAACATATCTTTACCAAAAAAAAAATAACCGCTTTTTCGAGCCTCAATAATTGGCATTTTGGGATTTTTAGCCGAAATTTCGAAACTTTGAGCCCATTCTGAGAGCAGAAGATATCAACCGATTTCCAAAAAAATTCACATCTGTAATACCCATCTGGGTAGACAACTTTTGCCGGGTATAGCGTTTCGATCCGACAAAAAAGTGGCAAAACGACCCACCCTAATGTGCAATCTTTTATACAAAATTTTAAATTAAATTTAAATTTTAAATTGGCAAAAATATTAGCTTTTAATTGTGGCCTGTAATATTCTATAAATGGTCTTTTCGTCCTTATTCACATGAACTTTTCAAGTGTCCAATTCTGCGGTCTTTTCTATAAAAACAAGTTTTTAACATCTGGAAATTTTTCTAAAAAAAGTTTCACTGTTTAGACTTTTTAAAATGTACCAAATGAGTCGCGGTAGTACCATGGTACTTTTGAAGGTCAAAATGTACCAAAAAAAGTACAATTGTACCATCTTTAACATCCCCGATATAAATATAGTTTACTAACTTTGAATGCGTGTAAAAAAAATCTAGCACTGAACTAAAACCGTTGAGGGGTTTGTTATATGTCAACTTTCATTTGGTTTTGGTTTCATCCCTTTCCGATTTTGGTTGTTGCAGAAAATTATGAAAAAGTACATTTTAGAAAATTCGGCTTTTAAGGGGAAAAAAAGGGGCAAAATAGTGAAATTCGGTACATTTGCAGCATCTGAACTAATGGTCATGAAGATTCAAATTTGGACAATAGGAGCCTGTCGACGAAATAAAATTCTGGAAAAGGTAATATTGGAACATTCCACTCAATTTTTCGAATCAAATTGCGTATTAATATACATATATTGTGTTACATATCATTATATAATGCATCATATAAAATTTTTTACTCGGGTTAACATAAATATTCACATTGCGAACCCCTCGGTATATGTATAAAAGTTGCAAATTATGCTTTTTCAACAACACCAAAATTTTAATAGTTTTTTTTTAAGATTTAAACATTTATTACCGTATAACTCAATTAACAAGAACCACTTAAAAATACAAAAAAAAAACTAAAAGGCTACTGAACTTTTATTTAAAACGTTTTAATTGAAAAGATTTAATACTCAAAAAAAAAAAATAATAATTGTTTTAATGTTGCCAATAGGGTTTCTAAATTCCCGGCCTTTTCCAATTCCCGGGAAAGCGTTTTAAAAAAATTGAATTCCCGGGAATTTTTTGGTTAACACAAATTCTGAATCTTATCATATATAAAATATTATTTTTCAAAATATGGCAGCATATATTTATTCAAACACCCACAGATGTCTTTCTTATGTAAAATAGTTTTCTTTACTTCTTTTTTAAACGTATTAAATTCACAAAAATCTAATTTTTGTAAAAGTATTGTACTTTATCAGGATTTTCGTATTTGCCTTGGCGTATTTTCACTCCATACAGAATGTTTTTTATTCATGAATTTATAATTTTTCAAATTTTTGTGTTTGTAAAAGCTTTTTGGTAAATTCGAATAATGCTGATCAATCATAATAAGGATTTTATTTTAAAGATACATTTTGAAAAACTTTCGAATTAGTTAAATAACCTTTTCAAGACATCCGTGCCCAAATATCAGTCTTTAAATTTAAATATTTATGTTTAAAAACAATGGAACTTTTGTGAAATTTTAGGCTAGAATGCTGGTTTGTTTAAAATACTTTTATGCAACCTGAAGCGTTTCCTTGCTATTTTTTCTGCAATAATTTAAATTTAATCCAATTTTTTATTTTATTTCAATAAATCATATAAAATTGTATTTAAAATGGGTAATTTGATTAATTTTTTTTAAAACAGTTTTTGACAAATTCCCGAAATTTCCCGATGAAAAAATCATGGGATTTTGAGAAAAAATTTTCCCGGGAATTCACGGGAATTTTTTCCCGTATAGAAACCCTAGTTGCCAAGCATTACAATCGCAACAAATTGATTTGCATTAACCCCTCTAACAATAAGAACAAAATATATAATTAACATCAAAAGAAGATATGAATTTATTCATAAAAAAACGAGATGAGTCAGTACACTAAAAAAAAGCTTTTGTGATATAATTGAAACGGATTCATTATTTTGTTTCATTTAACTGATTAAGGAATTCATAAGCCTGTTAAAGTATTATGCATATTGGAAACATATTTCATAAAATTTGCTTCATTAGATTTCGTAGTTTGACTAAAAAATTTCATTAAATTTTGTTTATAAAACTTGTTGTTTTTTGACACATGTCGAGTCGCATCACAAAATGTATTTTGTGTTTTTTTTAGATTTTTTATACGAAATTTAAAATGTAATTAATTAATCACTGGGAATGAGATTTTTATGCACGAAAATATGCGCTAAAAAATTCAAAATAAAAATAAACAAGTAAGAAAAGTTAAATTCGACCTGGCCGAATCTATAAATACCCTCCACATGCCCTTTTTAAGTGACAGTAAATTTTCTAACGTGAAAAAAATTTAATTTTTGATTAGAAATATTTTAGTTTGTGTAAAAAATTTTTTTTTTTGTAATTTTTGAAAAAAAAATAATTTACAAAATTTTTTTTTGAGTGTAATTTTTTTTTTGAGTGTAAATTTTTTTTGAGTGTATTTTTTTTTTTGTTTTAGTGTAAAAATATTTTTGAGTGACAAAATTGCATTGTAAAATATTTTTGTGACTTACCAATGTTTTTAAAACATGTTTAAGGCGTTTTCAACACGTGAATTTAAGGTCAAACTAATCTGAATTTCACGGTTTTGCTAATAACTTTTGAACCACTTAACCGAATTGGCTAAACTTCAATTTGAACCAGGCCAGAGGAACGACAAACTAATTTTAACTTTAATTTTAAACAGCATCTTTAGAATTGTCTTTCGAAAGTTATCTCATAAATTCACCAAAAAACCAAGCCGAAATTCAGTCTTTTGTTCATAACTTTTGAACCACTGGACCGATTTCGCGGTATTTCAATACCAACCTGACCAGGTAAATGCTCAACATATATGCCAAATTTTAGGAGCCTCCGTAAAGTCTTTCAAAAGTTAACGTGTTTTCAACAGACAGTCGGACGGACGAACGGACATAGCTAGATCGTTTTAAAATCGATCGAGGGTCATGAATATATCGTCACCACAAATGCAAAACAACGTAACAACACTTTTTAGAATTTTACAGGAGAAGCAAAAAACGTTATTAAATGAAAAATATTTGCAATATAAAAGACTTTTGTGAAGTGTTAGCTTAAAAAACAGCGATAAATCCATTTCTGAAATAAAAAAGTCGTTTTTGTAAATATTTTTTGAGATATGTGGGTTACGTTTTTCGTGGAATCGTGTTTTGTAAAACAAAACGACGTAACATCACAAAGTTGAATAAATTGCAAATTTTTTGGAAATAATTCAGCCATTCAGTAAGTATTGGACCGAGAGGCATGAAATTTGTAGTGGTTATAGCTAACTTATTTTAAAGCTTAAGCTTGGAAGTTGGAGTTCAGCGGTTGAACGGGGGAGGCAGCAGAACCCCCCAAAGTAGGGCACCTTTTGTATACGACCACTTAAAACAATTGCCATTTTTTTTGTTTGTTATCATATTTCTTAAAAAAATATATGCGGACAATGTGCTAGTAGCGGCCTAAAAACCCTCTTTAGTGGGTGTGGTTATCTCTTATACTTTCCGAGATAGAACCATTTTAAAATTTAAAATTTTACCGATCCGGCTCCAGTTTTTTGCTAATAGCAAAGCCGCATTTATTCCAATTTATTTTAAACTAATTTCATTTGAAAACTATTTAGATTTCTGATTTAAAAAAAGAAAAAACAACAAACCGATATCTTGTTGTAGTCCGAAAATACATTATTTTAAAGTTAAAAATTTAAAAAAATACGTTTTTTTTTTGTACAAAGTACCAACACTCTTTTGACTCTAGATAAAAAGTTTCGTTCAGAACATGTTGATTATTTTTACTAGTTTGAAAGCTCGTGTAGATGAGTTTAAATCAAAAATAAAATTCGAGGTTTAAATATTGCGTCCGCCAGCACCATCCAAAATTGGCCTTATTTTGGATGCCGCCTTTATTTTCCTTATAGTAAGGAAAATAACCCATTTTTAAGTTAAATTTAACTAAGTTTTATGAAAATTCATGAAATTTTTTTTCAGTGTAGCATCCTTGGGACAGTTAGAGAGATGAGAGTTAATTTTATAAAAATTTCATTTTGTATGGATGCTCCCTTCGGGAGTAACGAGAAGGAGTAGAACTGTTAGGAAAAATATTGGGTTCTAAAAATGAATGGGGGTCAATCTTCCATTGAACTTCTTTAGAAGCGACCCCGAGGCAATCGTTGGTGCTTTTTAACCCTTTACCGCCACTTTTTTGCCAAAACAATTGCCTAGGAGTCGCTTCTAGAGGGGTGCAATGTAACCAAACCCCCATTCAGTTTTACAAGCCAACAAAGATTTAAGCATACATGATTTCAAAAGTTTAGATTTTTTTCCATTCGTTTTTGGTTCTTAAACATTTTAAATGATTTAATATCATATTCGCATTCATTAAAACTAGATACATTTTTCGTTTTTCCTATACAATTTATCTGTCAAAATAAAACGCCGTTTAAATTTGACGTTTAACGTATGGAGAAAACGAATAAATAAACTAGTGTAAATGAATGCGAATATGGTATAATATCGTCAATATCTTCAAAAACAAAACTTAAGCATTTGCAAATTTCAAAAAAAACTTCGAGATCTTCAAAAATTTTTAAAAAAACCTTTATACTTAACATTTTTTATATAAAATCTTTCAGATTTTATAAAATATTTAAGAGTTCTTATAAAAGGTAAGATTTTATCAACATATTTAAAGAATTTTGCTATAGTAAAGATCCAAAAAAATTAAAGTTTTTGATCTCACTTGGTTAAAAAAAATATTTAGAACCCGAAGGTATCTTTATAAGAAAACGGGCCCTGTATGATTTTTTTTTTTAACTTAAAGTTTTACCTCAGAATCAAAGGGTTGGCTTTGGAAAGAAAATTTTGAAGTTTTAACATTTTTTTAAAGTTCTTGAAATTGGTTTTGGTATAGGAAAAGTTTTAGGAAGAAACGATACGTTTTTAAAAAAATCTGTGTATTCTTAGGAAAAACTTTCCAGTTGAACTGGTAAATTACACATAATTTGAAACAGGATTCGAAAAACCTGCGGATCTAGCTATTTTCATTTACAAAAAAAAAAAAATACCCGACGGAATTACTGTTAAAAAAACGGCATTTTAAAATTTAATTTCTCAAAACTAATTTTAAATAGAAGCTACGTTCTTTTTTAACAAAGCCAAACATTATGTCAATTCGATTACCAAAAATTCAAACTATTTTTACTACAACTGGAAAGTTTTGTTTACTTTTTGTATTAAAAATTTCCAGCTGTAGTAAAAATAGTAAAAAAGAGTAGATTGTCGTAACGTTATCGAACGGACCTAACAAATTAAAACAAAAAATATTTGGTTAAAAAAACGATAAATTAAAATAAAATTATACAATTTTGGAAAAATTTAAAAGATACATTTTTTGAAAATTTTATGTAAATTTTAATCAGAAATATTTATTCAATTTGTATGGTGAATGTCTTAAATATTTATGCGATTTCAATATATAAAAATATATTAAAATATCTTAATATTTGCTCGATTACATATAAATTGTGTGCGTAACACTGCTGTTACGTTGTTTTGGTTTATGAAATGCATGCACTTGCTGATACGTTTTTTTGTTTATTATTAATAAATTCGCAATTTTTGAACTTTGACTTCCAAAATTTTCCAGAGACATGTAGTTTAGTCAAATGCATCATAATCAATCAAAAACTCGATTTTGATTTTTTTGTTGTTACGTTGTTTTGCATTTAAGGTGACGATATATACTTTATGGGGCCCTAGACCAATATTTCGAGGTGTTACAAATGGAAAGAATCACTAGAGTGGAGGGTATAAAAACCAAAAAAAATAAAAAAACCGGAAAATATGCATTAAAAAACCAAAAAATATGCACTAAAAAATAGAATGTACGCAATTAAAATCTTGTTCTCATACGAAAAACTTCTTAAAAAGCAAAAAAAGCACCGGATTTAAATTGAAACTTTATGTAAGCAAGATTAATTGAAAAATTAAAACAATTTATAAAAAAATAAAAAAACAAATAATAATAATTTTTCTTATTTTCAAAATAAATTTTAAAAATTTAAAATAGTTTTTGAAAAAAATAAATTTAAATTTATTTTTTTTGCTAATTTATGCCAAAATAAGCAAAAATATGTACAAAAATATCGAAATATGCACAAAATATGCATTTTCACCAAAATATGCAACAATATGCAAAAACAAATCGATGCCATTTTAACGCAAATTTGTTGATTCGGAAAGATAATTGCTCGATATCGCTTTTAGACTATCAACAAAAAAACATGCATTTGCATGGAAATCACATCCCTATTAATAACATATTTTCTTAAATTCGTATTGTTTTAGATTATTTAGTGGTTTTACTTATGTATTAAAACTTAAGGCTTTAATGAAATGTTGTGTAAGAAAACTGAGTGAAATCTATAAAGAAAAAAAATGTAAAAGTGTATTTTTCTAACTTGTTTTTGTGACTTTTTTAAACTTTCAAAATCAAAGTGGAATTGAATTTCATAGAAGTGGTTTCATTCCGAAAATTTATTTCGTTTTACTTTTAAGAGAAAAACTTTGAAACCACTTCCGAACGGAAATGACTCTATGACAGGTCCCTTTATACAAAATTTAAAATAAAACGAAAATTATTAATTTTATATTTACTAAAATCCGCAATGTTTTATATAATTTCGTGGTTTTACTAATGTTTTACAATTTAAGGTGGGGAAAAAATTTTGTGTGAGAAAACTAAGTGAAAACCATAAAAAATGTGAAAGAGTATTTTTTCTACCATGTATACAGTATACTACAATCCCGTAAATTAAATAAAATTTTAGTGACGGTTACACGTGACTCACCAAAAATTGTTATTAATGAACATTTTCATTAATTTCAATTTAAGGTTGTAATTTTCCTTCATTTGCCTACAGCAATTCCACATTTGGCCGAATATTCGGTTCTGGCTTCAGCTTCGGAAAAAATGTATATGAATACTTTCATTCATTTAATGAAAAACTTCATAAAACATTTCAAACGAAATCAACGAATATTTTCATTATTTAGATGTAAATTTCGCATTGAAAAGAATTTTAATGATACCACTTTCATTAATCAAATGAAACCTATATTCGGTTGAAAACGTGAATTATTTTTAATAAGGCTTATGTCAATTTTTATTACTTTCATGAAGTTTTTTTTTCAGTGCATTGTAGCCGGTATAATGTATAAATAATGAAAAAAAATAAATAACACACATGAATGGTACGTATGGGATAAATCCATAATATGATACTTGATTATGCTGATAATGATGATATGGATGCCCTGAAACAAATTGAACTCTGCAATTTGCTTTTTTAATCAATGCAAAAATTAAAACGATTTTCATTTTTAATCGAAATCAATTAATACCGTTTTCAATTTTCCTTTATTTCAGCTTTTCCACAGCATATAAGTAGTAAATTGGCATTGTGCATTTTAGCTGGTACTTCAAGGTCAAATTTGAGGATCATTTTGTTTTTTTTTTTTTTTGTAATTCAAACATCTGGTATGAATAGATTATTTTAAATGAACAAAATTAAAATTTAAAAAAAAAAAAATAATTGCAAGAAAGTATTATAATTTTATAGAAATCTACAAAAAAATAATAACAATTTTATGGTTTAATAGACAAGTTATATGCATTTATGATCAGATAAATGAATAATGAATGATTGAGAAAAGTTTTTAACCAGTAAAGTAATTTTATATATTTTTGTTATTTAATGCATATATTTAGAAAGAAACAAAAAATCATATATTTTACTTAAAAAAGCTTTAAAATTTTAAAATTTTTTTGCAATCAAAAGAAATTTGTTTTTTTATGTCACTAAGTCCACGTTTTTACGTTTTTAGCGAAATAAATTAAATTGAAAGAAAAATGTTTCTTCATAATGACGATTTTCTTCAATATGATGAAACATGGCATCAAAATTGATGTAACAACTGATGACACTTTTCCCTATGTCAAAATAAATTCTCCGTCCAGTCAGCAGAAAAATCTGCTGAAAATACACCCATTTTGAGACATATGAGAAATCAGCTGATTTTAGCAGACGCGGTTTGCTAAATATATGTCTTGATTATATAAGTGAAATTAGCAGAGAAATCTGTCAAGACCGCCGAAAAATATGCTGACCACACCAGAAAAATCTGCTGATAACAGCATAAAAATCTGCTAATTGTTGCAAAAAAGTCTGCTGATTTCAGATAAAAATCTGCGGATTTCAGCAGAAAAATTTGCTAAAATTACATCGAGTTTGAGCCATATGATAAATCTGAAAAAATTTTCAAGTTTTTTTAAGATCAAACAAAAAAAACTTCTATTTTTTTTTTTTTTTCAAAAAGGAATAACTAAATAGTACACTCAAAATAAATTCTCTGTCCAATCAGCAGAAAAATCTGCTGAAAATACACCCATTTTGAGCCATATGAGAAATCTGCTGATTTTAGCAGACACGGTTAGCTAAATATCTGTCATAAGAGGTGAATAAATATAACAAAAAAAAAAAAAAAACATTCGCCGCCAGCCAGCATCGAACTCGCCACCTTCCGATTTGAAAGTACACTTCTTAACCACTACGCTACGGAAGCTTATACTTTTATCTGGCGTTTTAGTTATTAAACATGTGTGTTGTTCGACAGCAGAGAAATCTGAGGCTAAAGTGCACTTTACGGGGCACAAATATTTTGGCAAAAAAAAATATGCCACCCCCTTTCAAATAAAAAAAAAAAAAAAAACGAAATTAATATTTAAGGGGGCTGGGCCCCGGGGGCCCCCCTGGAGCCAAAAACACCCCCACCCACCAACATGTATGTATGGGTACTCAAATGAAAGGTAATTTGCTCACGATTGCAAATATGTATTTATTTTATGTATTTTATCAATATTGCCCCCTTCCCCCCCCCCTAGGTCCATTTTAGTATTATAATTACAAAAAAATAAAAAAATTTTTTCCCTGCGGCGCTAGTATTTAATACAATATACCACTATTCAGTTTTTAATAATTTTAAAAAAATTTAAAAATTTTTTGAAAAAATCGCGCGATTTTTTTAAAATTATTAAAAACTCAGTGGGTGTTCGGTGGATTTGAGAGAGAAAGTGGGCAATCATTTATGGTTCCCGTGGAGAAAAGAGATGTTGCGACATTACTCCCATTAATAAAGGAATGGATTCTCCCGGGAACCACAATTATTAGCGATTTTTGGAAAGCCTATGATTGCCTTAATGACAATGGTTTCCAACATCTTAAATGTCTGTTATTTTCTTAAACTGAATGACAGAGATTTTAGTAAAAATATCCTTCTCAGCAGAACAATCTGCTAAAAGATTGCTAATTCAAATTGAAAGTCGTTTTATAGATTTTTTGACAGAGTTTTTCTTTTGAGTGTACTGTAAAATTAACAAAACAATCTGCTGTTTTTTTTTTTAATTTTTGGATTTTAAATTTCACAAAAATTTTATAAAAAATGCCTGCGAATTTTGTACTCTTGCCCAAAACATTAAATAATGATAATGTTTTTCGGCAGATTTGGGTGTCCCAGCAAAACTTTGGTAATGGGTAGTGGTTATATAACACATTACCAGGTAATGTATATACCTTATTTGTAGCATTATTTTAGGATATCTTACCAAACATTTGTTCCACAACGTATTATTTTAAAGTGAAAAATAATGCATTACTAATAATTTGCTACGTAATGCATGATTATTGGAAAAATGTATTTCATATTTATTATTTCTAAACATTATATCATGGATGATTTATATTTGGTTACATTATGTATTATTTAAAAGTTTGAAATAATGCATTATTTATAATTAAATGCATAATGCATTACAATAACATAAAAAATAATTATTTTATAAAAAAATGTATAAGTTTAAACTAGAGATGGGCTCACGACAAGAAATTTCTAACGACTCACACTCACTAGCATATTATATCTACTTACACTCACTTACAATCACGTGAGTAAATTTAATACAAAATTACTTTTTCACTACTCGTAACACCTTATATATTACGTTCTGGTATGCTATATTATATACCTTACTCGTAACCTATAAAATATCATATATTTTACACCTTACTGGTATTCTTCGTTATAAATTTATGACTTATTTTATACCTTACTGGTATTCTATGTGATAATGTGGATGCATTACTTTGAGTCTCATCGCCTGTTAAAATCATCAATGCTGCAATGTATAAAATAAGAGATCATATACCTTATTTTATACCTTATTTGGTAATCTAAGTTTTGCTGGGGTACTTGCCAAAGCAAAGCTTTTTTAGAAAAAATAATAGAGGTATTCAGAGTCTTGCTGCTAGCCCTGGCAATGTAGCAAAAGAGTACTTCTTTCAAAAAATACATGTATTTTGAAAAGTAATTTCAAAAAGGGCTCTTTTACTACCAGTGCCAGGGCTGGCAAGCAGGACTCTGAATACGTCTAATGTTATATTACTTTGCTATTCGATGCAAAACGAATTGAAATATCAGTCGAGAACCCCATTAAAAACCAAAAGAGCTGCACATTTCGTAAGTGAGTGCAAAAATAAGTACAAAAAAGTCTTTTTACACTTTGGAGAGTGTAAAAGATTCGGCACCAAAGAATATAACACTTTCACTTGTTTTATGTACATTTGATAAACAAATGGAAAATTTTTATGCAAAAGCTTAGTGCCAGTTTACAGAAGGCGAACGATACACACGAACGAAAATTTTGCATGTGTTTTGTTATTGTAACAACAACAAAATACATGTAAAGTTTTCGTTCGTGTGTATCGTTCGCCTTCTGTAAACTGTCACTTAGACTTGTTGAAAAAGTAGTTTTGGTAGTTGTTTCACGAAAAACAAAATAATGTTAAAAAATAAAAATGAACCCAAAATTTTTGATGAAAAAAAATTTTGATGAAAAAAAGATTTTGATGAATTTTTTTGATGAAAAAAAAATTGATGAAAAAAAATTTTTTTGGTGAGAAAAAAATTGATAAGAAAAATTTGTTAAAAAAATTTGATGCAAAAAAATTGATGAAAAAAATATGATAAAAAAAAAATTTTGATGAAAAAAAAAAAAAATTGATGAAAAGAAAAAATTAATGAAAAAAAAATTGATGAAAAAAAAAATTTGATGAAAAAAAATTTGATGAAAAAAATTGATAAAAAAAAATTTGATAAAAAAATTGATTAAAAAAAAATATGAAAAAAAAGTTTGATGAAAAAAAAATTTATGAAAAAAAAATTTGATGAAAAAAAAAGTTTGGTGAAAAAAAAAAATGATAAAAAAAATTTATGAAAAAAAAAAATTGATGAAAAAAAAAATTTGATGAAAAAATTAATAAAAAAAAAATTAATAAAAAAAAAATTTGATAAAAAAAATTTATGAAAAAAATTTGACAAAAAAAATGATGAAAAAAAAGTTTGATGAAAAAAAAAATTTATGAAAAAAAGTTTGATGAAAAAAAAAAAAATTAATGAAAAAAAAAATTTGATGAAAAAAAAAATTGACAAAAAAATAATTGATGAAAAAAATTTTTTTTTTTGTTAAAAAATAATTATGTTACTTTTTATTCGCCAGCTGGTGAAAAACGGTTTTATTCACCACGAGGTGAATTATTATCCAAATTACAAACCCAAGTTATTAACATTTTTTGTTTTAAGAAAATGAAAATAGTAATTCTTGTTTTCTTTTTCGTTAATAGTTAGCTTATATAGTCAAACTGAGGTGGCATCCTGCAATTTTTTTTTTTAAATTAGACACCAGCCTAAAACCATTATCATATGAACATATGTTAAAAAACTACATATTAAAAAAAATTTTGGAAAAAAATTCAACAGACTTTTTCTGTTAAATAACAAAATAATCTGCTAAAAACTGAAAAAAATATTTTAAAATTCAGCAAACAGAATCAGTAAAGTTGCAGACAAATTTCTGTCATTTTACAGATTTTTTGACAGAACGTTTTATTTTGAGTGCAACTATCTCAAAAATATTTACCCCATAACCGGAGACAATGGGACAAAGCAAAATTTTCTAAGTCAAGAAAAAAATGATTAAAAAATTTTTAAAAAAGAGGGACATCGCTAGAATTTCTTAAAATCAATCACTGATCAATGATATATATTAGAGTGTCCATTATTTTGGAAATGTTGAGTACCCGTTCATTTTTTTTCATTTGACTTGAAAATAACTCAGGAAAATTGTTACGCCTCTACGACCATGCCTTCCCTAAGCGACGGGGCCTTAAAGATCGGGGCTTTAAAAATCATTTTTCCATACAAACCAAAAATATATTTTTTTTATTTTTAGTTTTTTTGTTATTAATAATTATATTACTTTGTTAGCTTATTCACGACAAAAAAATTTGATTTTGGTGGGATAAAAGTTTCAGCTATAAAAAATTTTTCAAAAAAAAAAATTAGAGCCGTTGGGGTCCAACGGTAAAAAATGTTCAAAAAACATTTTTTTTTTTTAGTTTTGACAAGTAACGGCTTTAGCTGTTATGTTGCTTTTAATGATATATATTCATAAAAAAATATTATTCATATCTTTGACATCTTTATCGTGTATCGAAACCCATCAAATATGCGTGTTTTACCCTGTTTAAGAACACGATAAATATGTCAGATGCCAGATTTCTCATATGGCTCAAAATGGGTGTATTATCAGAAGATTTATTTACATATTTATATTATTTATAAATTTATAAAATTTATAAGTTCAAGAAACAAAATTTTTTTGGAAATAGACCAATATATTATTATAATAATATTGTTATAATTTGGAAATATATTGATGAATAAACTTCATCATATTCACAGAAAGCTACATCAATATAATGAAGAATTGTCACATTGTTATAATAATAATGAATCAATTCATCATATTTATGACAATATATTATCAAAATTGATAGAAAAATCCTCATTTTGATTTTGCGTGTCATTGATGATGAAGCATATTGATGTTATTAATGACACTGCATCATAATATTGATCATAATTTATATTTTACGAAAAATTATGTAACATTTCTTCATATTGATGTAACAATTCATCAATATGAAGAAGCTTTTTCTTTGAGTTTATTTTTATAAACTTTTTTATAGAAAACTAAAACGTAAAGTCTATCTTTGATAAAATGTATCGTATTTTTATCATCGTCGATCTCGATTGGCATTACAAAAAATGTTATTGAACAAAATGTTTTCTCCGCTGACTTGAATTTAAAATTCCCCATCAACCTATTACTAGTTGAAGCCTTATATAAATTATTTAGAAATCATAAAAAAAAATCGATCTTATCAAAATCGTGAATTTTGCAGAAAAAAATGACACCGTCCAACAAAATTAAAAAAAAAAAATGTTGAACATGAACTGAATAATATACGTTTAATCTAGAGACTAAATGTAGTAAAACTGCATTTACAGATTATTTTTCCGTGATCCTGTTCCCGTTTAAAAGGACTTCAAAGTTGTAGAGGATTAAATTTTATAAAATATTTTTTTAATATTTGTACTTGTCCTAGCATGCCACTATTGATAGCAACTGAAAGAGGAGGATCTCCCATAATTTTCCTATTTTATTATTTTTTTATATCAGGAAAAAGGAGGTAAGTTACGTCCTTTCAAAAATGTATCCTTCAATATCATTCAAAACTTTTAACAAAATATTTTGATACATTTTTTTAAATATCTTTATTCACATCCTTTTATCCAGGTAAGGCAAAATAAAAACATGGAAATTAGGGGAGATCCTCCTCTTTCATTTGCCATCACCAGTGTCATCCTAGGACAAGTACAAATATTTAAAAAATATTTTCCTAAATGTATCCTTTAAAAATTTGAAGTCCTTTTAAAAAAAAACAGGATCACGAAATGAAAAACTGTAAATGCAGTTTTACTCCATTTGATCTCTACTTTCAGATGTATATAATCTTGTTCATGTTCAATATTGGTTGTCGGACGGACCTCCATAAATTGACGGGCAATAAATATAGAGAAAATAAAATATGTTTCATAACCTAAGTTGTATTAAACATTTTAGGCA
This sequence comes from Pegoplata infirma, assembly GCA_963921195.1. Classification (NCBI taxonomy): domain Eukaryota; kingdom Metazoa; phylum Arthropoda; class Insecta; order Diptera; family Anthomyiidae; genus Pegoplata; species Pegoplata infirma. Next base: position 86,502,142 of record OY992538.1, read on the forward strand.
ATATTACCTCGATTTTTTTTTGTGTGTAGATGTTGCATTTAAGCTGTGTTGCACTTGTTTAAGCTCCATTCACTTTTTAACATTCTTAAAATTTTATGAATGAACACAATAATTGAACGAATTGCGTCAGAAAAAAAAAATAAAACTCAAAGACCAACAAATTTGTTGGCAATACGAGCATATACAAAAATAGGAGGAGTTCAATTTTCTGCAATTATAATTTGATAAAACTGATGTAATATTCATGTTCTTTTTGGGGCGGGGGGGGGGGACTTTACAAGCACCATGACCATGGGTAATGTCAAGGTGATTAAAGATTATGAAAAAGTTTTTTGACGTTGATGACGTACAATCTAACATTAGAATGTGATCTGTAAGACGACTTCATTAGCTAAGTTTTTTTTCCCCAATTTAAGTTTAAAGAATCAGATTTTTTAACTGAAATCAAGGGGCTTTTATATGTGTCTGGATAGTCCACAATGTGATGGTGCAAACTGGGATAGCTTTGAAATCTATTTATATTCAATTAGATACAATTATATATATATTAGATACAATTATATATTCAATAGTGGTCCAAATTTCAATTTTTTTTCAAAATTTTTGTTTTTTACGTACTTTAAAAAAAAAAATCCCAAAAAATTCTTAAAAGCGCTTTAGTATGCTATTTATAAGTTTTAAAATTTAAATCCCATTTTTGAAAATGTTTGTACTCTTCGATATTTTTTAAATTTTTTTGTGTAAAACTTCTATCGATTCTACAAATTTTTTGCCCAGGAGGATCGTGGGATAACGATTATTACTATTTTTTAAAATTTTTTGAAAAAAAATTATTGTAATTTTCCAATCTTAAAATCATTTTTACTGCTCCAATGGTGCGTCATAGAGGGGTCATTTATAAGACCGACCCCCATTAATTTTTACGTCTTAACATTTCTTTGGTACCAACTAATACCCTATCTCCAATTTCTAAGGGGGCTCCCACACACAACGACATTTTTTTAAATTTGCTCCAACCGCTCTAACTGCCCTAATAGTGCCCTTAGACCAACAAAATGTATGACCGACCCACAATATTTTTTTAGTCCAAACATTTTTTCTGAACACACCTACCGTCTATCTCTAATTTTTAAGGCGGTCCCCATACAATTTTTTTTTATTTTTTGTAAATTTGCTTTATTTAATCAGCTTCTACCGGTACAATGGTTCGTCCGAGAGGGGTCATTATTGAGACCGACCCCCATTTATTTTTACCCTACAACATTTTTTTAAAACATACCTACGCCCTATCTCAACTCCCTAAGTAGGCTTTCATTCAAAATTACATTTTTAAAAAATTTTCTCCAACTGTTATTTGTAGGGTAAAAGTAAATGGGGGTCGGTCTCACTAATGACCCCTCTCCGACGCACCATTGGACCGGTAGAAGCTGATTAAATAAAATTACATGTTTATAACATTTGCTCCAACTGTTATTTGTACGGGAGCCTACTTAGGGAGTGGAGATAGGGCGTATGTATGTTTTAAGAAAATGTTGTAGGGTAAAAATAAATGGGGGTCAGTCTCACTAATGACAAATTTACAAAAAATAAAAAAAATGTATGGGACAGTTAAAGATTGAGGGTAGGTGTGTTCAGAGAAAATGTTTGGACTAAAAAAATATTGTGGGTCGGTCATACATTTGATTGCTCTAAGGGCACTATTAGGGAAGTTAGAGCGGTTGGAGGAAATTTAAAAAAATGTCGTTTTGTGTGGGAGCCCCCTTAGAAATTGAAGATAGGGTATTAGTTTGTCCCAAAGAAATGTTAAGACGTAAAAATTATTGGGGGTCGGTCTTATAAATGACCCCTTTATGACGCGCCATTGGAGCAGTAAAAATGATTTTAAGATTGGAAAATTACAATAACATTTTTTAAAAAAATTTTAAAAAATAGTAATAATCGTTATCCCACGATCATCCTGGGCAAAAAATTTGTAGAATCGATAGAAGTTTTACACAAATAAATTTCAAAAAAAACCGAAGAGTACAAACATTTTCAAAATGAGATTTAAATTTTAAAACTTAAAAATCGCGCACTAGAGCGCTTTTAAGAATTTTTTAGGATTTTTTTTTTAAAGTACGTAAAAAAACAAAAATTTTGAAAAAAAAATTGAAATTTGGACTATTATTGAAGAAGTTATGAGGAAAAGAAGTTTGAGTAACGGAACAAACTACCAATTTTTAAAAATTCGATATCTTTTAAACGGGTCATCAAAAAAATCTGAAAATTTACCACGAAGTTTTCAAAGGGTACTAAAACCTGTAAACAAATTGGGAAAATAAAAAAAAAAAAATTTTTTCAAAGTGTCCGATTTGACATGGAATGCCTCATATACAATTAAAAAAATCTTGTAAAACGACAAGAAAAGTTTGTAACTTTTTTTTGCTACCTCCTATTTGAAAACAATTCCTTGTAATTTTACAAGCTTTTAACCAATAATTTTGTTATTTTACAAGCTTTTTACCAATAAAATTGTAAATTTACAAATTTTTTGACGCGATAAAACTTACAAGGAGGTTTCCTGATTTTACGAGAATTCCTGGTGAAATTATGAGATTTTTCGTAATTTTACAAAATTTTTACCAATAAAATTGTATATGTATTTACAAATCTTTTGGATTAATTAAACTTATAAGGAAATCTCGTGAATTTGTAAAAAACCTTGGAAATTTGTAAAATTACAAAAAAAAATTGTAAAATTACAAAACAAAAGTTAAATTTCGATCGAAATTTTTTTTTTTTAAAAAGCAAGGAAAACTGTCAAATAATTGTAAAATGGGATTACGAGACTTTTTCTAGTAATTTGACAAGTTTTTTTTATTTGTGTATAAACAAATATAAGCAGATTGAAGCAAATCGTTTTAAATCGCGGCTAACGATTTCGATTTTCATACACAATTTATAAAAACAGTTTAACGCTTTCGTTTTCAATCACAATTCTGACTTCACTTCCATTTTAATTTATTTTATCTTCAATTGGCGATCCCCAAAATGTATGGTAAATAACAATTTAAAAATATTTACTATTTCTTCTAGTTACTGGTACTATTATTTCAAAAATATTTTTTTAATTTATTAATAATAATTAACACATCAACAGCTAGATTTACTCAGCTCATTAGCAACAATTTTAAAAAGAGGAACTGCAAATATAATATATACAAAAATAATTTATCTTTATCATTTTGTATTAACATAGAGTACTTAATGTCTAAATGGAGATCAACATATCGAGGGCCTTTATTCAAAACCCTCTATCTAAAAAAACACAACTTTTCAGGAGAGCCAAAAAACTGTTTATGTCGCGTATTGTTAGAGCAATTAAAATTCGATATTCTACAATATTTTTTTAAATCAACTACTGAATCTCACATATAATTCGTTTTTAAAATTTTGCACTATTGGGGATTTTATGATAGATAGAGGGTTCTGTTTATCAAAAATATTTTGTACATGAATGAAAATGATCAGATAGAGGGTTTTGAATTTTAATAAAATTGAATTATTATGATTTCATTTACGACATCGGTAAATTTTTAACGTGATTTATTAATGATAACGGCTTAAAAATTCCGAAATCGCGATATTGGTGCACAATGCTGATTTTAAAGACAAAAAATATTTTTTTAAACCGAATTCATCTCAAAAGTTGACAAACTTTTAGTATGTTATGTAAAAAATAGTAAAAAACAAGTAAAAAAGTTAAATTCGGCCTTGCCGAATGTAGTGATACCCTCCACAATTTCAAAAAGATTATTGCAAAAAACTTTATTTAAAAGGAAATTACTTTAAAAAAAAAAAATTTTTGAAAAAAAAATTTCCGCGATTTTTTTCTTTTTTTGTCAAAAAATACGTTCGTACTTGTTTAAATACTATTTGGTGCTCAATTATGGTCACATATGTCAACCAGAAGCCGAATTAAAGCATTTTATATTTTTAGGTTATGTTGAATGTACTGAAATTTTTTAGGTGTGCTTTCATTTTCGGTCATAACTTTTGAACCGCTGAACCGATATCGCTCAAATGCAATACTAAACTTCTCGGGAGAACTTTCAATAAATATGTTACGTTTCAGTCATCTCTGTGCAATATTTTGTCCGTGATAGCATTTTCGACAAACAGACAGACGGACATCGCTAAAATGTCTTAAATCGATCGGGCATCATGAATATATATGGGGCATTCCATGTCAAATCGGATACTTTAAAATTTTTTTTTTAGATTTTCCCAATTTGTTAACAGTTTTTAGTACCCTTCGAAACTCCTTCGTGGTAAATTTTAAAATTTTTTTGATGACCCGTTCAAAAGATATCGAATTTTTAAAAATTGGTAGTTTGCTCTTCAATAATGGTCCAAATTTCAAAATTTTTGTTTTTTTTACTTACTTTTTAAAAAAAAATCCCAAAAAATTCTTAAAAGCGCTTTAGTATGCGATTTTTAAGTTTTAAAATTTAAATCTCATTTTTGAAAATGTTTGTACTCTTCGATTTTTTTGAAATTTTTTTGTGTAAAACTTCTATCGATTCTACAAATTTTTTGCCCAGGAGGATCGTGGGATAACAATTATTACTATTTTTTAAAATTTTTTGAAACAATTTTATTGCGATTTTCCAATCTTAAAATCATTTCTACTGCTCCAATGGTGCGTCATAGAGGGGTCCTTTATAAGACCGACCCCCATTAACTTTTACGTCTCAACATTTCTTTAAAACAAACTAATACCCTATCTCCAATTTCTAAGGGGGTTCCCACACAAAACGACATTTTTTAAAATGTGCTCCAACCGCTCTAACTGCCCTAATAGTGCCCTTAGAAAAACAAAATTTATGACCGACCCACAATATTTTTTTAGTCCAAACATTTTCTCTGAACACACCTACCCTCTATCTTTAACTGTTAAGGCAGTCCCCATACATTTTCTTTTATTTTTTGTAAATTTGTTTTATTTACTCAGCTTCTACCGGTCCAATGGTGCGTCCGAGAGGGCTCATTAGTGAGACCGAGCCCCATTTATTTTTACCCTACAACATTTTTTTAAAATATACCTACGCCCTATCTCCACTTCCTAAGTAGGCTCCCATACAAAATTACATCTTTATAAAATTTGCTCCAACTGTTATTTGTATGGGAGCCTACTTAGGGAGTGGAGATAGGGCGTAGGTATGTTTTAAGAAAATGTTGTAGGGTAAAAATAAATGGGGGTTGGTCTCACTAATGACCCCTCTCGGACGCACCATTAGACCGGTAGAAGCTGATTAAATAAAACAAATTTACAAAAAATAAAAAAAAATGTATGGGGACCGCCTTAACAGTTAAAGATAGAGGGTAGGTGTGTTTAGAGAAAATGTTTGGACTAAAAAAATATTGTGGGTCGGTCATACATTTTGTTGCTGTAAGGGCATTATTAGGGCAGTTAGAGCGGTTGGAGCAAATTTTTAAAAATGTCGTTTTGTGTGGGAGCCCCCTTAGAAATTGGAGATAGGGTATTCGTTTGTTCCAAAGAAATGTTAAGACGTAAAAATTAATGGGGGTCGGTCTTAAAAAGGACCCCTCTATGACGCACCATTGGAGCAGTAGAAATGATTTTAAGATTGGAAAATTACAATATTTTAAAAAAATTTTTAAAAAATAGTAATAATCGTTATCCCACGATCCTCCTGGGCAAAAAATTTGTAGAATCGATAGAAGTTTTACACAAAAAAATTAAAAAAAAATCAAAGAGTACAAACATTTTCAAAAATGAGATTTAAATTTTAAAACTTAAAAATCGCATACTAGAGCGCTTTTAAGAATTTTTTGGGATTTTTTTTTTTAAAGTACGTAAAAAAACAAAAATTTAAAAAAAAAAAATGAAATTTGGACCATTATTGAAGAAGTTATGAGTAAAAGAAGTTTGAGTAAAGGAACAAACTACCAATTTTTACAAATTCGATATCTTTTGAACGGGTCATCAAAAAAATTTGAAAATTTACCACGAAGGAGTTTCGAAGGGTACTAAAAACTGTTAACAAATTGGGAAAATCTAAAAAAAAAATTTCAAAGTGTCCGATTTGACATGGAATGCCCCATATACTTTATGGGGTCCCAGACCGATATTTCGATGAGTTACAAACGGAATGACAAACTTATATATACCCTCTTTCACTAGAGTGGAGGGTATAAAAAGAAAGAATTGGTACACCGAAAAAAATTCATGCCTTATATAAACGAAATGTTTCGTACATTGTACGAAAAGTTTCGTAGTTTTTGCTTACGAAATTATTTCGTAAAAATTATAAATTTTACGAAAAAATTTACTACATTGCACGAATTTTTTTTTTGTTTTTACGAAACAATTTTCTATATTACACAAAATAAATTCGTAAATTAAAAAAATAAATTCGTACATTTAAGATATACATATTTTTTTTTTGCAAAAGTTAGTAAAATAAATATTTTTTTTATATTAACAAAAGAATTGTTTTTTGATTTTGTTTGCAATGAATTTCATTTAAAATGATTTAAGAAAAAATATATTTTACAAATTTTGAAAAAGTCCCGAAATTTTTTTCAAATTTTCTAAATCCCAGACACAAACATTTTTTGGAATACATATAATTTTTTTGTTTGCGTTTTGGAATTAAAAAAAAAATCATTAAAATTGCTTTAGGAAAATTAAATTTTAAAATAATAATAAAATTTTCGAAGTTCCGAAAAGAATTTTAAGTTTTCTAAGTTTTAGGTATTTTTATATGAAAGGTGTCAAAGTTTGTGATATGTTATTTTGGTGACATGTCACGTGACCTATCAAGGACTGGTCACTTTTTCTGCTGGAAAATTAAACATTTTCATGATTACGAAATATTTTCGTAGGTTTCGTAAATTTACGAAAGTCCGGACTAATTTTTTTTTCGTACTATAAAGTAAATTTTCGTATATTTTACGAAACAAGTTGGTACGAAATTTTATTTCGTAAAATGTTGCATGGATTTTTTTCGGTGTAATAGAAATTAATTTTGAAAAAAAAAAATTCTAAGAAAAAAAAATTTTCGTGAAAAAAACAAATTTCGCGAAAAAAAACTTTTGGGGTTTTTTGTACTTGTTTAAATACCTGTCAGTATCCAATTCTGTTCACATATCTCAACCAGCAGTCATATTAAAGTATTTTGTATTTATATGTTATGTGGAATGCACCAACATTTTCAGGCTGTCCTTACATTTTCGTTCATAACTTTTGAACTGCTAAACCAATATTGCTCAAATGCAATACCAAACTTTTCTAAGAAACAACAAGTAAATTTCAGTCATATCTGTGTAATATTTTGGCAGTGATCGACATTACAACAGACAGTCGGATAGACAGGCAGACTAGCTTTTTATTCAGTGTAGCGTCGGGGTCGACGATACACTGAATTTATTTCCAAAAAAAAACTGCCATTTTCACCAATTTTTTATGGTTTTCTCACAAACAATTTTACTTCAACCTAAAATTCTAAAACATCAGTAAAACCACGAAATAATATAAAACAGCGCGGATTTTAGTAAATATAAAATTAATAATTTACGTTTCATTTTATCTTGCTAAAATTAGTATAATTCATGCTAAAAATAGCATAATTTTCTGAAAATAGAATAATTTTCTAAAAAAATTCAAAATTATCAAAATAATTTTTAAAATTTATCAAAATAATTTTTAAAATTGATCAAAATAATTTTCCAAAAATTGCAAAACACTTTTCTAAAATGATCAAAAAAATATACTCCGGATATTGCAAACTTTTTTTTAGCTTTGTTATCAAATTTAAAACTTTTAAAAGAAATGGTGTACATTTTTTAAGAAACAAAAAAACCTTTTTATTAAAAGCAACACATTGCAAATATTTTTTTCAATTGCCTTTGATTAAATTGATGTGATAATATTGAATGTGCGAAAGCGAATATTTGAGTATATTGTCTTAAGAATGACAGCAGCACGATACGCGAGACAAGTAATATAGATCATTTAATGTACATACAAATATACAATTTATAGCCAGCAACAACAAAAAAGGGGCTGGTATTTGCTGGATATTATTTCGCTGTTGTTTTTGCTTAAACCAATCGGCCAGTCCATGCTACTCAGGGATGGAAAAGTTGGTACAATTGTACTTTTTCTTATGGTACTTTTTGATCTGTCAGCACCGTGGAACTCATTCGAAAACTTAAACGGCAATCTAAATTAGATTATTTTTCCAGGAAAAGTGTAAAATTTTTGATATTTTGAATAAATGAAAATAAAATTTGTCTCAGAATGTTATGATAGTTTCCATGAGGTGAAAAAGTAAATTTTTTATTAACAGGTTGGTACAAAATCCATGCCATCACTGGTACTTCTATAGTTTTAAACTGTTATATGTTTGCCCATGAACTCGATTTGTTCGCACATAAATTTAATGCATTTTAGTGCATGATAACTTGCACTATAAATGTCTTTAAGTGAGTATGAAATTTTTAATAAAAAATATTTATTCGTATTTTATAGTATTGTATCTAACTAACGGTTACTTTCGCTTATAGATATAATTTTAATGCTGTTTTACACCATTTCCAATGTTTTGTCCTACGAATATAATGTAAACACATATGACAACCAGCAGTCGAATTAACGCATTTTGTATTTTTAGGTTAAGTTGAATGTACTAAAATTTTTAAGGTGTTCTTACATTGTCGTTCATAACTTTTGAGCCGCTGAACCGATATCGCTCAAATGCAATACCAAACTTCTCGGGAGAACTTCCAACAAATGTGTAATGTTTCAGTCACCTCCGTGTAATATTTTGGCCGTGATCTCCATTTCCACAGACAGACGGACAGCGCTAGAATGTCTTAAAATCGATCGGGGAGCATGAATATATATACTTTATGGGGTCCCAGACCGATATTTCGATGAGTTACAAACGGAATGACAAACTTATATATACCCTCTATCACTAGAGTGGAGGGTATAAAAATAAAATCGGTGTCTCAAAATCTGAGAAATTTTCTATAGAAAAATTGTCTCAGAATCTGAGTAAATAATAGAAAAAATTTCTTGGAATCTGAGAAGTTTTCTTTAGAAAAAATATTTCAGAATCTAAGACTGTTTCTATAGAGAAAATGTCTCAGAATCTGAGAAATTTTCTATAGGAAAATTGTCTCAGAATCTGAGTATTTTGCTACAGAAAAAATGTCTCAGAATCTGTGAATTTCTCTATATAAAAAATGTCTCAGAGTCTGAGAATTTTTCTATAGAAAAAATTTCTCAGAAACTGAGATAAAAAAATCTCAGAATCTGCGATTTTTTCGATAGAAAAAATTTCTCAGAATCTGAGAATTTTTCGATTTAAAAAATGTCTTGGAATCTGAGAAAAAGAAAATTTTTCAGAATCTATAAAATTTTTTCTAAAGAAAAATGCTTAAATTCAGAGATATTTTTTATAGAGACGTTCTTTGATTCGAAGATATTTCTCTATAGAAAAATTCTCAGATGCTGAGAAACTTTTTGTATAGAAGATTTCGCACATTTTGAGAAACATTTTCTACAACACTAATTCTTTTCTCAGATTACACACTACAACACTAAAAAAATAACGGGGTTCCGACGATTGATTTTGGTACAGGAGACCAAAAAAGTATATACATGTGTCGGCGTTTTGAAAGATCACATCGGAATTTTATTTTAGACACGGTTAAAGTTTCCCAGCTTTGGCCTGTTCTTGCAGCATATGGGCACAGACTATATACAGACTCGACAGTAGAGTTTTATAAGAAAAAATGGGGAAAAGCTAAGCGATTTTAAGAGAAAACATAGCGGTTTTTAGTTTGTTTTACGCTAACATGGCAACACTTTCTACGACTTAGGAGTAGTGTTTGGGAATTCCCGGAATTTTCAATTTCCCGGGAAACGGGAAAAAATTAATTTATTTCCCGGTATTCCCGGGAATCCCGGGAAATTTTCTTTATTAATATAAATCATAAAAAACATTAAAATTTTACCAACTTTTTATTAAAACCTGTTTTATTACAGATAAAGAATTAAATAAAACATAAAAAATCAAAAAATAAAAGTTAAAAATCCTGAAATACATCAAAAAAAAAAAAACAAAAAAAATATTGCAGCTTTTTTCCCCAAAAAATCGCAAAAAATAGCTAAAAATCGCAAAAAAAAATTAAATTGCGTTATTCGTGCATGAACTAATATAGTTGGCAGCATTTTTAATATTTGTTTTGAAAATGTAAATTCTAGGTTCAAAATTTTTGTATTTTATGACAGTCTTAACAAAATTATCATTACCCGACGTATATTTTTTGACTTTTTAATTTTTTTCATGCTATTGCCATACTTTTTACACTTGGTCAGTTTTCCTATGAATATATATTTGCACTGTTCTTCCAAATAGAAAAAATACAAAGAATAGCAAATGTAGTTATACCTGTATGTAAAAAAAAATATTAAAAATTTAATTAAAATAAAAATTTTTTATGTAAAATGGTTTATTATATAAAATTCCCGGATTTCCCGGGAAAAATCAAAAAAATTCCCGGGAATTCCCGTCAGTCTTTTCCCGGGAATTCCCGGGAAATCCGACCCGGGAATTCCCGGACCCCAAACACTACTTAGGAGTGAGTGAAACAACAAAATCCGATCTGGCATCCATTTTTCTTATGGCGCGTTATATCAGTTTTCTCTGTCACTTATGTCGAGTCTGTGTCTGAGGTGTTGGCTCTGTTCAGCAACTGTAGAAAATATTATGGCAAATATTTTTGTGAAACAAATTAACCCTTTAAGGTATTTTTTGGCTCTATTCTAAAAAATCGTAAGACACCCTGAAAGTGTGGGAGAGCGGGGATGAAATGTTCTAAAACATGTCAGCTATAAAATTTTACTATATTAGTCAAAACCAGACAAGGAAAAACAATAAAAATTAAAATTCGTTATTGATAAAATTCAATTTTGAATTTTTCAAAAAATTCAATTTTGAATTTTAAATAAAATTCTAAAGAATTTTATTTTAAATTCTTAAAAGAAATAAAATTCTAAAAAATTTTATTTAAAATTCTTAAAAGAATTTTATTAATAAAAAAAAAAGAATTTTATTTTCATACAAATAAATAGATTTCAAACAAGTAAATATTTTAATAATGTTCGAGTATTTTTATATATTAAGGTAATTTTATTAGCTAAATACATCCTCATATGATAGTAAATTGTCACTATCTTCTAATTTAATGTAATTTAATAATTTACTTAGTTTAAACATATAATGCAATAGTATTTTTTTAGCAATTTCCAAATTCTGATCCACTTATTTATAGAAAACCTCTTAAAAAATTCTCATATTTTAATGTAATTCTCTGATTCTGAAAGCTTTTTCGAACAGAAAATTTATAAAGAAATTGTGTACACTTTTCTAAAAATAGAATCTTTAATTTTATAGCAATTTTCTATAAAAAAAGTGTTTTCTGATGCAGTTTTTCAGATTCTGAAACATTTTTCATATAGAAAATTATTAGGGTCTTAGACATTTTTCTAAAGAAACATTTTAAGACACTATTTCAACAGAAAATTTGAAGATTTAGAGATAAATTTTCTATAGAAAATTCTTACAAACAGAAAAATGTTTAGATTCAGATTAATTTTTTCGTTCCAAAAAATCTCACATCTAATATAGTTTTCTATAGAAAAGTTTTGATCAATGATTTTTATAAAATTTTCCTATATAAAAATTCTCAGATTCTAAACGATTAAAAAAAAATCATATTCTTAAAAATATTTCCGTAACAAAAATTCTTAGATTTGAAAATATATTTCTCATAGAAAAGCTCAGATTCTTAAACGTTTTTCCTATTGAAAATTTATTCGATACTGAGAAATCTTTTTTGCAGAAAGATTCTTGGGATTCTGAAACAGTATTTTTTAGGAAAAATTCCCAGTTTCTGAGGGATTATTTTTTATAGATTTTTTTCTATAGAAGTTATAACCGTTAATATATTTTTCCAAGAGAAAAATTTTTAATATTGTGGAAAATGTTTCAATAAAAAAAAACTCTTTTATTCAGAGTCAAATAAGCATTTAAATATTTTGTAAAGGGGTCATTATTAGTGAAATCAATCATGAATATTTTCGACCCCCTCCGATATTGATGAAATTTGGTTAAGTTCTTACACTACGTAAAAAACTAACAAATGCAAATTTTCAGCCCTCTAAGTCAACAGGGGCCGAAAATACGAAGGGTCAAAATTTCCCCCAAAATCTCCCAGTCGCGACACTTTACACCGTAAAAACTTAATATCGTTGGTTCTATTATAGCTAGAAAGCCCATTTTGGGTTTGTTTTGAAGCTCATAATATGCCCTACAAGACCTACCATAACCAAAAAATTTTCGAAAAAAATAAGGGTTACCTCCCTTATTTTAAGGTCGTGATAAAGGGAGGAGAAAATGGGGAGGATGGTATCCCCCGATTTTTTTTTTACTTGACAATCTTATAGAGAAAGTCGTAAAGAATATATTCTAAAATTTTTAAGTTGGGACAGCAATGGGATCACTAAAAATCAAAATTTTTCACAACTTCCCCTAAAATCTCCTAATCGCAACACTCTTGAACCTTAAAAATGTAATATCATAAGTGCTATTGTAGCTACAGAGCCCATTTTTGTTTGTTTTAAAGCTTATAGTACGCTCTACAATACCTACCTTAACCAAAAAATTTCCAAAAAAAGGAATTGGTGCCCCCCTTATTTGAAGGTCGTGGCAAAGGGTGGAGGAAATGGGGGAAAGTATCCCCCGAGTTTTTTTTTACTTGGTATTCTCAAAGCGCAAGTCCTAATGAACATATCCTAAAATTTTTATGTTGGGACAACAATCAGATCGACCAAAATCAAAATTTTTCACAACTTCCCTTAAAATCTCCAAATCGCGATACTCTTGCACATTACAAATTTTATATCGTGGACTGTATTGTAGCTATAGAGTCCATTTTTGGCTTGTTTTAAAGCTCTTAATATGCCCTACAATATTACTATCACAAAAAAAAAATAAAAAAAATGAGGGGTGCCTCTTGTATTAAAAGATCGTGGCAAGGGGTGGGGGAAATTGGGGGACAGTATCCCCCATTTTTTTTTCATCTTGTTTTTTTTTTAAAAAGAGTAAGTTCTAGAGAGCATATTCTGAAATTTTTATCTTGGGAGTCCAATGGGAGGCGCAAGAATGTCGCGATTTGTTGATTTTGGGGGAAAATTTTGAAAAATTTTGATTTTGGTCGACCCCATTGTTGTCATAACATAAAAATTGTAGACTATGTTCATTAGGACTTGCACTTTGAGAATACCAAGTAAAAAAAAAATCGGGGGATACTTTCCCCCATTTCCTCCACCCTTTGCCACGACTTTCAAATAAGGGGAGCACCAATTCCTTTTTTTGGAAATTTTTTGGTTTTTGTATGTCTTGTAGATCGTATTATAAGCTTTAAAACAAAAAAAAAAATGGGCTCTGTAGCTACAAAAGCACTTATGATATAAAATTTTTAATGTTAAAGAGTGTTGGGATTTGGAGATTTTGGGGAAAATTGTGAAAAATTTTGATTTTGAGCGATCCCATTGTTGTCCCAATATAAAAATTTTAGAATATATTCTTTAGGACTTTCTCTCAAAGATTAGCAAGTAAAAAAAAAAAAATCGGAGGATACCATCCTCCCCATTTTCTCCTCCGTATATCACGACTTTAAAATAAGGGAGGTAACCCTTATTTTTTTCGAAAATTTTTTGGTTATGGTAAGTCTTGTAGAGCATATTATGAGCTTCAAAACAAGCCAAAAATGGGCTTTCTAGCTAAAATGGAACCAACGATATTAAGTTTTTTCGGTGCAAAGTGTCGCGACTGGGAGATTTTGGGGGAAATTTTGACCCTCCGTGTTTTCGCCCACTCTTTACTTAGAGGGCTGAAAATAAGTGTGTGTCAGTTTATCACTTAGTGTTACAACTAAACCAAATTTCATCAAAATCGGAGGGGGTTACGAAAATTTTTAGCTATTTTTGATTGATTTCATTAAGACTGACCCAAAGATAATGTCTGGAATTCTGAGACATTTTTCTATGAAATATATTTGAGATATTTGTTTTCCCTTAGAAAATGATGAGAAAAGGTGTAAGATTCTGTTAGAAAATGTCCACGACTATAATGCCATTTAAGTTTTTTATATGCAATTTTTTTAATTCTGAAATATTTTATCTTAAGGATGTAAAAAATTTGTTATGTAGAGACTAACATTTGCATTCTATCTATGTTAACATTCATTGTAATATGGATTTATTAACTTCTTTTTAATCAAAATTTACCATTAATTAACATACATAGTATTTAAATATTCTAGTTTACCACATTAGTATAAACTAACAGTTAATACTTTGTTTTATTATTATTTGTTTTACAAAATCAAATTCAAACCAAAAATAAAAATCTTTAATTTTTTTGAATTTTATTTATAGGAAAATAAAATTCTATTTTTTTTGAGAATTTTATTTTTGGAAATAATAAAATTCAAATGTTTTTGAGAAATTTATTTAAACAAAAATTTTATTTCAAATACCTTATGAATTTTAAATAAAATTCGAATTTTTCCCTTGTCTGGTCAAAACACACCAAAGCCCAAAACCAAACACAAACACCAAAAACCAGTCAAATTCAAGGTTGCCCATTAAGGGTTAGGTTGTAAGTGGCTGCTGACGTTTTACGTCAACACACGTAGACTCTGAGGTCCATTGTGATAAAGATTAAGGGTTAATTTATTTTTAAGGGTTAATTTATTTTGTAATTTTTTAATTGGCGATCTTGAATTTTACTATAAAACTATGTATTTTTTACATCAGACGTTTAGGGTATGTTCAGCAACTTTGTAGAAAATGTTATGGAAAATATTTTTGTGGAACATTTTAACCCTCTAACTCCCTCCCATAAAGGAATTGTTTGGGTCTATTCTAACAACTTATAAAAAGGACCCTTAAAAAGTGGGAGGGCGGGGATGAAATGTTCTACAAAAATGTTTCCCAATAAATTTTACTATATGCGTCAGAACACACCAAAGCCCAAAACTTAACAGAAACACCAAAAACCAATTAGATTCAAGGTTGCCCACTAAGGGTTAATTTTATTTTGTAATTTTTTTAATGCGAAATCTTGAACTTGATTCTTTTTTGGTGTTTGTGTTAATTTTTGGGCTTTGGTGTGCTCTGATACACATAGTAGAATTTTATGGGAAACATTTTTGTAGAACATTTCATCCTCGACCTCCCCCTTTTTAAAGGTGTTTTTTACGATTTGTTAGAATAGAGCCAAAAAAATCCCTTTATGGGAGGGAGTTAGAGGGCTAATATGTTCCACAAAAAATATTTACCATAATATTTTCTACAAAGTTGTTTTACATACCTTACACCTCAGAAAACATAGTTTTATATACCGATATGCTGTAAGAACATGCCAAAGCTGGGAAACTTTAAAAGTCTCTAAAATAAAATTCCGATATGATCTTTCAAGACGCCGATACACGTGTATCTTTTTTTTTCTCCTCTACCAGAATCAATCGTCAAAACCACGTAATTTTAAAAAGTTTGAAATTGTTGACACTGTACAACAATTTCAAACTTAAACATTTTTTCTATAAAAAAAAATCTTAGATTTTGAGACATTTTTTCTGAAGATTCTAAATTATTTTTATATTGGAAAACTCTTAAATTACGATATATTTCTTCTATAGAAAAATTTTTATAATCTGAGACTTTTTTTACAGAAATATTCCAACATTCTGAGATTTTTTTTAATAGAAGATTAGATTTCAGATTCGGAAAGTTTTTTTCCTGTAAAAAAAAATTTCACATTCCGAGACTTGTTTTCTATAAAAAAAATCAGATTCTAAGACATTTTTTATAGAAAACTTCTTAGTTTCTGAGACATTTTTTCACAGAAATTTTCTAATAAGAACATTTTTTTAAAACATGAAAATTAAACATAGGAGAAAACTTCCCCCTCGTCATAAAAATTAACAAAATCGTTATTTATGGATTTTGCTCAACAGTAAAACAATTTCATCATTATTTATACGGGACGAAAAATTTTTGTTTTCTTATTCCATGGGTCCAAGTGCAAGACTGTGAACTTCTTCTGACATCAAAATGTTTCATTTGATTAACAAAAGCACAAAAAGTCTGTAAAAACATATGATTTTCCGAGTTTGGTTTAGTTCATCAACGGGGGAGGGAGGGGGATGGGGGTATTTTCCCCCCATCTCCGATTCTTTCTATTACCGAACTTAACCAGCCTATGACCATAGCACATTAGACTGGCATTTTTCTGTATGGCCAAAAACATTTTTCTCCAATTTTCAAAGTCCGGGCATTTTTTTATTCTACTAGGACTAAAACGGATGTTGTACAAATTCGAGGTCAATCGGATTGAATTAACCCGTGGCGCCCGGTGGTCAAAGTTTTGGATTTTTGAAAAATTAAAAAAAAAAAAAAAAAAAAATTTTTCGACACATCATATTTGTTAATTTTGATGGGCTGAGCAGGAATATCAAAAAAAATTAAAATCGGCCGAACGGTTTTCGAGATATCGCCATTTGAAATTTGCTAAAAATTACGGTTTTTTCCTACGCCCGAGTAAAAATAATTTAATATGATCTTATATACTTTTATATAGTTATATTATTTCATATATGATCATGTGTGACACTATGTCTTGCGAGATCAATTTATATAATACATTTTGATGTGCGATTTGTTTAAGATATCGCCATACATAACTATACGTTGTAACATCTGGTCCCATGCATCATTGCAAATTTCTAACGGCCGTATTCAAAATGAAATTCTAGACACTGTCTAGATACTGTTTAAGGATTTCTTATTCAAAACACATTTTCTTAAACTATGAACATACGCTGAACATCTCTTGCCTAACTAATGCCATATTGATTTTGTAAAATGTAAACAACAAATTAAATGCCAAAGAGTTAAAGTTATTTTAAAACTCTCGCTTTTATTAAAAACCATTTCCACAACTTGCTTTTATAATTAAAGGCATTTTTAGTAAAAAATTAAGATATTTTTGTGGTTTTTCATATTTTTTTTTGTTTTTTTCTTAAGTGATTTACTAAAACAGGGATGGTCAACTTTTTGTTAAGCGGACTTAACTAAAATCATTTTTAATAGACTCTTGAACAAACATGACTCCATTTTTTGAAATTTTTCTAAGTTATTTTCAAGAACAACTTATTTTTATTATTTTAATTTTAATTTTTCAATTTTAATTGTATAAATTTTAATATAATTGGATATAATTTTATATCATTGGATTAGACCAAAACTCGTATCAAAGTCGATATAAAGTTATATAAACTGATATTATTATATAATATAAGATCAAATCTTATGAAACCATTTTTCGTATAAGATTATATCAAAATAGACAACATATATTGTGTCATATCATTTTTTTTACTCGGGCGTTCAAGAAATTTTTAAAAAACATCACAATTTTTTTTTCCTCGGCCATTTCATAGAGCTTAAGACAATCTTTCATTAAAATCTAAATTGAGCCAAATCCGATCATTTTATCCCGTGGCGCCCTTCGGTCAAAGTTTTGGATTTTTGAAAAATTTCCACCAAAAATCCAAAACTTTGACCAAAGGGCGCCACGGGATAAAATGATCGAATTTGGCTCAAATTAGATTTAAATGAAAGATTGTCTTAAGCTCTATGAAATGGCCGAGGAAAAAAAAAATTGTGATGTTTTTTAAAAAATTTCTTGAACGTAGGAAAAAACCACCATTTTGGGCATTTTTTGGAAAATTTCAAATGGGGATATCTCGAAAACCGTTAGACCGATTCAAGAAATTTTATGACATTCGTTTTCAGCATGCCAAAATTAATTAAAATAATGTATCAAAAACATTTTTTTTTTTTTTAATTTTTAAAAAATCTAATTTTTTTGTGGTGGAAATTTTTCAAAAATCCAAAACTTTGACCGAAGGGCGCCACGGGATAAAATGATTGGATTTGGCTCAAATTAGATTTAAATAAAAGATTGTCTTAAGCTCTATGAAATGGCCGAGGGGAAACAAATTGTGATGTTTTTTAAAAAATTTCTTGAACGTAGGAAAAAACCGCCATTTTTTGCAAATTTCAAATGGCGATGTCTCGAAAACCGTTCGACCGATTTTAATTTTTTTTTTGATATTCGTGCTCACCGCATCAAAATTAACAAATATGATGTTCGAAAGAAATTTTATTTTTTTATTTTTTTTTTTTTATTTTTCAAAAATCCAAAACTTTGACCGCCGGGCGCCACGGATTAATTTAATCCGATTGACCTCGAATTTGTACCACATAAGTTTTAGACCTTGGCAATAAAAATTTGCCCGGACACTTGGGAAAATCGAAAGTTGAGAAAAAAATGCCAGTCTAATAGCACATATTTGTGCCAAACTCGAAAAAACTGTGTTGTATCATTTAGTAGTAGAGTATCATTGAAATTTGAGTTTTTAGCAAAATTAGTAGGGGTGTCGCGAATAGTGTATTCGGAATTTTACCGAATACCGAATAGTTTGATTATTCATACGTCTGTAGTAAACTCATGTAAAATATGAAAAAAAGTAGTAGACTAAAAAAAGCAACGCTGTGTTTGGCACTACTTTTTTTGTTACCTAAACAATTCGAATTTAAATCAAGTAATTTAAATTTTGCCGAATATTCGGCAAACTGTTGACGAATATTTATATCGCCAAATATTCAAGTACATGCCGAATATTGATGAGTATTCGCGGCATCCCTAAAAATTAGTTAATTGAGTATTATTTTGTATGAAAAATGACAACTAAAATTCAGAACTTACAGTTTAAGTTTTCACTTCAGAATTTTAAATCGGAAAATATGGATTTTATTGCGCATATTGTTTTTTTTTTTTCTATTTAACAAAACAGATATTCCAAGAGCAACCATTACTATCATCATCATCGACACGGACGCCTATTTTAACACATAATAAAATATTATAAAAAAGAAAGAATTTATGTGGATAGTATATTATAATTGAAAATTGCATTTAAGTATTTTGAAACTTTTTTTTTATATACATATAAAGACTGATACCACGTTACTTACATATCGTTCATTTACTACAATAGTGACATAACTAAAAAAAACTTGATTTTGCAGAAAATGTGTTAAAAGTTCTGAATTGAAAATGGGTTTGAAAAAGGCTGGTACATATAAAATGGAAAAATGGGTTATTCTCTTCTCAATTGGTGCATTTAAAAGATATTATTACAATTGCATCATTTATTTAAAAATCATGTTTTTTTAGTTACATCACTATTGTAGTAAATGAGCGATATGTACTTAATGTAGTTCCACATTGTGGTATATTCATTCATATTAGAGTTTGCAAATAATCGAGATATTTCATAATCGCGATTACGATTAAAAAAATCGCCGTTAATCGCGATTATCGATTAATCGAATTTTATAAATAATTTGATTTTTTTTTCCTTGAGAAAGGAAACATATTTATTTAAATTTGTAAAAGATTATTAAAATAATAGAAATACATTATATTACAATTAATTCAATTCAAACACATATGTTGTCCAATTGACGTTCCTATACGGAACATAGGGCGGAAAATAATAATTTGAATTACAATAGCTTTACTGCAAAATTCTTTTAAGATTTACATTTCAGAACGTACGAATTAACAAAAAATACTATTTTTAAGAAATTAAATTCAAAACTTTGAGATTTTGACAGCATAGCTTCTTAGCATATCATTGCGCATCCAAATAGCGCTCCTGATAATGCAGTAAAGTAAGTGAGGAATTTATCTGTATTACCAAGAAGTGCTCGTCTCGGAATACCAGCTGATTTTAAGTGAAGAGCTTATTGTGGAAATATTTGTTAAACAATTTCAACAACATCTTCAGTCGGCAACCAGCCGTCAAAAAAAAAAGTTTTTCGACAAAATCACACAACGTTTACATTTTTTTAACCGAATCCGGCCAAAGCCAATTGAATATATTTATGTTTACAACAAAATTGAGGGGTTACTAAGATCAGAATTTAAATTTTACTTTAAATTTGAATGACATTTACGAGAAAAAAGTAAAAAAATTGCAAACAAGTTAAATGAATCTTGGAGCAAGAATTTAAATATTTTAAATTCGTTATAAAAACAGTGTATTTTTTAGATAATGATTAATCGTAATCGAATGATTTTGTTGTCGGTTACGATTAATTGGTCCGATTAATCGCGATTACGATTACGGTTTTAATCGTTTTGCAAACTCTAATTCATATGTATCCATCCACACATGGAGTACATTTTAAATTAACTCAAATATTTCTGTTGAATGAATTCTATTTATATTTTTTCGTATTTACTTAGTAATGCAGTAAGTAAGTAGACTTGTTACTTTTGCAAATTATTCATATGGAAACATATTTTTGCCATTGTTACGTTCGCACTACATAGTCTGAATGTCTGTTGGTTAGATCTGTTAACGCTCCAGTTGTATTCACATTTTTTTGTTGCATTTGTTTTTTAGTGATTCCCGCCATAAAAATTTTATATTTGTTTTTTTTTTTTTTTTCAGCCAAAACTTATTGTACTGAAATTTCCGAAAAGAATTCATTATAAAAATGTTTCTTTTTTTATTCAAGTTCATTAACATAATTATAAGTAGACGGTTTTTTGTATTAAATTGAAGGAAAAATGTTTTTGTAAATGTTTTTGTAAATTAAAGTGCATAAATTTACAAATGAAAAACTATTAATTTTTAGTAAGTACTTGGTAAAAATTTCGAAAAAAGAGTTTTCATTTTAAATACAAAAGATGTTCATTTAACAATTGGACGATTTTGAAAATATTTTTTTTTTGTGAACAAGCAATATATATGTTACTCATTTTGCACTTTTAAACATGCAAGACTTCTTATTTCCCCACAAAATTATTGCTACTTTATTTATTCATCTTTTAAAATAATATTGTGAATGTGCGGCTTATCTGAAATAACTAGCAATTTAAGCTTATTTCAACCCACTGTGCAACACTAAAAAAAAAAAAAAAACATTTAAATACAATTACTATTATTTTTTCTCTTTCCAGCTCGCAAATTTTTAGCAAAATTTTTGTTGAAATGGTCATTTAGCAATTGACGATGTTTTTCTCCTCTGTTTTAGTAAATATTTTTTTAAAATATTTTAACAAAAATTTAAAAATGCACATATCTCAGCAAATGCAACAAAAGGTGCAAAGTGATTTTTGCAGCTTTTAAAGGCCCAGGCACTTGAGCGCTACTGTAGCGGTGCTGTAGCGTGACGGGCTGTTGTATCGTTTTAAAGTTCGGCGCGACACCACCGTCACGTATTCGTTTAAGTACCTATTTCCATTTATTTTAATACAAGCTAACGTATCAGCTGACACGTCTCCGAACCGTATTCGCTCAAGTAATTACGCCTTAACACGTAGAATACGACTGCCAAATATTCGAAAGCCCTCAGAGAAAAAGTTTTGTAAACTAATTCTGAGCCAGATAGATCAAAATGTATCAAAGCAAGATTAGGCTGTGTAAAAATGGTGACAAAATGGGTAATAGAATTGCATTCCTCTTTATTTAAAGCTTTTAAAATTTTGAACACGAAAATCCTAGCAAATACTGTTTTCTAGTTATTGCTAAATAATTACACTATTCGACAACAAAACTTCCCAGTGAAATATCCAATTGATTCTTACTTTTCAGATTTCAATTCTGTCATCCAAATTTTTCTAGCACGTACTGTTTTTGAGATATTCGCTGTTAAAAAGCCAACATAAAACAATAATTGGGGATCCACTGCTTCCAAAAATAGAACTTGATTTCATATAAAATGTACCTCCAGAACTGCATTCCAAATGCTCCGTTTTCGAGATGTTCGCGTTTGAAAATTTTTGCACACAAATTTTTGAACGCGAATATTTCGAAAATGAAACATGCTAGAACAATTTAGATTGCAGTTTTGGAATCAAGAGACAAAAGAGATTGGCAATTTTCCCTAAATACATAAAAAAAATCTTTATTTTTAAGATATATTTCTTAAAACAAAATTGGGTTTAAAAAAATCCGTTTTAGAACATAATGAAGTACAGATTAGTTCACTATATTTAGCTATTAAGATTTGAGGAAGTTTTTGCCACTGTTTTAGTAAATTTTTCAGAAAACTTATAATAGCGACATTTCGAAAACTTGCGACAGTAGGGCGTACCGTGAAATCTAAACTTTCGTATTTCGAATGGCCTGTCAAACGATGGCCATGTTAGAGCTGATTATGCACGAAAAAAAACCTTGTAAAATTACAAGAAAAATTTTTAACTTTTTTTTCTACCTCCTATTTGTCAAGAATTCCTTGTTATTTCACAAGCTTTTTACCAATAATTTTGTAATTTTACAAGCTTTTTACCAAAAAAATTGTAAATATACAATTTTTTTGAAGCGATAAAACTTACAAGGAGGTTTCGTGTCTTTACTAGATTTTTTGCTACCTTGTGTTGTACGAGAATTCCTAGTTAAAATTACGAGCTTTTTTGTAATTTTACAAGATTTTTACCAAAAAAATTGTAGATTTACAACTTTTTTGGCGAAATAAAACTTACAAGAAATTCTCGTAAAACTGTAAAATTAAAAAAAAAAAAAATTTAAATTTCTATCGAAAATTATTTGTTAAAAAACAAGGAAAACTATCAAATATTGGTAAAATGGGATTTCGAGATTTTTTCTAGTAATCTGACAAGTTTTTTTTGAGTGTGGAAAAGTTAATTTAAAAAATGTTAAAAGGTCATCTTCAGTCGGCAACCAGCGGTCAAAGTTGGAAAAAATTACGTATTTCGACCAAAATTCATGTCCGAATTTTTTAAACAAATCTGGCTTTACTTTATTGGAAAATTAAAAAAAAAAAAACTCCAAAGCTGTGATTTTGGTCCATAGATGCGGATTTTTAAACATAAAAATTATTTTTCATCCAAAAGTTCTGATAAGCGATTTTGGTCCACAGATGCTGATCGTTATTGGACTAAAATCGTAGTTTTATATTTTTTAATACACTCAAAAAAATAAAACTGTAAAGTTAGCAAAAAATTTAGTTAAATTTAACTAAAAAACACCTGATTTTGAACCTACTAAATTTCTAGTTAATTTAACTAAAAATATTTAGTTAACGTTTCGTAGAATGAATGTAGCAAAAAAAAACGTAACTTTAACTAAAAATTCAGCTGAAAATTTCGTAATATTTTTATGTATGTATTAACAAAAAAATAAGTTAAATCCAGCTAAACTTTTTGTAAAAAAATTGTAAGTTTGTTAAATATTGATTTTATACACTAACACTTCACTTATTTTTTTCTTTTTTTTTCACAGCATTAAGTTCAGCTTAAGTAGAACTTATGAGATTTGCATAGGAGGCTACACAAGAAATTTCTAACATTTTTTCACTCGACAAATATGATACGAGAAATCAGCAAATTAATGAATAAAAATTCGTAAGCACAGTTTTAAAGTCAACAAAAAAAATTAATTCAAAATTTGTTCAAAACTAGTATTTTCGTAAATTGAACTTAACTAAAAAAAGTAGTTAAAAAGCTGATTTTAACTAAAAATTTGCTAAAAAGCCAGTAAACTCGAGTTAACAAAAAAAAATTTGTAAAACTTACAGTTTTATTTTTTTGAGTGATACTTTTTACATAATATACTTAACATTTTCCTACTTTTGAGACCGATTTGGATTAAAAATATTTTTTATGTTTAAAAATCAACATCTGTGGACCAAAATCGCGGTTTTCGAATTTTTAAAATATTTTTTCAATAAGTACGCAAAATTTTAGAATTTTTGAGCCGGATTTGGTTAAAAAATTCGGACATGAGTTTTGGTCGAAATACGTAATTTTTCCCAACTTTGACCGCTGGTTGCCGACTGAAGATGACCTTTCAAAATTTGCTCATAAATTTTCCCATAATCAGCTCAAACGTAGCCATCGTTTGGCAGGTATTACACTCAAAAAAAAAAAACCTGTAAAGTTAGCAAAAAAAGCTTGTAAACCTACAAGAAAATTAGCTGATTTTGAACCCACAATTTTTTTGGTAAAGTTAGCAAAAACGTTTTGCTAAAAATTAGTTAACTGATTTTTTTTTTTATTTCAACTTATTGTTAGTTCATACACATTTGAGGATCCCATTGGGTTCGGACCCGATAGGTCCAGACCCCGATGGGTTAGACCTAGTTGGGTTCCTTAAAAATCGTCATAGTTTTTGATCCAAAATTTGTGTCCGTTTCGCTATACCTTGCTTAGTTTTTGAGATACGTGATTTTAGGGGTTTTGAGAACTACAAAACTCGATAACTTCAAAAATATTACTCGGGGAGCTTTTAATTATTCTACGTGTTGAGAGCTACAAAAATGCTTTTGGACTTTTTGTTGTGTCGGCAATATTTACCGAGATATGAGCATTTTAAAATTTTCGGGAATGCTAACTTTTTTGGATCCAAAGTTAGGACCCCTAATGGGTTCTAACTGTGGATCCAAAAAAGGAATGAATGAACCAATTTGCTCTATCTGGCTTAGTTTCCGAGATAGCGCCATTTTAAGTTTTCTGAAAATAAAAAAAAAATACCATTTATTTTTGCTAATATTAGCAAAAAAGCTTGTAAAAATTTGGTCAACTCAATTTTAAATTTAGCAAAAAAAAAATTAGTTCAAATTTTGTTTACAATTGCTAATGCGCTAAATGAAGTTTACAAGATATTTTTGCTAACATGCTAATCTCAACTAAAAATTTGATAAAAGTTAGCTAACCAGCATTAGCAAAAAAAAAAATAGTAAATCTACTAATGTATTATTTTGAGTGTACGACACAAAATTAGAAAGTTTACATTTGACGGGACGCCCTATTGGACAGATAGAGCAACATGGAGGCCATTTTGAAACATAGTTGAGTCCTAGCTTGGAATCTTAAAAAGTTGGCATTCCCGAAAATTTTGAAATGCTCATATCTCCTTTAATATTGGGGTGCAAAAATAGGTCGGTCATACATCTGACTCTTTAGGAGCACCATCGGGACAGTTAGAGCGGTACGAGCAGTTTTATAAGAATCTAATCTTTGTATGGGAGCCCTCTTAGGGAGAGCTCTGTTTCAAAACAATATTAGGCGGCGAAAATTAATAAGGGTCGGTCTCACATTTGATCCATCCTCGGTCGACTGCGGGACAGTTGTGGGGCTTTTGTGAATTGGTTAAAAACGACCAATTTTATGGTACAGAGTGGTTGGTATTCTTTAACTATTAAGAGTGCAGAAATACGTTCAGATTGTGTTGGTATGTTCCCAAGAGTTGTTCAGCTTTATCATTGCTACAATTTTGTCAAATATTGTTAGAAAAAAATCAACAATTCCTATTATTTATTCGACAAAAAAGTGCTAAAACTGTATTTTTTTTCTATATTTTTTAAAAAAAATATTTTTGTTGTGCCATAAAATGTTTACAGAACTTGTTCAACGCACTATTTTTGAATCTTTTGGAGGCCTATAAATAGTAATTGGTCACCAAACTGGACAATCCGAGTTTAGGGGTTCACTACCTTTTGGTAGTAGAATCGAAGCTATAAAGTTAAATTAATTTAGGCTATAGCTTACCATAAATATATCTTGTGTAGACTGGGTACAAACTATATAAATTTCAAACACACAGTAAAATATAAATTTCTTTACTTACATTTACAAAATTAAATTTGTTCAGTATATAATTTTTTGTAAAAAAAAATTAAGTTAAAGATGATTTTTTAAGTAAATTTGATTACAACTTTAAGTACTTCTTTTGTTTTAAGGTCTTTTACGTTGAAATTTTAAGCGCCTTCTTTAGTAGTTTTTAGCAAATTAATATTTTTTTTGTTTAATTTTTCTTTATCAATAAAAGTTATTACGTTTTGCTTTATTAATTAAATTAATAACGCTTACACTTTCATTAATATTTTTTTTTGTTGTTTCTTTTTTTATAAACAATAATCTTTACTATGAATTCATTAATCTTTTATACATGTGTATATAATTTTTATTATTATTTTATAACTTGCATTTTATTATTAGTGTAACACATCAAAACACATACAAATTAATCAGTTGTTTGGTCAAATGAAATGCGTAATTTGGAATTTTATGCCAATTTTATTATTGGCTTTTAAATAAAACAATTTGTTAAAGAGATTTTATTTTGATTGGTAGGCTAAAATAAAAGTAGATAGATAGTAAATTTG
Source organism: Pegoplata infirma (assembly GCA_963921195.1). Classification (NCBI taxonomy): domain Eukaryota; kingdom Metazoa; phylum Arthropoda; class Insecta; order Diptera; family Anthomyiidae; genus Pegoplata; species Pegoplata infirma. The sequence continues at coordinate 86,528,498 of OY992538.1, forward strand.
GGAAATTAATTAAAAATTTTACTTTTGCAAAAAAAGAAGATATTTGAGTAATAATTTTAAATCCACAATTTTCAGTAATTTGAAGAAAAAAAATGCGTTATAGAATCTAAAACAGCTGTTTAGTGCAATTTTGTACACTTACAGTTTCGCGAGATAAAGTGCAAAATGAATTTCCATATGTTTTAGGTATATTTGCTGAAAAGTCAAAGATCAAAGTTTTACAAGAGCAAAATTTCTAACGTGAATACCCCTAATAAAATTAAATAACACAGTGCAACAAATTTGGGATCACCGAGTGTAACTTGAATGAAAGACCAAAACCCCCGAAGTGTTTTAAACTTGGCTGTAGTTCTTTTTTTTTATAGCCCACTGAAGTTTTTAATTTCTTTTTTAAAGGCTTTTGGAATAAGCCCAAAAAAATCTATTAAATCTTATTCTGAAGATGTCTGCAGGTGGTTCTTTTCTTAAAACATATTAACAATCGGTTCATGTTTGGACTTGGGACCCATTTTCCGGAAAACACTAGTGTAGGGTATTGTATGTTCGGTCTTGACCGACTATAATTTTCATACTTGTTTTTTTATTTTAGTTTTGATTTGAAAGAATTTAAGCTGAGATGTTGCTTTTAAAGATATGTATATGGGGCATTCCATGTGAAATCGGACACTTTGAAAAACTTTTTTTTTAGATTTTCCCAATTTGTTTACAGTTTTCAGTACCCTTCGAAAACTCCTTCGTTGTAAATTTTCAGATTTTTTTGATGACCCGTTCAAAAGATATCGAATATTGAAAAATTGGTAGTTTGTTCCTTTACTCAAACTTCTTTTAATCATAATTTCTTCAATAATGGTCCAAATTTTTTTTTTCAAAGTTTTCATTTTTTTACGTACTTAAAAAAAAAAAATCGCAAAAATTCTTAAAAGCGCTCTAGTATGCGATTTTTAAGTTTTAAAATTTAAATCTCATTTTTGAAAATGTTTGTACTCTTCGATTTTTTTGAAATTTTTTTGTGTAAAACTTCTATCAATTCTACAAATTTTTTGCCCAGGAGGATCGTGGGATAACGATTATTACTATTTTTTAAAATTTTTTGAAAAAATTTTATTGTAATTTTCCAATCTTAAAATCATTTCTACTGCTCCAATGGTGCGTCTTAGAGGGGTCCTTTATAAGACCGACCCCCATTAATTTTTACGTCTTAACATTTCTTTGGAACAAACTAATACCCTATCTCCAATTTCTAAGGGGGCTCCCACACAAAACGACATTTTTTAAAATTTGTTCCAACCGCTCTAACTGCCCTTAGAGCAACAAAATGTATGACCGACCCACAATATTTTTTTAGTCCAAACATTTTCTCTGAACACACCTAACCTCTATCTTTAACTGTTAAGGCGGTCCCCATACAATTTTTTTTATTTTTTGTAAATTTGTTTTATTTAATCAGCTTCTACCGGTCCAATGGTGCGTCCGAGAGGGGTCATTAGTGAGACCGACCCTCATTTATTTTTACCCTACAACATTTTTTCAAAACTTACCTACACCCTATCTCCACTCCCTAAGTAGGCTCCCATACAAATAACAGTTGGAGCAAATTTTATAAAAATGTAATTTTGTATGGGAGCCTACTTAGGGAGTTGAGATAGGGCGTAGGTATATTTTGAAAAAATGTTGTAGGGTAAAAATAAATGGGGGTCGGTCTCACTAATGACCCCTCTCGGACGCACCATTAGACCGGTAGAAGCTGATTAAATAAAACAAATTTACAAAAAATAAAACAAATTGTATGGGGACCGCCTTAACAGTTAAAGATAGAGGGTAGGTGTGTTTAGAAAAAATGTTTGGACTAAAAAAATATTGTGGGTCGGTCATACATTTTGTTGCTCTAAGGGCACTATTAGGGCAGTTAGAGCTGTTGGAACAAATTTAAAAAAATGTCGTTTTGTGTGGGAGCCCCCTAAGAAATTGGAGATAGGGTATTAGTTTGTTCCAAAGAAATGTTAAGACGTAAAAATTAATGGGGGTCGGTCTTGTAAAGGACCCCTCTATGACGCACCATTGGAGCAGTAGAAATGATTTTAAGATTGAAAAATTACAATAAAATTTTTTCAAAAATTTTAAAAAAATAGTAATAATCGTTATCCCACGATCTTCCTGGGCAAAAAATTTGTAGAATTGATAGAAGTTTTACACAAAAAAATTTCAAAAAAATCGAAGAGTACAAACATTTTCAAAAATGAGATTTAAATTTTAAAACTTAAAAATCGCATACTAGAGCGCTTTTAAGAATTTTTTGGGATTTTTTTTTTAGAAAGTACGTAAAAAAACAACAATTTTGAAAAAATAATTTGAAATTTGGACCATTATTGAAGAAGTTATGAGTAAAAGAAGTTTGAGTAAAGGAACAAACTACCAATTTTTAAAAATTCGATATCTTTTGAACGGGTCATCAAAAAAATCTGAAAATTTATCACGAAGGAGTTTTCGAAGGGTACTAAAAACTGTAAACAAATTGGGAAAATCTAAAAAAAAAGTTTTTCAAAGTGACCGATTTCACATGGAATGCCCCATATGTATATCCACACAAAAATATTATTCCTTTCCGTGAGATGTTTATCGTGTTTTGAAATGTATCTCAAAAACAGCAAAAAATTTCTCTTTTCAAATTTTATGTTTTATCACGAAAATTGACTTTTATCGATTTCCTGGGAAAATATCGTGAGTTTGATCTAAAAACTCTATGTTTAATTTTTTGGCCATATCGGACAATTTTAACCCTTGCCCCTGGGGGGTTAAAGTTTTTTGTACAAACCATTTTTTTCATGGCTTAACCATCCCTTCCTCCCACAGGTTAAAGTTGTCCGATTTGGCTAAAAACTTAAATACAGAGTTTTTAAGTTTTTAGACCAAAACGAACCATAATTTGCCCAGAAATCGACGAAATTCTACAAAAGTAATTTTTTGTTATAGTTCATAAAAATGTGAAAAAGTGTAAAAAGTGCATTTTTTTCTGTTTTTTGATTAATTTTAGTATACGATAAAGATATTACAGATAGGAATAATATTTTTTTTTGTGGACATGTATCATTAAAAACAACATTTCAGCTAAAATCCTTTCAAGTCAAAAGTAAAAAAAAAAAATTTTTTTTAAAAATTTAAAAAACTTTTAGAGTAGGACCCCAACAGCCCTAATTTGTTTTTTTCGAAGCGAATTTTGAAGCGGATGGGTTTATCCCACCAAAATGAAATTTTTAGTCGTTAATAAGCTGATCAAGTAAAATAATAATTTGAAAAAAAAAAAATTGAAAAATCGAAAAAAAAAAAAATTGGTTTGTATGCGAAAAACTTTTTTGGGACAAAACTTTAACCTCCCAAAGAAGCACGGCTTAAATTTGGTTTAAAATTTAAAAATAGAGTTTTTAGACCAAAACGAACCATAAAACGGCGATCGACGAAATTCGAAAAAAGTCATTATTCGTGCCACCCTAATAAGGATATTTGAAAAAATAACCAAAATGATCCCTTAAAATACAAAATAGAGAGTTTAAAGTTGTTTTAAGAAAAGAACTGCCTTCAAATTTCAATGAAGACATTCTTTTACATCATTTATCTCATGAACCGATATACGTCTGAAAGTAGATATCAAATGTACACTCAAAATAATTCTACCTTAAAAGGTTTAGTAAGTGATATTGTACCAAAATCTACTAATTGGTTACTAATTTTAGTATCTTCAAAGTACTAACATTAGTAATTTTTACTGGTTTTGACTAATATTAGTTAAAAATTTTAGTATTGGTTACCAATTTCTGCACTAGGTCCTTTTGGACTGAAATTAGTTAAATTTTTAGTTTTTTTTTGGGTGTAGTAAAACTGCATTTACAGTTTTTCATTTCGTGATCCTGTTTCCTTTTAAAGGGACTTCAAAGTTTTAAAGGATACATTTTGTAAAATATTTCTGAAATATTTGTGCTTGTCCTGGTGTTGGCGAATGAAAGAGGAGGATCTCCCCTAATTTTACCATTTTTTTTTATTTTGCCATATCACTATAAAAGTCCTTTGAAAACTTTATCAAAATATTTTGTTGAAAACTTTTAATGATATTGAAGGATAAAGTTTTGAAAAGTTGTAACTTACCTCCTTTTTCCTGATATGTAAAAATAATAAAATAGGAAAATTAGGGGAGATCCTCCTCTTTCAGTTGCTATCACTAGTGGCATCCTACACTCAAAAAAACCTTGTAAAATTATAAGAAACATTTTTAACTTTTTTTTCTTTTGCTACCTCCTATTTGACAAAAATTTCGTTGTTATTTTACAAGCTTTTTACCAATAATTTTGTAATTTTACAAGCTTTTTACCAAAAAAATTGTAAATTTAAAATTTTTTCGCCGCGATTAAACTTACAAGGAGGTTTTGTAACTTGCTACCTCCTATTTTTGGCGAAATAAAACTTACAAGAAATTCTTGTAAATTTACTAGATTTTTTTTGTAAAAAATCTTGAAAATTTGTAAAATTACAAGAAAAACTGTAAATTTTGATCGAAAATTATTTTTAAAAAACGAGGAAAACTGTCAAATATTGGTAAAATGGTATTAAGAGACTTTTTCTTGTAATTTGACAAGGTTTTTTTTTAAGTGTAGGACAAGTACAAATATAAAAAAAATAAAAAATAAAAATTATAAAATTCAATTCTCTAAAACTTTGAAGTCCTTTTAAAAGGAAACAGGATCACGAAATAAAAAACTGTAAATGCAGTTTTACTACATTAAGTCTCCAGTTTCAAACGTATGTTATCCAGTTCATGTCAACGTCTTTTTTTAATTTTTGTCAGACGGTGTTATTTATATTGAAAACGCATTTAAAAACTTCAGTTGGCTATAAAAAAGAACTTGAGCTAAGTTTTCAAAGCTCTTCGGTGGTTTTGGTTTGCTCTTGGTATACTTTTTTTTTGGCCCAAGATACAAAATCGTGTTGCACAGTGTAATTTATGTCTAGTTAATAGCTTTCAATATGAAAAATTAGTTTAGCTTATAAAATAATTTGTAATTTTATAAACATTTTATTATTATTTGTTTATTATTTTATATATTTCTTGGCATGATTAAAAGTATTTTAGCCGGTTTTTGTTTTTGGCAGATTTATTTATTTTATTATTTATTTCTACTCGTTTATATCGGAAGTGTTTATAAATTATATTTCCTGTTGAAATTTATTATGAAAAAAATTTAAAAAAAAGTCTTGTAAATCTATAAATAAAATATCTATAGATCGATCGATCATAGAAGTAAGCAAACTGCAATTTCAATTTTCTTGTTTGTTTTTATTAAACGAAAATCTTTATTGTATTTTGAAAATAATTATGACATCATCTTTTATAAATAATAAGAAATACCTTTTTTGTTTGTGATTTTGGTGATAATACCCTTTGAACAAATTTTGAAAAGGGTATAAATTCCAAAAATTTAACAGTGGCAAATGTGCGAAGACACACAGGTAGTAAGGTAAGAGATGCCGCAACAAAGAATGTTAGCCAGGTTTGGAAACGTTAATCGATTGTTGTGTATTTATAACGGTGATGATATTTTTTCTAAAACCGATTACTCAATTATTCGACTACTTTTTATTCTTAAATTCGTTAAGGGTTGATACCTGCACTCAAAAAAAAAGTGAACTAAAATCTGGGAAAATTAGCTCAATTTTGAGAAAAAGAGGGAATGATGTGGCTCCAAAGATTTTTTTCTTGCTTTTAGTTCATAATTTTCCCAAAAATAAGGAAAACAAAGTCATTTAATTTCAAGCGAATTTTAACTAGAAAATGGGAAAAATTATACTTCACATATTAGAAATAGATTGAGTCTACCCCCTGGACCCATGGGTTCGGACCCCATTTAACTCGAGACCCCGTTGGGTCCTTTAAGGGTCCCCATATATTTTGAACCAAAACTTGTGTCCGTTTCGCTCTCACTTGCTTAGTTTTTGAGATACGGTAATAAGGGGCCTGATAGGGTCTTGAGAATCTTAAAACCCGGATAACTCAAATACATACTATTAATCGGAGGGCTTTCGGGTATTTTGCGGAAGTGTTCTACGAGTCAAGAGCTACAAAAATGCCGTTGGACCTTTTCTCGTGTTGGCAGTATTTACCGAGATATGTGCATATATAAAATCTCGGGAATTCCAAATTTTAGATCTAAAATTAGGGTCTTGAGACCGCGACAGATATGCAGAGCTAGGCTATTCCATAATTTTCTTTGTAGTCTTTCTTTTGAAAATTTCATCCGTTTCGCTCTATCTCGCTTAGTTTTTGAGATATCACCATTTTGAATTTTTAACTAAATTCTAAGAAGTTATTTACTAATTTCTCAGAAGTCATTAACTAAATTTTAAGAAGTACACATCCTCAATTCAAAGAAGAGAAATACGATGATGTTTTTTTTAGTAAATTTTAACTAAACTTGAACTAAATTGTTTTTTAAGAAATATATCTTAAAAATAAAGATACGATTATTAGATTTGTGGCAAATTTCTTTGGCAGTAAGAATTTTTTTCCTAATATTTAAAAAATCCATTTAAAGAAAACTATGAACTAATTATAAGTAAATGAACTAAAATTTTTTCCTCATAGCTAAGAAAATTTCTCATTTTTAAGTTAAATTTAACTAAATTTTAGGAAAATTCATGATAAATTTTCAAAGACATTTTTTCCTTAATTTTAGTAACAGAGTAACAGAATTCAAAAGAAAGTAGTGCCTGCAGTCAGTACCGTAGTACCAGGAATACCGGTATTCCCGGTATTACCGGGAAATGGTACCGGTTTCCCGGTTCTTGAATTATTCCCGGTATTCCTGGGAATAAAGGTATTCCCGGATCCGGTTCTGACGGTATTCCCGGGACTACCGGTATGCATATTTTGTAAAATTTTGTATAATTAAAATTTTTTCTTCGCTTTTACCAAAAAAAATACAAAACATGTGAAAAACACCATTTCCATTATTTTTATGAACTTAGGAAAAAAATAGTTACATGATCTTTAAATAATTTCTAAATATTTCTGAAATACTGATAAAATGGTGTAATTTAAATATTTTATTGTATAGTATTTTTTTGTTTATAGAGAACCGGTACCAGGATCAGAACCGGGAATACCGGTATTCCCGGGAATATATCTAGAACCGGGAAACCGGTTCCAGAACCGGGAATACCGGTATTCCCGGGAATACCGAGAACCGGGAAATGGGGGGGGGGGGGGGGGGCACTAAAAGAAAGCATTCGAAAATTTTCAATCGTTTGTTAGAAAAACACGCCGTCGCAAAATAATTTTTAATAATAACAAATTGAACTGTTACATCTCAATTTTTGATACCTGTAGAGCTGTGTCGTTCACGAACGAACTAGTTCAATTGAACTATTCACTTAACTGAGAGGTTTATCTAGTTCGTTCATTTTCGCTCTTTTAGGTCTTTTCGTTCATTTAGCTCATTATCATTACTTCATTTTGATCTTTCAGTTCATTCGTTTAATTTTTTTTTGTTAATTTTGTCAATAGGCGTTACTTTTCTCTTCTCTTTTGGCACGCTTTCTCAGCATTTATGTTTTTTTTTTTCAAAAATTCTATATGTTTTTTTTTAATTCATGTTTTTATTCAATATTTTTGTATTTTTTGAACGAACGCCAAAACACAGACATGATCAAAATGATTCGTTTACAAACTGTTGAACGAAAGCAAAAACTGACCGATTTGAACTAGATGAACGACCAATAGATATGATCAAAATGATTCGTTCACGAACTGTTGAACGAAGACCACAAAAGAGCGATTGAACTAGATGAACGAACTAGGTCTTTTATCTGAAATGAACGAAAATGAGCGCTCACTCAATTGAATGATTAAGCACAAGTCTAGATACCTGCGCCTCTATTATACTCTATGGGGGCAACCCTAGGACAGTTAGAGCGGTGGGAGAAAATTTTTAAGAAATGTCATCTCTGTATGGCAGCTTGATCAATGTATAAAAGGCTTAAAAAAGATTTTGTGCGTATTTTTTTCAAACATATAAGAGGAGTTCCGTCTAAGACTTAAATTTTACAATGTTTAAAAAAAATCGGTGATGATTTTTTGTAACAAGAAAATTTAATATGGTCCAAAAAATCTATAATCAACAAAATTTTTTAACCCGCCTCTGATTTTATGATGACTCATCAAGTGGGCTTTCATTTAAAAAAAATTTCATCCGATTTCGTGTAAAGCCTTAGATGTGCCAGATCAAAACAGGTTTAGATAAAATCATCGCGCTTTCCGCTCAGAATGGCTTACAGTAAAAAGTCAAAAAGCAAATCAGTTCTACTCGTTAAGGCACGACTTTTGGTGTATTAAAATGAACATGATGCATTAATTGCTACACTCAAAATAATAACTCTGTTAAATTACAGAAAAACTCTGCTAATTTAACAGAGTACACCATACTTTTCCAGCTAACAACATTTCTTGGTAATTTTACTAAAAAACTCTGTAAAATGATTTTGACAGAAAAAAACTGTTAATTTACAGAGTTTATAGTAAAATATTGGTTAAATATGAAAGCTTTTTTACAGAGAAAACTCTGTAATTTTACTATAAAACTCTGTAAAATGATTTGGACAAAAAAACTGTTAATTTACAGAGTTTCCAGTAAAATATTGGTTAAATAAACCTCCATTTAGCAAAGAAAACTATGTAAATTTGCATATATTTGTAAAATACATTTGATGCAAAAAAAAAATTGCAGAAAAAACTCTGTAAATTTACAGAGTTTAGTCAAATGCATGTTATTTTGAAAATTTTTTATAAGATTTCTGAAAAAAAAATTTTGATAACTTTTTTTGCTACTTTTTCAACTTTTTCTCAAAAAAAAATATACAGATAAAATTTTGATGTTTGGTAACAAAAACAACTCAAAACAGAAAACTTGTTTGGTTATAAAAAAATACGAAGTATTTTGCTTAGATCTGTATTTTAGCAGAAAACTCTGTTAATTATCTGTAAAATTAAGATTACAAAGTAAAAAGTAATATAACAGAGAAAACTTTGTTTTTTTATCACAACAAAAGTAGTTTCTTTAAATCTGTATTTTGACAGAAAACTCTGTCAAATATCTGTTGAATTGAGATTAAAGTCATTTTACAGAGCATTTTACAGAGTTATTATTTTGAGTGTACTAAAAAAATAGGAAACAGATTTGCAAATTTCGCACTATTTTCAAAAATGCCATAAAATTTTTGCAATTTATTTTTTATAAACCCGCCTGTGATTTTTTTATGTAAACTTACAAAAACTCGGTTTACGCAAGAGTCCACCAAATTTCGAATGAAAACGCGAATGTGCCTCGTAAAAAAATGGTATTTTAAAAAAATTACGTTTTTTCTTTCGAACTTTGATCTGCTGAAACTCCTTAACTATTCTTGGCACACTAACGGGATTAATTCCAAAATGTTAAGAATTACAACAGCTACCAACTCTAGTTCAACTTTTTTCATTTTATAGAGGGGGCCGAAATCCCTGATCAAAAAACCTCGAAAATTTAAAAACTCTTAATTTTTGGTTTCAAAACTTAACCGTCTCATAACTTCTTACCAAGCGATGAAGCATCTATCAAACCAACATTAAAATAATCTCTTATATGTTCTGACTTTGTGTTATGCCGGAAAAGATTGATATATAAGGAGAACTTAAAAAAAGCGAAAGAAGGTAAAAACTATGGATTATTTCAAGCCATTTTTATCGATTTTTCAACTTTAACCCTCTGTAACTTTTACGGATAAAGTGGGGTAATCATTAAACAATGCTCAGTGATGGTTCAAAGTCTTGTTTACACAACTGCATTTACAGTTTTTCTAAATTCCAAAAACTGACGGTTTTTTAAACATTTATTTCAGTTTCACTGAGTTAAAATTTAAAAAAGATTTTGTGATAAAAAAACGAGTTTAATTTTTTTTATGAAAAATATTTAATATTTTTTTTAAAGTGTTATTTTTTTTTAAATATGCAGTTTCTCAATAATTTTTTTTTATGTTTTAAAAAAAATATATTTCTTTAAAAAAAAACTTGAACAATTTTCTTGAAAACATGATAACTACACTTTTCTGTAAAACTAGCAAAATAATCACCTGATTTCTTTTATTTTCTAAAACTAAATGACAGAGAGTTCAGTTAAAATGTCCATTTCAGTAGAAAAATCTGAATAATATGACCCTTATTCGATTTAAACGTAATTTACAGTTCTACGCGGTAAAGTTTCTTAAAAATTCAATCGGTCTATTTTAAATTTCAACGGTTTATATAAAAAAACGTACTCTTATTAAAATATTTGACATATTTGAGTACTGTTCTTTAAATATGTATGTGACATTTTTTCCCTTAACCCGTATATTATTAAAAACCACTTGAAAAAGAATCAAATTTAACCCAATTTTAATAAGTCTTAATTAAAAAACGATTATGTTTTAAAATGTAAAAATCACACATCTCTGCACTTCTGGATTAAACTTAAAACATTTCAATTAGCAGTGGAGTTTTAATTTTTTGGTTTTTTAAATTGAAAAATAATAAAATATCATCACTGTTGTAAACGATACGGTCGATTAAACCTTACAGTGACTGTCATTAATATTCGGTTATATCTAACAAGGGAGGTCTTTCAGAGGGCACCCACCAAATGTCCTGCAACTTGTATATGGGAAAGAGGGGAGGAAAATAAATTTTATCTGTGTTCTTAGCTGCCCAATCTCACATTTAGCGGGTCAAAGGGGATGGAGAAAAACGAGTTTTGTTCGGTTTTTTGAAGGAAAAATGTCTCAGAATCTGAGATTTGTTTCTATAGGAAAAATGTCTCAGAATCTGAGACTTTTTCTATAGGAAATATGTCTCAGAATCTGAGACTTTTTTTTATAGGAAAAATGTCTTAGAATCTGATATTTTTTCTACAGGAAAAATGTCTCAAAATCTGAGACTTTTTTTGTAGCAAAAATGTCTCAGAATCTGAGACTTTTTCTATAGGAAAAATGTTTCAGAATCTGATACTCTTTCTATAGGAAAATGTCTCAGAATCTGAGACTTTTTCTATAGGAAAAATGTCTTAGAATCTGAGATTCTTTCTATAGGAAAAATGTCTCAAAATCTGAGACTTTTTCTATAGCAAAAATATCTCAGAATTTTCTATAGGAAAAATGGCTCAGAATCTAAGACTTTTTCTATAGGAAAAATTATTCCTATAGAAAATTCGCAGAATCTGAGACTTTTTGTATTTTAAAAAGATCTCAGAATCTAACAAGGGAAGTATCTCAACCCTTATGAACCGATTTGCATGAAACTTGAAATATATATAAAAAAAGACCATTCTGAGGGTGGGGTGTCTCGGCTTATCGGCCATATCGGGGATTTAGGGGTTCAAAACATGGGTCAAAAAATGGCGAAAAAATCGTTTTTTGGATTTTTCAGCCATTTCTTTCTAAGAACCTATATGATGTTTGCATATGAGAAGATAGGTTAAATGAGACCTCTTGATTCCAAATCTGCCATCCAAATTTTCCTAACGCGTAACGTTTTTGAAATATGGTCGTTTGAAAAACTCAGACTCCACTGTAAAGCATTTACTTATATTCTTTTTAAATCACACTAACATTTTCAAACACGAATATCTCGAAAACGGAATATGCTAGAAAAATTTTGATAACAGTTTTGGAATCAGGAGGTACATTTTATATATAATCAAGTCCTCTTTTGTGGAAGCAACGAACGAATAAGGAGTGAGATCATAAAAATGTTAACACACATTTTTGCCTACAACTTTGGTGTAAAGCTTCCAAATTTTTTTTTTTTCGGCAGTTTACATTTTAAAAATATGTCAGTTAATAAATTAATTTACATCATGAGTTTTAATTTGCAATTTTTTACACAATGGACGATGAAAGAAAAGTGCGTTCAAAAATAATTAAATATTTTCAACAAAACCAAACATGGACATACAAAAAAATTGCCAAAGAAACTAATGTATGCCGCCAAACAGTTTCAAAAGTGGTAAAAAGGTATCTGGAACACCTAACAATTGAAAGGAAGCCGGGAACAGGAACAACGACTGGTTATCGTAACATTGGTAAGGCATATAAAGTTAAAAGCATCCTTAAGAGAGCTCCTAACACATCTGGCAGAAAAACAGCTCGGTTAGCCCAATGCTCAGACTTTTTTGTACGTAAAGTGAAACGTAAGGCGGGACTAAAGTCCTACAAAGTTCAAAAAGTTCCCGATAGAAACGCTTTTAAAAATTTGGAGGCCAAAACCAGAGCTAGAAAATTGAAATCAAATTTTATAAAAAAATACAACTGTTGTGTAATGGACGACGAAACTTATGTCCTGGCTGATTTTGCGCAGCTCCCTGGTCAAGAATTTTATGTTTCCGATGTTCGAGGAAATGTTGCGGAAAAATTTCGGTCAAAAAAGCAAACGAAATTCCCCAAAAAATTCCTAGTATGGCAAGCCATATGTAGCTGCGGCCAAAGAAGCCAGTCATTTGTGACATCTGGCTTTATAAACAGCGAAATTTATATCAAGGAGTGTTTGCAGAAGAGACTTCTTCCGTTCTTGAGTCAGCACAATGTATCCACTTACTTTTGGCCCGATTTAGCATCTTGTCACTACAGCAAGAAAGCGCTGGAGTGGTATAATGATAATAATGTGGTTTTTGTACCAAGAGAGGCAAATCCACCAAACTGCCCGGAGCTCAGGCCAGTGGAGAGATATTGGGCTCTTGTTAAAAAAGAATTAAAGGGCACAAAAAAGGTCTCCCAGGACATGCAAGATTTCAAACGTAGATGGACCACCTGCTCTAAAAAGGTGACAGAAACTACCATAAAAGCCTTAATGGGAGGGTTTCCGGAAAAAGTGGATAACTTTGTTCGTAGTGGTTAGAGTTCCATGCGGTTTTTTTGTTATGATTTTGTATTAAATTTTATTTAATAAAAATTTGGTTTGAAGTCTTAAAATTCAGTAGTCTGTTTTTTATTTAACTTTATGTGTGTTAACATTTTTATGATTTCACTCCTTATGTAACAGTGGACCCTTTTAACATCGAATATCTTCAAAACGATACGTGCCAGAAAAATTTGGATGGCATATTTGTAATCAGGAGACCAAAATCTATAAGGATCAGTTAGACATTTCACTGGGAGATTTTTGGTGTCGAACAGTGTAATGCAAACAATTTTGGAGTCTGTCTTTACCTCCCTACAACCGGTAAAAGTTCGCAATCGTAGTGTATTTTGTCAATAAAAAATATTTTTTGTTTCGACCGCTATTGGAGTCAAAATTTGCGGAATATTTAGCACATTAAGGAAAATATATTTAAAAAGTTTTCGTGGAATAATTTTAGTCCACCAGAGCATTTAAAGAAAAAAAAAATTTTTTGGCAATATTGAACTTTAAGTTTTTATATTGACGCGGATGTTACACAATGAAGTTCAAAAGGGTATTTTTAAATCGTTCATGTTCTTTTAGAAAGCCACTTGAAAAAAAGTTGAAAAAAAGTCGAAAAAATAAATTTATTTTACTAGTTTTTGCAACAAAAATTGAATAAGTGGTTTAAATTTCATAATGCAAGTATTTTTCCTTTAATGCACTCCACATTATGCAAATTTTGACACCAATTGCAGCCAAAACAAAAAATATTTTTTTTTTTTGACAAAATACGATTGCGATTACTGGGAGGCAAAAAGAAATTTCAATTTTTTTTGGATTATTTTTCCCATTATCAGCTCTTGAAGGAGCATCGTTTTTTTGCTACACACAAAAAAAAACTTGTCAAATTACTAGAAAAAGTCGCGTTATCCCATTTTACCAATATTTGACAGTTTTTCTTGTTTTTTAACAAAAAATTTTCGATCGAAATTTAAATTTATTTTGTAATTTTACAAAATTTTACAAAAATTTTTGTAATTTTACAAATTTTCAACATTTTTTTACAAAAAAAATCTAGTCAGTTCACGAGATTTCCTTGTAAGTTTTATTGCGCTGAAAAAGTTGTAAATTTACAGTTTATTGGTAAAAATCTTGTAAAATTACAAAAAAGCTCGTAATTTTTACTAGGAATTCTCGTAAAATAGGAGGTAGCAATAAATCTTGTAAAAACACGAAACCTCTTTGTAAGTTTTATGGCGTTAAAAAATTTCTAAATTTACAATTTTATTGGTAAAAAGCTTGTAAAATTACAAAATTATTGGTAAAAAGCTTGTAAAATTACAAGGAATTGTTGTAAAATTGGAGGTAGCAAAAAAAAAAAGTTACAAACTTTTGTTGTCGTTTTACAAGTTTTGTTTTTTTTTGAGTGTATTACCTTAAATTTTATTTTCCGGGACAGGCTACTGTACCCGACACTGGTAGATGTCAATAGGGTTACTTTTCCCAATGCGGTTTTTGTTTAAAAATTCATTTATTATGCGTTTTGCACTTAAGTTATACAATTTTATCATTATTTAAATAATTTTCCAATATCCACGCCCCCAAAAGAGGGCGGACCGAAAAAAACAAATCTTCCAATCCCCGGGATTCAAGGGCAGCTCCTAGAACTTCTTCCAACATTAATGATTAATTTGCTTAATAAAAGTATAATAAAACCTGTAAAAAACTACGCTTTTTTTTGTGCCAAACTTCAGGAGCTTAGCCCTTTATTTTGGGCTGCCTTCCACAGACAGACGGACGGACATCGCTAGAATGTCTTAGAATCGCTCACTAATCAACTACTTTATGTTGCACACACTCAGAAAAAAAATTAACTAAAAAATGGAAAAACTAACTAAATTCAAGGAATATTGATAATGATTTAGCTCCATTGCCATGTTTTTCTTCTTTTAAGTTCATATTTTTCTTAAAAATTTGGAAAAAATAAAAAATTTTATATTATGCCAATTTGAACTAAAAAATGGGAAAAATTTTATTTCAATTTAGTTCATACACATTTGAGGACCCGATTGGGTGAAGGCCCCAATTGGGCTCTGACCGATAGGTTCAGACCCCGATGGGCCCAGACCCAGTTGGGTTCCTTAAGAATCTTCATATTTTTTTATCCAAAATTTTTGTCCGTTTAGCTCTACCTTGCTTAGTTTTTGAGATACATGAATTTAGGGGACCACTGGGGTCTGAGAATTTTAAAAACTTGATAACTTTAAAACTATTACTCGAAGCTTTTCAGTATTTGGTGGCCTTGTTCTCCGTGTTAAGGGCTACAAAAATGTTTTTGGACTTTTTGTTGTGTTGGCATTACTTACCGAGATATGAGTATTTTAAAATTTTTGGGAATGCCAACTTTTTTAAATCCAAAGTTAGGACTCATTGGGGTCCACACATGTGAAGAACCAAAAATGGTCTCTATTTTGCTCTATCTGGCTTAGTTTTCGAGATATCGCCATTTTAAGTTTTTGAAAAAAAAAAAAATTTTAAATTTTACTAAAATAGTGGAAAAAACTTCCTTAAATCTAAGAAAATGAACAAATTAGTAGAAAATTACGTCCTAAAACTAAAGAAGAGGAATATGTCTTAAAAATAAAGATTTTTGTCATATATTGAGGGAAAATTTCTTTGGCGGTAAGAATTTCTTCCATGTATTTGGGAATTCCATTTAAGGAAAATAATGGACTATTTAACAGTACATGAACTTAAATTTTTTCCTAACACTGAAGAAAATTTCTCAACTTTTAGTTAAATTTAACTAAATTGTGTGAAAATTTATAAACTATTTTGAAGAAAATTTTTCCAAAGTTTAAGTTAAGTTTTTTTTTTTGAGTGCACGGAATGACAAAGTGAGTATGCCCCCATACCGTGTTTGGAGGGTATAAAAACTGATAGACAGGGGGTATTTTATTTTTGGCTCTACTTTCAGAATTGATCGGTCTAGTCCATGTGTACAAAAGTGTGTCGGACGGTGTAATTCAACCCAACGTGCGTTGTCAATTTCTTGGGTAGTTTTCATTATATTCAAAAACTGACACATAAAAACCGAATATTAATGACAGTCACTGTATTTGTGTTTTTTTCTGGGATATTTTCGGTCCCTTGCAACAATGGTCGTGTTTTTTTTTTGATATTTTTTGGTAACATGTTGTTGGTTAAGTTGTATTGGCATTGTTAAGTGGATTTGTTGGATTTTTTGAGATTTTTTTTTTTTGTATTGTGGTTGTTTTGTTGTAACACGATCCATTGGTGCCAATGGTTATGGACAAATAAATATAAATGTAAGTGAATATTTTTTTGGTGACTTTTTTTTTGAATTTTTGTTTCAAGATGATAATGATGCCGTTTACAAGAAGTCACAAAAAAAAACACGAAATTAATGGCAATAAAAAATTGTTGAAAGTTGTTACATTAATTTTTATTATTAAATTATTATTTCTTTAAAAATACAATACGCATGTGCAGCAGCTTGACTTGTTATTAAATTTTAGTTTTACAAAAAAAAAAATTTATAAAATAAAAAATTTTTATAAAAATTTTCCATGACAAATATAATTAGGCTTGGTAATAAAAATATATGATAATATTTATTGCATCAACTTTTTTTTTTAATTTTTTTCATCATTATTTTTTATTATTATTTTAATTTGGGTTTTTTATATTAAAAACAATTAATTTAAATTACAAAAAAAAAAAATATTTAATTATTTGTTTCTATTTTATTTTTTATCTATTAATTGTTTTCTTTTTTCACATTTTTTTTTATAAATTACAAATTATTTTATTTGTTTTTTCTTTTTTGTTATAGGTCAAAATAAATTAAACAATTTTTATTAAAAATTCACCAAGTTTCGTACTTTTTTTTATATTTATTATTTAAAAACTTCTATTTCTTTTCAAAATTCACCGTTTTTAAAACGTTTTCTTTTTTTTTTTGTTATTTTATATTTTTTCAATATTCAATCAATTTTTCTTTTCAATTTAATTTTATTTCGCTTTGCGATGTTTTCTTCTTCAGATGCTTTAAAGGACTAGTGATTTTCACAAAAAGCAAAAGTATTTGAAGTCTTTTTCACAGTACGTGTCGTATTTCTCATTTGTTTGTTGTATTATATTTATTTTTTCTCATATCGCGTTTATCTCAGATACAAAACAAATTTTAATTTGTTTCGCAGCATGTTTAGTTGCAATATGTTGCTAAACATTGTTGTTTTTAAATTATGTTTAGTATACTACGTGAAGTTAGATCATGTTGATAAGCAGAAAGAAATATATTAAAAAATGTAAACATTTAACATGTTTTTAAGTATCCATAAGATACTTTCTATTTGCCCTCTCTCTCAGTGTGTTAAAAGTGTTGCTAATTTAGTGATTTTTTATGGCATGAACAGAGAAAGCACGTTGTTAGAGAAAATAAACCCAAAAATGTTGTTTTGGGAAAATTGTTTTGGGAAAATTGTTGTTTTGGAAAAAATTGCAGAACACATTATGATTGCAGAACACATTATTATTGTCATTTAATTGGTATCACTAATTGTGGTTTTGCTATTGTGAATGCAAATGCTCAAAATGCTTAAAAAAAAACTTCGTTGTCCTCAAAATAATAACAAAATATCCCTACACCGAAAAAAAATCCATGCGTAAAATACATTAACCCTTTCGCATAACGAAAAATATTCGTAAAATTCACGAAACAAAAATTTTCGAAAATTTTTTTTGGTATTTTTTTTTTTTAAATCATTTTTACCGAAATTCTTTGCCGTAAAACGTAAAAAAAAAACAGTTAGTATCTTGGATGCAGAGCTTCGAAGAATGAAATCCTTTTCGAATGAATTCTCAAAAAAATCCATTCGATTTTCATAGTCAGTGAATGCATTCGATTTCATAAATCAACATTGAATGCAATCTTAGGAATTCATTCGATTGAATGGAAAAAAATTAATGCATTCGATTTCTTGTTCATTCGATTTAGAAAAATCGAATGCATTCGATTTTTTATCATTCCACTGCGAATGCAATCGATTTTTTAAATAGATAGACCCAGGGGCGTATCCAGGATTTTATTTCGGTGGGGGCCCAACATTTTTTTTAAATTTTTTTTTTACAAAAAATTTACATATCAGCACATGTTTAAGAATTTTTCTCGATCTTTAACTGAATGTATCACAATCAGATTCTTCATTTTTGTGTAAGTTTAAACTGGAAAAAAATTAAAATTTTTTTAATATTTTAAAATTTTTTGAGAAACTTAAACCTTTTTTTAAAATGTGAATTGTATCAGATGCTGATACATTTTACCAAAATAGGTTATCAGCATCTGAATTTTTTTTCAAAGAATAGTCTAAGATTTTATGACAATTTCCAGTTAAGACAGTTTTTGTTATAGAAAAAGTCAAAGACTCTAAATCATATTTCCAATGGAAAACGTTTCTCTTGAAAAAGTCATTTTAAAAAATGATTCTGTAAACATATTCATAAAATAATTTTCCAAAAGAAAAGACTCCGATTGTAAGACATTTTCCCAGAATCTGAAATATTTCTAGTCTAGCACATTTACTCAGATTCTGAAACATTATACACAAAAAGTTTTAGATTCTGAGAATATCTTCGCTTTTTCTATAAGAAAAATAATTCAGAATCTGAGACCTAGATTCTAAAACCTTTTTCCTAAAGAAAAACTCTCGGATTCTGAGAAAATTTTCTTATAGAAAAAGTCTTAAATTCTAAGACATGTTTCCTATAGAAAAAGTTTCAGATTCTTCGACATTTTTCCTATAGAAAATATCTGAGATTCTCAGACATTTTTTCTACTGAAAATTTCTTAGATTTTGAGACATTTTTTTTCGAAAAAGTCTCAGATGCTTAAACATTTGTCCTATAGAAAAATTTTCAAATTCTTAGACATTTTCCTATAGAACAAGTCTCAGATTCTGAGAAATTTTGCCTATAGGAAATTGACAGATTATGAAACATTTTTCATATAGAAAAAGCTTCGGATTCTAAGATATTTTTCCTAAAGAAAAAGTCTCAGGTTCTGAAATATTTTTCCCATAGAAAAATACTTAGATTCTGAGACATTGTTCTTATAGAAAAGTATATTCTTACAATAGAAAAAGTCTTAGATTTTGAGCATTTTTCTGCACCAAAAGTCTCAGCTTGTGTCTCTGACAATGAGACATTTTTCCTATACACAAAATCTTAGATTTAGAGATAATTTTCCTTAAGAAAAATTCGTTGATTCTGAGACAGTATAAAATTCAGAGACATTTTCCAAGATTGTAAGAAAAATTCTGAGAAATTTTCCTACAGAAAATTTTCAGATTCTAAAACATTTTTCATATAGAATAGCCTCAGATTCTAAGAATTTTTTTTATAGAAAAAATCTCAGATTTTTAGACATTTTTCAGATTCAGAGACATTGTTCCTATAGAAAGTTCTCAGATTCTGAAACATTTTTCATATAGAAAAGCCTCAGATTCTGGAATTCTTTATAGAAAAAGTCTCAGATTCTGAGACATTTTTCCTATAGAAAAAGTCATAGATTCTGAGAAAAAGGCCAATATTTTAAGACATTATTACTATAAAAAAGTCTTCGATTCTCAGACATTTTTCTTATAGAAAGTTTTAGATTCTAAGACATTTTTTTTTAGAAAAGAGTATGATTCTGAGACATTGTTTTTTAAGATTTGACTACATTTTACTTACAATTAGGTCCATTTTTTGTGTACATAAAACTTCAGGTTCTAAGATATTTTTCATTAGAATCTTAAGTTGAAAAGTTTCAAATTCTAAGAAAAAATTTTCAGATTTTGAGATTCTTTTAACAGAAAAATTTTCAGTTTCAAAACATTTTTCTTCAAAAAATTTTAGATTCTTAATGTTTTTCGATTTTTTAATATTGTACTTGTTAGTTGATACCAAATCCTAAAATTTGTGAAACCATTCCGGGCCCCCCCCCCCCCCTGTATACGCCACTGCCAGTAAGTACACGGCAGTTCCATCTGGTGAGTGAGAGTAAGTATTCAGTTTTTCTTAGATTGTAGAATGCCCACAATCTTCTACTGATCGCACTTTTTGTTGGCTCTCTTCACTTTCTATTAGCCATTGCAGTGTTTTGAATGTCGCGTAGCGATCTGAAGTGCTGGATTGGTGGATCAATATGCACAGAAATACCAATACCATCAGCACCTTGTTTCGCGAGCTCGTCCGCTCTCTCGTTTCCTTGAATACCTATGTGACCTGGTACCCATATTAGTTTCACCTTGTTCATACTCCCTAAACTTTGTAAGTTCTCGAAGCATTCGAAAACTACTTTCGACTTGATGTAAAAGCTTTTAAGAGCTTTTAGAGCAGCTTGGCTGTCAACATAAATGTTAAATTCTCTTGTCTCATCACCGAACTGTAAAGCCGCCCTGCTTATGGCAACTATTTCGGCCTGGAAAATGCTGGAGTCCAATGGAAGGATAAAAGTCTTCTCTAAATCTCGCAAACTCGTTGAAAACCCTGCACCGACTCCCATGGATTGTTTGGAGCCGTCTGTGAATATGTTAATAGCGTTCATTGGGGGTTTTGCCAGTTTGACCAAAATTCTCGAGTCGGAAATTCTACGTCGTATTTCCGGTCGAAAATAAGTTTGGGCACTCTGTAATCGGTGGCAATATCATTTAAATTGTCCATGTTACTGTGTCCAAAATTGCGTTGCCTGAATAAATTTGACTCTTTGAGACGAAGGCAGGACTTATAAGCCTCCCCCTTTGCAAAGATGTCAATTGGTATCAGGTGCAGTAGCGTGTCAATAGATTCAGCTGATGTTGTTCTCAGAGCGCCTGTGATGTTGAATTCTCTGAAATTTAAAGTGCGTCACATTACGCTCCAGTGCGTTGTACCAGACCATAACACCATACAGTAAGATTGGTCTTACTACAGAAGTATAAATCCAGTAAGTGATCCTTGGTTCCAGTCCCCAAGTTGCGCCAAACATTTTTTTGCATGCGTAGAAGGCGTTGTATGCCTTCTTGACCCTTTCTTCGGTGTTTTGTGTCCATGCCAGTTTACTGTCTAAAATGATTCCTAAAAATTTCGCTTGGTTTGATAAAGGAATTCTAACTCCGTTTATCTCGACCTTAGTGTGCAATTACAATTCTGGCGTTGGCCTTGAATTTTGCTCGCTTCCATACATTTTGTATGTAGAACAAAATTCAAAGCCAACGCTAGCGTTTCAAAGCCAGAATAGAATCAATTCTATTTTCTTGGCTTTGCTCTCTCGTGAGAATTTTTTTCTCGCTTTGGCGTTGCCAGTCTTTTACAAAAAAAGGGTTGATTTTGTGATGTGTTTCATATCTTGTTTATGAAACACATCTGTGTATTAGAAAATTAGAAGAAAAGTACATATAAAAGAAAGTGAAAATATAATTTACTGCCAATTATTATAAAAAAAAAACAAATATCAAAAAAATATCATTAAAAAAACCAAAGGAGTTTTATGTTTCACCGAAAAAAAATAATTTTCAGGAAAAATTTATTTTTCTTCCACCAAATAATTATATTTCTGTTCTTCTTTGTGTGTGTGTATACAAACAAACGCCAGAACAAAATTCAAAGCCAAAGCCTTTGTTTAAATCAAACGCCCTCTATTTACACAAAATTCAAAGCCAACGCCAGAATTGTACACTGAAAGAATTATTGTTCATAATATCTATGAACATATTTCATAAAACCAAATTCATAGAATCTATGAAACAATTCATTGGCTGAATGAATATTCATTAGTATTTTGAAATATTTCATAGAATTTTATTCATAGATTTTGTAAGATTCATAGAAAAAATTCATAGAAAAAAAATGTCATAAATAATTTTTTAAAAACTAAAATAATGTTACAATAATTAAATAATTTGAATAAATATATTTAAAAAATAGAAAAAATATAGAAAAAACATAAAAAACGTAAAAAAAAACAAAAAATATTTCTGCCCAGGCGGGGTTCGAACCCAAGACCTACCGGCTGGGAAATTTATAATCGACGCCTTAGCCAGAAGCACCACCAAAGGAGAAAACCCTCGCCGACTAACACTTAGTTTTGTAATGTTCGTTATTTTTTTTTTTTGCAAATACACAAACATTTTGTTTTCTACAAACATACACACAGATTTTGGCAGAGCATTGCGGCAGAGCATAATATTTTAAAGCAGGATATTTAACAAAATAGATTTTAAGTGTTATAACTTGTTTATTTACTTTAGCTCAGTGGTTAGAGACTAAGCTTCACGAACAACTGGTATTGTGTTCGAATCTCGGTGGGGATCAGTTAAAAATAAATAAATTTTTAAAAATAGAATATTGTAAATAAATAAAAATAAAATAATAAAGTAAATAAAAATTAAATAATAAAATAAAAAAAAAATAGAATTGAACAATAAAATTTTTTTTCCATAGCCTATGAACTTTTTCATAGGTATCTGGTTTCTATGAATTTGATTCATAGATTCTATGAAGGGCATCATTGGCTCACTTCTAATGATTTTTTTCATAGAATCTATGTACGTTTTCATAGCCGTAATGAACAAAATTCTTTCAGTGTAATTGCACACTTAAACGTCTCTATTTTGTACCTGTTCGTAAAAAGTACCATTTCCGTTTTTTCCGGGTTAACGTTTAGGCCATTATTATTAGCCCATTTCCAAATTTGCCTCAGTGACACTTCCAAAAGTTCCGATACTGTGCCCAAAAACTTTCCACACGACATAATGACAACGTTGTCTGCATAAGCTACCACTGTTGTCCCTTGCGTTGATTGCTGTTGTTCAGGCGTTTTTTTTTACAAAACAAAATTTTGTGCAATTTACAAAACAAAATTTTGTGCAATCAGAAAGCAATAATGCAGACACATTTCCTATTGAAAAATTCCCAGAATCTTCCAACAGAAAATTTTCAGTTCTCAAAAATTTCAGGTTGTGATCACTGTTGCCAGATTTGACAATTTCTCTGCATTTTGACGATTTTTACTCCCCTAAATAGCAAAATGACGATTTGACGATTTTTGCCTAAAAAATGACGATTTTTTAAAATAACAAAACCTGAAAATTTTGTCTACTTTTTAATAAAACTTTAGCATTCAATAAATATTTTTTGCTTATTGTTAGTTAAAAAAGTATCCACCAATATTTTTGTACAAAAAGGGACAAAAGAGACAAGTAAGAGTGTTACATTCACTTTTTCCCTCCAAAATGTAAAAAAATTATATGGAGTTTTTTGGCGGAAGACACCTTTTTTTCGTGATAAATGCTTACAAATAGATTAATTATGATATTTACACAATTTTATCATTACTATTTTTTTTATAGAAGTGTCCACAAAAAAGAGCGGACAAAAACAATAAAATTTTTAATTAACTTGACCCAACTGCATGACCTTTTCTTTCATAAAAATATTTCATATGCTTAAAAAGTTAACAAAAAAAGTTAATAAGTAAAAAAAAAATCTAAGGTAATTTTAGTGTTACAAGGCGGAACCCAGGTCTGGTTTTGTCAATTTTCAAACTGAACCATCCGATGGCCATAAGATACATATATTTCTTCCAAACTGCATGGATTTAGCTCCTTTGGTTTGGACTGCATCATGTCTTTAACAAACGGGCGGACATCGCTTGAATAAATCTTTAATCAACGATAAATAAACCTTTTCTATTTTGACGATTTTTTACGATTTTATCAAATGGGATAACGATTTTGACGATTTTTTTTATAAAAATTTTTGACGATTTTGTACCCAACAATTCTGGCAACCCTGGTTGTGATATAGTTCTATAGAAAAGTTCTTAAACATTTTCCTATAAAAAAATAGGGCTGTCAAACGGGATCGATTTTTTAAAATCCCGGGATTCGGGATTTGAAAATCAAAATCCCGGGATCCCGGGATTTTTCGGGATCACGGGATTTTTGAAGATAATTTTCGGGCGTAAATTTCTTTGATTATAAAAGTAAAAAAATTGTAAACTCTTTATGTTTCAATTTTATTGTGCATATTAGGGGCTACTGTGGGTTAAGCAGGGAGTCGTTGGTTTGTTTCCCACGAAAACCCTTGGATCGATTTCGCTATAACGAAATTATTAAAAAAATGATTTTTAATTATTCTGATTGTTATTTAAAGGCAATTAAAAAATTAAGTATACGTCACTTATGCAGTTTTCAAGTAATTATTACACTGAAAGAATTTTGTTCATTACGGCTATGAAAACGTACATTGATTCTATGAAAAAAATCATTAGAAGTGAGCCAATGATGCCCTTC
Organism: Pegoplata infirma; assembly: GCA_963921195.1. NCBI lineage: Eukaryota > Metazoa > Arthropoda > Insecta > Diptera > Anthomyiidae > Pegoplata > Pegoplata infirma. The sequence goes on from OY992538.1 coordinate 86,552,762, forward strand.
ATAGAATCTATGAAACAAATTCATAGAAACCAGAAACCTATGAAAAAGTTTATAGGCTACGGAAAAAAAAAATATTATTTAATTCTATTTTTATTTATTTTATTATTTCAATTTCAATTTTATTTTTTACTTTATTTTTATTTATTTCTATTATTTTATTTATTTACAATTTTCTATTTTTAAAAATTTATATGTTTTTTTAACTTATCCTCACCGAGATTCGAACATAGAACCTGTTGTTCGTAAAGCTTAGTCTCTAGCCACTTAGCTAAATTATATAAACAAGTAAGGACACTTAAAATCAGTTTTGATTAATATTCTGCTAACATATTGAGTTTGTGTCTATGCTCTGTCACAATGCTCTACCAAAAGCTGTGTGTGTGTTTGTAGAAATCAAATATTTTGTTTATTTACAAAAATGAAGCGTTATAAAACCAAGCGTTAGTTGGCGAGATTTTTCTTCTTTGGTGGCGCTGATAGCTAAGGCGTCGACAATTACCACTTCAGCCGGTAGGTCTTGGGTTCGAGCCCCGGTCAGGTCAGCAATGATATTTTTTTTTAATGTTTTTTTATTTTTTTTTTTTATTTTTTTAATAAATTTATGCTACTATTTTAATTATTGTAACATTATTTTAATTATTGAAAAAATAAAAAGGCATATTGATGGCATTTTCTCTATGAATGACATTCATTAATTCTATGAATTTTTTCTATGAATTTAATAAAATCTATGAATAAAATTCTATGAAATATTTCAGAATACTAATGAATATTCATTCAGCCAATGAATTGTTTCATTGATTCTATGAATTTTGTTTTATGAAATTTGTTCATAGATATAATGAACAATAATTCTTTCAGTGTAGTATTAACAAGTAAAAAAGTTAAATTCGGCCTTGCCGAATGTAGTGATACCCTCCATAATTTCAAAAAGATTATTGCAAAAAACTTTATTTAAAAGGAAATTACTTTTGAAAAAAAAAAATTTTTGAAAAAAAAATTTCCGCGAAAAAAAAAATTTGTTAAAAAAAAATCCGCGATTTTTTTTTTTTTTTGTAAAAAAAAAAAGTTTGTACTTGTTTAAATACCATTTGGTGTTCAATTATGTTCACGTATGTGAACCAGAAGCCGAATTAAAGCATTTTGTACTTTTAGGTTATGTTAAATGTACTGAAATTTTTGAGGTGTGCTTACATTTTCGTTCATAACTTTTGAACCGCTGAACCGATATCGCTCAAATGCAATACCAAACTTCTCGGGAGAACTTCCAATAAATATGTTAAGTTTCAGTCATCTCTGTGCAATATTTTGTCCGCGACAGCATTTTCCACAGACAGACGGACAGACGGACATCGCTAGAATGTCTTAAAATCGATCGGGGATCATGAATATATATACTTTATGGGGTCCCAGATCGATATTTCGATGAGTTACAAACGGAATGACAAACTTATATATACCCTCTATCACTAAGTGGAGGGTATAAAAAGTCTTGAGGGGTTTGTTATGGAAAATGACAACTTTAATTTGCTTTTGGTTCATCCCATCCCGATTTTGGTTGTTGCACTGTATAATTTTAAAACTAATTTAAAGAAAATTTAAAATAATAAAAACATTTAAAGGAGAAAAGCAATAATATAATACATTAGACTTGCATTTTTTTGTATAAAAAAAGTTTTTCCTTCCAATATTGAACGTCCGGGAAAATTTTTATTCTCCTCCGCCTAAAACTTGGTACAAATTTGAGGACAATCGGATTAAATTACCCATGCCGCCCTTCGATCAAAGTTTTGACTTTTTAGAAAATTTTCGCCAAAACCTGCAAACTTTGGTCAAAGTGCTCCTTAATGGTTAGTGCGTTGGACTATTATTCAGCAATCCTGGGTAGAAATTTTAGCTTATGTACAGCTGCGAAAGAAAAAATAGCACCAGTGGTATTTTCTTCAGTTTTATGATTGGGGTTGTAATGTTATAAATATCCAAAAAAAACAGTCCAACGGTTACCACAAAAACAAAAAAAGGTTTAAAAAACTATGCCAAGAAAATACACTTTTACTTTTTGGTACAACCCCCTTCGCTTTAAGTGGGCGTGGTTTTTAGCTTGAATTGGACAGATTTATCATCTCAGGAAATTCATATCATATCTCAAAAACTACACACCAGATCGGCATGAAATTCACAAAATTGGAAAGCTTATTCAAATTTGTTATAAAAAACATTCATAGCACATTTAAATGCTCACCAGATTATCAGTGAGAGCATCAAATACAAAAACAAAATTTTCCTAATTTTTGATATCGTTAAAATTTGGCTTATTTCTCAGAGTCTAAGTTATAAAAGGATGAATATAAATGGCAATATACTGCCATGCCTGCCTTTGTGAAACATCGGAGTTATTAACAAAATTTTATTTTTATTAAAAATTGTGTGATTTAAACTTTTGTTCCAAGCTATGTCATTGTAAAATTAGTGACCTAATAACAAGGGAAGTCTCCCTGGTGTCACCCTCCGATCTTCATGTAATTTGGATATGTTGTTAAGAACGAAAATTAATTCGACACGTATTTTTTTTTAGCGGCCCAAACTCATTTTTAGGGTTGGTCGATTTGTATAGGGGGAAATTGACCTTCAGTTCAGTTCAGTTTTCAGTTTTTTACGATTTACGCCTATTTAAACAAAATAAATATAGGCATGTGTGGTATCAGATTAAAGGTATTAAAAATACCTATCTCGTGGTGCTTACAACGGGCCAAAGAAGTTAATATTTTTCGACTTATTAACAAAAATGTCCTAAAATTTTGGTATTTTACTCAATATGACGAAAAGTTGTGCATATTTGGACAATTTCTTAGCACACGTAGATAGGGTTTTCAAAGACCTTTCATTTGATATGTAACATGACTTTGTTTGCACAATATAGGAGATAAACGAAAAAACTGAAAAATGGCCTTGTCTTCCCCCCTCCTTTTTACCCCCTAAATATGAATTTGGGCCGCTAAAAAATAATACGTGTCCCTTTATTTTTTCTGATCTACAAAATAAAACCAATTCCATAAAGATCCGCGGGTGACATTAGGGAGACTTCCCTTGTAAGACCACTGTGTACTGAGAATAGAAGCCATTTTTACAAGCTTTCGATTGCTTTTTATTTGGTTTAGTAACTTTGCAGATATGCTATGTTGTTTCAGAGGTGATGGATAAGGCTGATTTTGGCTTTAAAGCCACGCCCACTATAAACAGAATACTGCATAGAAAAAACAGGCTGGTATTTTTATTCTGTGTTATTTTTTTAACATATTCTTTTTTTTAAATGACCTTTAGACACTTCTGTAAATGTTATCGGATAAAACTCGAAAGGCATAAGATTTAGAAAATTCCCTTTGGTGCTATTTTTTCTTTCGCAACTGTAAATGTAACAATTATTGAACAAAGTTGTATTTTTAAAAAATAATACTCATACATTTTTGATATTTCAAAAATCCCGGGATTTGAGCTTAAAAATCCCAGGATTCGGGATTCATTTTATGACAAAAATCCCGGGATTTCGGGATTCGGGATTGACAGCCCTAAAAAAAATCATAGAATTCTATAGAAAAATTCGCAGATTCTAAAAGATTTTTCCTCTCTCTACACTCAAAATATTTTGTAGGCAAAAACAAATGAAAAACATATTTAAAACCAGTGAATAAACAATTGAAAACCATCCCAGTAATTAATTATTCATTTTTTTTAACAAACATCAACATTTAACTTTTACAGTTGACAAAATTTTCTAAAATATATAACATTAAACATTAAAGAATTAAGTTTTTTTTCATTCTTTTTTACCAACAAAATTTTCTAAAATAAATAACATTAAACATCAAAAAATTACGTTTTTTTCATTCTTTTTTACCAACAAATTCAAAAAAACATAACCTACGAAAACATTAATGATAGTTCTGTTATTTTTACCAACAAATTCCAAAAAAATAACCTACGAAAACATTAAAAATTAATGATTTCGTAGGTTATTTTTTACAATTTTCTATTGAAATATTTTTTTAAAAATTTTTAATAAAATAGTGGGGAATCGATCCCGCAATCAACAACATTCTGGCCAGACACTCTACTCATCGTGCCAAAGTCACTTGATACAAACATGTTTTAATATTTCTATAAATAATTTTTTAAAGTTTTTTTTTACAAAAAAATAACCTACTTGTGTAGGTAAAAACTAATGATATCTCATTAAAAAATACCAACAATTTAAAAAAAAAATACTTACACAAATCATTAAAAATTTAAAGAATAATCAGTAGTTTTTACTTACAGAACAAAAATAAATGACTTTATAAATTAAATGTTAATGAAAGTCTTTATATTTTAGTGTGTTATTTTTGAAACAAAGGACAGAGGAAGTCATTAATAAAAACTGAACATTAAATAAATGTTTTTTAAAAGACTAAACGTAAAATTTTTTTAATAAACTACAAACAGTTAATGACATACTTTTTTGCGTGTAGGTGCATATCCTTGTCAGGATGTAAGCGAATCACGATTTATGTTAAGTTTTCTATTAAAGTTTTAAATTCTTCTCTGTATTACGCCGCTCTAATAAGAAAATAACAAATGGCAAAAATCACAGAAAAAATTATGATTGTCATGAAATTGGCATCACTAATAGTGGTTTTGCTATTGTGAATGCAAATGATCAAAATGCTTGAAAAAAGCTTCATAGTTCCTAACAGGGGCGTATCCAGGATTTTATTTCGCAGGGGGCCCAACATTTTTTTCTGATAATTTTTCTTTCAAAAATTTTAAATTTTTTAAGATATGTACGTACATAAGACATTTTTCTATAGAAAAAGTGATAGATTCTAAGACATTTTTTCTATAGAAAAGTCGCAGATTTTCAGAAATTTTTTCAATAGAAAAAGTATTAGATTCAAAGACATTTTTCCTATAGAAAAAGTCCAAGCTCCTGAGACATTTTTCCTATAGAATAAATCACAGTTTCTGTGACATTTTTCCTATGGAACATGTCTCAGAATCTGATACATTTTTCCTATAGAACAAGCCTCAGATTCTGAAAAATGTTTCCTATGAAAGAAGTATCAGATTCTGAGACATTTTTGCTACAGAAAAATTCTCAGATTCTGAAACATTTTTTCGTTAGAAAAATCTCAGAATCTAAAAAAAAATATAGAAAAAGTCTCAGATTTTTTCCCATAGAAAAAGTCTTAGATTCTGAGACATTTTTCCTAAAGAAAAAGTATCAGACTCTAAGACATTTTTTCTAATAAAAAAAGTATCAGGTTCTGAGACATTTTTCCTTTAGAAAAAGTGTCAGGCTCTGAGACATTAATTCTATAGAAAAAGTCTTCGATTTTGAGACATTTTGCCTACAAAAAGTTTAGACTCTAATATGCTATTTACATATACCCCGAAATCCATATAAATTTGGATTTCAAATCCAATTAAAATCTATACCGTTTACATATGCTTTTTTGACATTTAGTGGGATTTTGTTTGTACCAACTCTGTATTTTCTTTTAATTTGCGTACAGGGTTGTTAGTGGGAAAATTACCCAATTTTATAAATATTTCTAAAAACAATGATTTTTCTTTGCCGGAGCCAATATTTTCAATCCCACAAGTATATGTTGGGACCACAATATCAAAAAATGTGTTTTTATGTAGAGCTGCTTCTTTAAATGCAAGAAAATTAAAATTTTTTCTAAGTTTTGGGCCGCCACCATTGAGTGTTTTTCTTTGTTAGGAAGACCAAATTGGTCGACTAAATTGTGCGTTTACCATTTGCAATGGTAAATTTTAAATGAAACATTGTTAAACATTGTTTTTATTAATCTTTTACTAGTTTTTAAAAAATAAATTTTAATTGTTTTTTTACTTTATAAAAAACAACAACAGCTGATAAAAAAAATCGTGTGCAGCGTTGCAAAAAGCATTATGGGGATGATTATTTTAGGAAAAACCATAGTTGTACAATTAAGTAGTAGAAATTTTTTGGGATTTTGAATTGCGATTTTACGATTTTCCCAAAATCCAAGTTTTTTTTGTATGGGATTTGACATTTGAAATCCAAAAAAGTAATGGGATTTAATTGGATTTTCATTGAAATCCCATTTTTTCTGGATTTCGAGGTATATGTAAATGGCATATAAGATATTTTCCAAATAGAAAAAGTCTTAGATTCTGAGACATTTTTCCTATAGAACAAGTTTCAGATTCTGATACATTTTTCCCGAAAAAGTAATTTTTTCTATAGAAAAAGTCTTAGATTCTAATACATTCCTATTCCTATAAAAGTATCAGATTCTGATACATTTTTCCTAAAGAAAAACCATCAGGTTCTAAAGAAAAAGTATCAGATTCTCAGAAATTGTTCCTATTAAAAAAGTCTCATATTCTCAGTTTTTTTTTAAAAAAAGCTCAGATTCTGAGACATTTTTCCTAAAGAAAAATTTTAAGATTCTGATACATTTTTACTATTGAAAAATTTTTTGATTCTTAGACATTTTTCATATAGAAAAATTCTCAGATTCTGAGACATTTTTTCTGTAGAAAAATTCCAGATTCTGAGACATTTTTTCTATAAAAAATTTCAAGATTCTAAAACATTTTTCTATTACAAAAATTCTCAGATTCTGAGGCATTTTTTTTATAGAAAATTTCTCAGATTTTAAGACATTTTTCATATAGAGACATTTTTCCTATGAGACATTTTTCCTATGAAAAAAGTCTCGGAATTTTAGGCATTTTTCCTAAGAAAAAGTCTCAGATTCTAAGACATTTTAAAATAAAAAGAGTTTTAGATAGCATAAGTGTCTGATTTTGAGATATTTTCTCCAAAACAGGCTCTGATTCTGAGATATTTTTATATAGAAAAAATCTCTGATTCTGAGACTTTTCCTAAAGAAAAATCTGAGATTCTGAGTAAAAGTCTAACTTTATGAGACATTATATACATACATAGATACTTTACTAAAAAGTCTTAGAATCTGGAACATTTTTTCGAAGGCAAAGTCTCAGATTCTAAGAAATTTTTTCTGTAGAAAAAGTCAGAATAATTACCAGATTCTGAGAAGATTGTTGTATGAACTAATAACAAATTTTTAAGTTATTACACTCAAAATAATTCTACAGTAAAAGGTTTAGTAAGTGATATTGTAGCAAAATCTACTAATTCGTTACTAATTTTAGTATCTTCAAAGTACTAAAATTAGTAATTTTTACTGGATTTGACTAATATTAGTTAAAAATTTTAGTATTGGTTACCAATTTCTGCGCTAGGTCCTTTTGGACTAAAATTAGTTAAATTTTTAGTATTGAATACCCACGTTTTTTTTTGGGTGTACTACAAATTACTTACAATTAGATCCATTTTTTTGCATACATACAGCTTCAGATTCTGAGACAATTTTCCATTAGAATTTTAAGTTGAAACGTTTCAAATTCTAGAAAAATTTTCAGATTTTGAGACATTTTCTGCCAGAAAAATTTTCAGATTCGAAATATTTTCCTTCAAAAAAATTTTCAGATTCTGAAATGTTTTTAAATTTTTTTAAGAAGTTTTTTTACATTGTACATAATATTTAATACCAAATACTGAAATTTGTGAAATCATTTCGGGGGGGGCCCGGGCCCCCGGGCCCCCCCCCCCTGTATACGCCACTGGTTCCTAAAGAAAAATAACGAAATATCCCTAATAATACCCAAAACCAAAAACTACGATTATTAAACTATTAAAAGTTCTCTTAAATCAACCGTGAATCATTTCCACCGTGAATCATTTCCGGGCCAATAATAAAAATAAAAATGGAGGTTAATTTTTCATGATCATATTTTTACTTTATAATAACGGTTTTTTCGTAAAAAACTAAATCTGAGACCCTGATTCTGAAACACTTTTGCTATAGAAAAAGTTTTAAATTTTTAGCCCCTTATTCATATTCAAATTTGAACACTTTATAACAGGTTTATTAAACAGATTTCCACACAAAATTCGTTTTATAAACCTGTTATAAGTTTGTTAATTTCAATATGAATAAGGGCCTTAGACATTTTTCATATAGAAAAAGTCTCAGATTTTGAAATATATTTCGTATAAAAAAAGTCCCAGATTCTGACTTTTTCTTTACAGAAAAAGTCACAGATTGTGAGACAATTTTCGCATAGAAAAAGTCTTAGAGTCTGAGACATCATCCGTAAAAAAGTCTCGGATTCTAAGACAATTTCGTATCAAAGAAGTCTTAGATTCTGAGATTTCTGAGAAATGTTTTTAAATGTTGCAGGTGCTACAAGTCTCTGGAAAGGTCTTAGAGTCTGAGACTTTTTCTGTAGATTTTTTTGTAGAAATTAAGTCAGTCAAGACTGACCATGTAATACCCTAAACCAGTGTTTCCCGAAAATAGGTCCCAAGTCCAAACATGAACCGATTGGGTCTATCTTTAATAAGGGTAGAAAACACTCATAACCCAAATTTAAGAAAATTAGACTTCTATTTGTTGCCAATAAACCGCTTTAAGTGAATATCGGGTGAATATCATTTGGGGCCTAAGTCTAAAAATGGTCCAATTATGTTCCGATTTGATGAGGTTACCAAAGTACACGTTTAACACCTACAAACAAAATGTTAGTCAAATATTTCCAACTTTCATGAATTTTAATAGATTTATGTGAATATCGGGAAGGTGGTTTGTATGGGGGCTATAAGAAGAACAGGTCCGATTCCTTTAAAATGTGGAATGGTGATATGTGAATACAAAGCACATTTACCTGTCAAATTTCAAAAGAATATCTGTGACAAAAACCCATAAAAACAAATGTCTAGATTCTGAGACATTTTTTTATTGAGAAACTTTTAGACTATGAGATATTTTTTGAATAGAAAAATTATCAGGTTCTGACGCATTTCTCATATAGAAAAAGTTAAAGAACGTTTTTGTGTTTGGACCCATTCCAGAGGTAATTTTTGACCTGTCAGTATACCAATTAAGGCTTCCAGTGTCCACAAAAGGTCCACCTTCAAAGGTCCACAAAAGGTCCACCTTCATATCCAAGTTTTCACTAATTCCTATTGAAGAAAGGATATTGAAGTGACCGCGACCTTAGGACAACAACGTTCTATTTGTGCCTATTTCTTTAAGGAGAAGGTAAAACGACTGGCGTGTGTGAGTATCAGTGTCGAGTGTCAGTGGTGGTAATATATCAGCACTCCAGGCCGACCTGGAAGTGATACTAAACATTCAGCCCGTAGATATTTACGTCAAGAGCACAACAGCAAAATCGGCTCACAGTCGCAAATGCTTCAGCAACGCTCCGGGGGTTAGGTCAGGTTGTAAGTGGCTGCTGACGTTTTACGTCAACACACGTAGACTCTGAGGTCCATCGTGATACCACGGGACCGAAATAGGTTTCCCTACTAGTCCCTGTCGTTAAACCAGTTTGAGCTTCTTATGAAACTCCTTAGGTATTGAATTTTGACATCCAACAAATCCGAAAGATCGTACAGCTCCCTAGATCCCAGTGAAGCAAGAGTTTGACCAGAAAGTGCCGGGAAATGGGAAATAAAGTGTTCTATAGTTTCCAACTCCTCTTCATCCGTGCAACTTCGGCTAAAGTCATTCGACGGCACATTTAACCGCTCTGTGTGCTTCCCTATAAGACAGTGTCCGGTAATTATTGAAACCACCGTCGAAATATCTCCTTTTGGAAGCGATATCAGCTCACTTTGCGCCCCTGATTAAGAGAAGACCAAATCAGTCGTGTTGTCTCACACGTCCATCCATTTGCCCATCTTTGATTAGTCTCCGTCGCAGAACAAAGCCGTAGATTTTGCTTGCAAGTTTCTAGAGGCATACCAACACATTCCAATTCTGTTGGAACCTGTAAGGTAGTTCCTAGTCTTGCAAGCTCATCGGCTTTGCAATTCCCTGTAATGTCTCTGTGCCCTGGGACCCATATGAGTCGTATGTAAAACTGCTTGGCCATCTCATTTAAAGACGTGCGGCAGTTAAGAGCAGATCCTGTTTTCAGAAACATTGAATCCAGGGACTTGACCGTGGCTTGACTGTCAGTATAAATGTTGACTGCGGTTGTAGACAAGACATTGCAGCTCAACCAGTTAGCCACTTCCTTTATTGCCAGAATCTCTGCCTGGTAAACACTGCAATGATCTGGCAATCTTCGAGCCAGGTTCAATCCAAGCTCTTCCGAATAGACTCCAAACCCCACTTGTTCGTGCAGCCTCGATCCATCTGTGTAAAAATTTATGGTGGCTCCACTACTCGGAATGTCCCCCGTCCAAGACTCCCTGGATAGTATCATAGTGGTAAAGTAGCGCTCAAAGAGGCTCAAAGAGGGAGCACAGTCCACATTTTGTGGTATTGTTATCTTCTTCAAGATCGCGCTATGGCACTGTGGTTCCAAATCCAAATCTAGGTGGACAAAAGTCTAAAAACTTTGAACCTCTAAATTAAAACACGGTAGGTGTTCTAAATAGCTTACAACATGCCTAGACTAGACGCAAAATATTTTTATTAAATAAGGGGTTTAACTTTGTCCCCGCAGCACTAGAACATCAATGTTTGTTCACGAAAATGTTTGTAATTAAAAACTAAGGAAATCAATACAAAACTAAGTAGCTTATACCAAGTGAATTATTTGCAGGAGATTGCCGTGAATTGTTTTTTATATAGCCATGGGTATATACTTATCAAACAAATTTTCATGGGTTCGAAATTTAGGGTCAGTTAGGGTCATAAGTAAAAAAAAAAATAGATTATCAATCTTTCAAAGCTTGCCAAAAAAAACGCTCCAAGTTGCGGGCAAGCCACTATATACATCTCTTAAAGTAACTATCAGAGAGTATGTTTCATCTTTCATCTCATCCAGCGGCGTCCAGCTGCATTTTTTATAGCGTTTTTAAAAAAGTATTTTTTTCTGCAATATTTATAACTCTCAAGAAAATGCTTATAATATTCAGGATCTTCTGCACATATTTTTGCAACAAATACCTCTACAGTATTTTCTATAATTGTTTTATCACATATTTTTCGTTTCCCGCAACTCTAGAAGCACAAAAAGGATTTAATTCGAACATTCTAAAAAAAAAACACATTAAAAATAATTCGACATAGCTGGGCTTTACTGTAATGCTCAGAAAAGCTTTTTATATCATTTTTAAATACTTCCTTTAAATTTAGTGCCCTAAAGTAGCAAAAAGTAATTAACTTTTTCCAGTTGCAGCGAAAAGTCCAATTAAGTTGAAGCTATTTTAGTGAAACCCACTGTATTTTCAAAAATATTGAAGCTACAATTTTTTAGGCATTTTTTTGAAATCAGCGACCCCAAAAACATAAAATATGATGGTTAAATACTTTTGTCAACTTAGTTTTGGAATCGGAACCACAGTGTATGACCACAATCGCTGCTCCTCCATTGCAGCGTGCTATTAAGTAGAATTGCCGACGCAGCCGCATACTGCCTACCCAATATGTCCAATGGCATCAGAAGAATGAGGATTTCTAATGCAGCCGTAGGTGTAGTACGAAGAGCACCAGTGATGCACATCGACGCCATTCTCTGTACCTTCATGATAAAGACACAGTTCGCTTTTGTTTCTAAAGCATGCTACCAGACAATGTTTCCATACAGCAAAGTTGGACGCACCACTGCTGTATAGATCCAATGAACGACTTGAGGGCTAAAACCCCATCGTTTTCCAATTACCCTTTTACAGGAATATAAAGCAATCGTTGCTTTTCTCATCCGTTCCTCAAAATTACGCCTGAAATTCAACTTCCTATCTAGAAATACTCCAAGATATACTTGGATCCATCTGAGAAGGTGATTTCAGTGCCGTCCAGAGAAATAGGATCAAAAGCAGGAATCTTATTTTTCCTTGTAAACAAAACAAGCTCTGTTTTACACTCTTGGGGACACTCGATCATATTAAGTACGGTGGGCGGGAAGTAACTGAAACAGAGAACCGTCTATACCTCACAACAGACGAACGTTGACAGAACTTTCGAAGTTGTAAGAGGTCAGAGTAATCGATATTCATCCTACATGCAGCCATAGTTGAATTAGATCTGATGAAAATGTCGAGAGGTGTGAGACCTAAAATGGCTTCTTTGGCTGTTATGGGTTCCCAGACCGAAAGTTTGATTAGTTACAAACGGAATGACAAACTTATAGTATATTACCTCTATCACTAACAATTGGCGGAGGGCAAACAATTCAGCGCATTTCTAATATTTAACGGATTTTTAGTATGAAGTCTTGGTTGGCAACACTTTTAATCGGTGTGTTTGTAAGTTCTTACGGTTTTGTACTACAAAACTGCAAAATAAAATATAAATATTTATCTTTTTTTTTTTTTCTTAAATGCATTATTATATACTCTCTTCTCCGATCTGCTATTAACTCTCTTGCCATTTACGGGGATTAATGTTGTTGTAGACATAATAATTGTTTGTGTTACCTCTCCAAATCAACAGACACACTTGTTGGCAACCACTTGTTGAATACATTCTTTTTGTTATTGTTTCTTTTTTGAAAATTTTGTTTTATTTACACAATTTTGCCGGTACCGCAGGGATGCCAACTGATAATGAGCTCAATGAAATTTTAAAGGGAATATGCGTGAGGGGTAAATACAATTTTATTTCAAACATTCCATTTTGATCCTAGTAAAATTTCGTTATTTTGGATCCCAGAAGTGGGCAAACTACATCGATGGCGGTCGAATTCAATTGTGGCATGGACGTTAAAATCTTGTAAGCTTTACAAATCAGCAGGACCGGGTGGTGGCGTTGGGTGAAAACTTCTCCCTCGATTCCCTTAATTGTTATTCCCCTACGTTCCGCCGCCAATTCAGAGCCATTTCTCGCACATTCATCAGCCAATTGGTTCCTAGCGACCCCACTATGTCCAGGAACCTAGATTAGCTTGACTGTGTGCTGACTGATTCGACGAAGGGATTGTATAAAATTCCTAATGATTACCGATTTTACAGTGTTTGATTTTAAGGCCTTCAGAGCTAGTAAGACTATCCACCAAAATGTTGATGGCACAAGGACGAAGGTCTCTTGTAATAATCATCTGCGAGGCTTTATTAATTGCAAGTATCTTTGATCCGTAAAGATTGAGATCGCATTATCTGTTATAACAGAGTTTTCCGCCAAGTCTTCCCTAGTTGGTATTTGGACTTCGAAGGTTCTGTCAAAGTTCGTCTGTTGTGAGATATAGACAGTTCTCTGTTCCAGTTTCTATCCGCCCACCGTATGGTCGAGTGTCCCAAGAGCGTTGCTTAAGCATTTGCGACTCTCTTACCTGTGAGCCGATTTTGCTGCTTTGCTCTTGACGTAAATATCCACGGGCTGAATGTTTAGTATCACTTACAGGTCGGCCTGGAGTGCTGATGTAATAGCACCACTGATACTCACACACTGATACTCACACACGCCAGTGGTTGTACCTTCTGCTTAAAGAAATAGGCACAAATAGAACCTTGTTTTCCTAAGGTCGCGGTATGTTTTTACCACTAGGTGTAACATGTCACTTTTATTTTACAAATAATAAGCGAGAAGATTAATTTATAGAACTGGTTTTGCCTATATCATTGCAGTTGCACGATAAATTTTGGCTGTGCCACTCAAACGAATTTCCATCGATCCTTTTCGAATTTCAATTAGAATCTTCAAATTACAATTGATCTTTTACGAGTTACAATGGATCTTTTTCGAATTACAATTGATCTTTTTCGAATTACAATTGATCTTTTACGAATTACAATTGATCTTTTTCGCATTACAATTGATATTTTACGATTTACAAATGGAATTTTCGAATTACAATTGGAATCTTCGAATTACAAATGATCTTTTACGAACTGTAATTGATCTTTTTTCGAATTACAATTGATTTTGACGAATTACAATTGATCTTCTACAAATTACAATTGATCTTTTTTATATTATAATTGATCTTTTTCGAATTATAATTGATCTTTTTCGAATTACAATTGTTATTTAACGAATTACAATTGATCTTTTACGAATTACAATTGGAATCTTCGAATTACAATTGACCGTTTTCGAATTACAATTGATCTTTTATGAATTACAATTGATATTTTACGAATTGCAATTGATCTTTAACGAATTACAATTGATCTTTAACGAATTACAATTGATCTTTTCGAACTACTATTTATCTTTTACGAATTACAATTGATCTTTTACGAATTACAATTGATCTTTTACGAAGTACAATTGATCTTTAACGAATTACAAATGGAATCTTCGAATTACAAATGAAATCTTCGAATTACAAAAAGAGTCTTTGAATTACAAGTAAAATCTATGAATTACAAATGGAGTCTTTAAATTGCAAATGAAATTCTCGAATTACACGTAGAATCGTCGAATTACAATTGATCTTTTACGAATTACATTTGTAAATGGAGTAGATTTCAAGAAAAATCAAGCTTTTCTTCTAAATATCAAGCTTTTACTGTTTTCGATCTGGCAAGCCTATTGCAGAGCTATGATTTCTTATCCACTGCTCTCCACCATACATCCAGTGAATAATATACGGTTTAAGACCCCACTTTCTTTGGAAAGTTCTTCTGCAGCTGTAAAATGCACACAAAGACTTTGAGTCTAGTCCTCGCAATAAATGTCAACAAATTCATTTATTATGATTATAAAAAAAAAAATCAACGCCCACAAAAGTAGGCGGGCCGAAAAAACATTAATTTTCTAAACCCCTGGGTCCGAGTGCTGGACTTTGAACTTTTTCTGACATATAAATGTGACTTTTATTCAGCAAAAGCACATAAAAAAACTCTAATTAATTTTTATTAAAAAATAAAAATTGTTTTATTTAATCCTTAAAATATTATATTTTTGAGTAGTTTTTTTCCAGCTCGAGGTCATTTTAGGGTTTTTATTTGCTAAATTGACAATGTAATCTGACAAATTCCGAAACACGTGTCGGCAAAGTCTTGCAAAATTGCCAACATAAATAAATTTGAAACAGAAAAATAATTTTCTTGAAAATTATTCTATAAAAATATCATAGTTTTAATTAGTAAAGGAAAAATTACCTCGAGCTAGAACAAACCTACTTAAAAATAAAAAAAACTTTAAAATTAAAGTTGGTTTACAAGATACCCGAGTAAAAATTTTTATATATAATCTTATATATCACATCTGATTCGAGATTTGAAAGATCAGTACTGATTCGAAAAATGTATCGCTAAGATTAGATCAGTTTTAATCGGATGAAATCGTATCTGTCCGATTAAAATCTAATCTTAGCGATTCATTTTTCGGATCAGTACTGATTCTTCAAATTTTTACTCGGATAGAGTAAAAATCTTAATCTTTCTCCCCTGGTCCGATTTTTTTCATTTACGAACTTAATCTGCTTATGACCACTAGACATATTCTTGCCAAACTTCAGAAGTCTAGCTTTTTTAGCTGTTTCTATGAGTTAGCCATTCTGTGGTTGAAAGCTATAATTATGTTAAACATTTCTTAAAAATTGGAATTATTTCAGTTAAAAGCAATTTAAATAAAATTATTGTCTTATTTTTTTTTTAATATAAAAAAATCGTTTTTAATTTGCCGCCCTTAAACTGTCAAGTCATTTTTGTTTTATAAACTTGTTTTTTTTTAAATAACATTTTCATTGGAACTGTATATAAATTACACTCAAAAAATTATGTTAGTAAAATCAACTGAAAATGTCAGTTAAAATAACTACTTTGTAAGTTGTTTTGGGGTCAACTACTTTTTCAGTTAAATCAACTAACAATGTTAGTTATTTTAACTGACAAAAAACAACTGACTTATGTAGTAAAAACTACTTACATTTGTAGTCAAAACAACTAACATGTAGTAAAAATAAAATAATCAATATACAATTTTTTTTTTTTTTCAAAAATTTTTTCAGAAAAAATTGAAGACCAAATTTTTTTGAAGACCAAATTTTTTCCAAGTTTTTTTTTTTTTTAAAGTTGTGAAAAATAACAAACAAGAAAATTTATTTTAATGTTTTGGAAAAAAAACTTTGAAAATTTTTCAGAGATAAAAAAAATAAAATTAACTACTTTAAATAACTGTTACTACATTACAGTACTTTTTTGTTAGTTATTCAAAAAAACGACTTAAAATAACTAACAGAAATAGTTGTTTGATATTTTTCATACAAAAACAACTGACTTTGTAGTTGAAAACAACTAGCTACTGTAAAATATACAAACAACTAACATGTAGTAACTTACATAATTTTCTGAGTGTACATCTGCTTTAGTTTTTATTTTATAATTATGGCAAAAACGTCATAATTGTGTAATTAATTATTAAATGTAAATTAAAAAAAAATTATTAGATTTTATTCTTTACACAGATGTAAGTTTTGCAAAATAATGGCAAATAATAATAATAATAATTATTATTATTTTAAATGATCCATATATGCAGGTTTACTTTAAATCGTGGTTACAATGTGGGCACACAGAAAATGTTCATATTATTTTTTTACCGACATGGACTGTTTTCTTAAAGTTTTTCTTTTAAGTTGGAAAAGTCCAATTTTGGAGTGAAGTAATTTTGTCACCGTTTATAGAAACCAGGACACCTAAATGATTCTTTCGACCTTTAAAAAAGATGTTTATTCTAACGGACAGTGGACTTTTATGCACGAAAGAGTATCCGAATTCTCAATATTATTACCGCCCACAAACGAAAATGATGGCTTCGCAACTCGTCTCACAACTACGTGTCACAATCAGTGGCAAACGTCCTGATTGAGTGTCCTTCATATTCTGCAGCACGCGCCCTACCTCTAAAGGCTTGGCCTATGGCCGAAGGAAAATGAATTACAAATGTTGTCTGCGAAAGAGTTAATAGCAGTACCGTTTTAAACATTAGGGCACACTAGGCACGTGCCCGGGCTCTCGACCTAAGGGGACCTCGAAATGCAAATTCTCTTATACGAAAATAGAGAACAATTTTTTTTAATTTCTTTTTAAAGAAAATTTCACATTTTCTTACAGAAACATTCTCAGAATCTAACAGATTTTTCGTTTTTTTTTTTTATAGAAATTTTTCCTACATAAAAAGCTTTAGATTGTGAAATATTTTTCGTACAGAAAAAGTTTCAGATTCTGAAATTTTTAAAGTCTAAAGTTCATAGCAGTTTTGCAAAAATAAAAATTCTCAGATTTTGATATACTTATCGCACAGAAAAAAAAAAATAAAAAAAATATTTGAGTACATTTTTAATACTATTGAGTAAAAAATTACTCAATGTTGCACCAGTAAACGATTTAATATTATTGAGTAAATTTTTAATAAAAATTTATTAAATGTTTGAAAAAAAATTTGAAAATTTTTAATTGACACAATTTAAAATTTACTCAAAATTTATTTTTTATTTTTTTTTTAAAGTTTAAAAAAGTTTTAAATTTTTTTACAAAAAAAAAACAAATAACTTGTTTTTTCAAAATTTACCAAACATATTTATGTCTCAAACACAAAGGAAAATTTTATAAAGACGATTACAAACTTTCATATACATACACAAAAAACTATAAACTAAACGAGAATTTAAAGAACTATGATAGTCCAAAAAAAAATTAAATAAACTATTAAATTTTTATTAAATTATTTACTTAAATTGTTTTTAAAATTTTTAAGTAAATTTTTAATTGCGTCAATTAAAAAATTACTCAATTTTTGTTTTTAAATTTAAACAAGTGATTACTCAAATTTGTTTCCTCCATTTTTTTTCTGTGCGTATGAAAAGTCTTAGTTTTTGAGATATTTTTCGTACAGAAAAAATCTCACAATTTTCCTATAAAAAAAGTTTCAGTTTCTGAGACATTTTCCGTATAGAAAAATTCTTAGACTCTGAGACATTTTTATACCCTACACCACACTGTGGTACAGGGTATAATGAGTTTGTGCTGATGTTTGTAACTACCCGAAATATTGGTCCTAGACCCACCTTTAAGTATACCGATCGACTCAGAATCACTTTTTGAGTCGATTTAGCGATGTCCGTCCGTCCGTCCGTCCGTCCGTCCGTCCGTCCGTCTGTCTGTCCATGTAAACGGTGTAAACACGATACAGGTCGCAATTTTTAATCAATTGACTTGAAATTTGAAACTTAAGCCTCTCTTAACCCAACGACGAAGCCTATTGAAATTGGAAAAAATCTGTCCATATTTGGACCTAGCCCCCATACAAAGGTCCTCTTTAGTTTTGGCTCAAATGACTCTAATATCCGTATTATAACAGGTATCTTTTTGAAATTTGGAAGGTAAATATGTTTTGTCTTCACAAATCACCATTCCGAATTTCAAAGAAATCAGACCTGTTCTTCTTGTAGCCCCCATACAAACCACCTTCCCGATTTTCACATAAATGTCTCAAATTTCATGAAAATAGAAAATATTTAATTAAAATTTTGTTTGTGTATGTTAAACGCGTACTTAAATAACCTTATCAAACCTGATAATCATCGGACCAGTTTTGGACTCAGGCCCCTTGTAAAAATTTCGCCCGATATTCAGTTAAAGCGGTATATTTTCAACAAACAGAACCCTATTTCAATCAAATTTGAATTGTGAGTGTTTTTTACATTTAATAAAGATTTGACAACATATAGATCTAATCGGTCCATGGGACCCATTTTCCGGAAACTCTGGTGTAGGGTATTATATGGCCGGACTTGACCGACTATAATTTTCTTACTTGTTCGTATAGCAAAAGTCTCAGGCTCTGAGACATTTTTCGTATAGAAAAGTCTCAAATTCCCAATAATTTTTCGTATGGAAAAAATATCAGATTCTAAGACGTTTTTCGCATAGGAACAGTCTTAGATTCTTAAACATGTTTCGTATAAAAATGTTTCAGAATCTGTCCAGTCATTTTTCGTATGGAAAAATATCAGATATTTAAGACATTTTTCGTATACAAAAAATCTCAAATTCTGAGACATTTTTCGTATACAAAAATCTTAGATTCTGAAAAATTTTTCGTGTCGATAAAGTCCAGGGGCCCCTGTAGGCTAGTTGGTAGCGTGCTAGCCTTTGAACGTGGGGGGTCGTGGATTCGATTCCCACCAGAACTCTTGTTTTTTTCGCTACAACGAGACGACGGTCATTGTTACCAGTTCTCGGTTAGGTTGAAATTATTAAAAATGAGTTGTAAATAAATAGGAAGAATAAATAAAAATAATTGATCATGTGATTAAAACATGTTTCGTATAGAAAAAGTCTCAGATTAGAGACATTTTTCGTATAGAAAAAGTCTCAGATTATGAGACATTTTTCGTATAGAAAAAGTCTCAGATTATGAGACATTTTTCGTATAGAAAAAATCTCAGATTCTGAGACATTTTCCGTATAGAAAAAGTCTCAGATTCTGAGACATTTTCCGTATAGCATAAGTCTCAGACTCTGAGACATTTTTCGTATAGACTCAGATTCCCAGTAATTTTTCGTATTAAAAAAATATCCGATTCTAAGACGTTTTTCGCATAGAAAAAGTCTTAGATTCTGAAACATGTTTGGAATAAAAATGTTTCAGTATCTGTCCAGTCATTTTTCGTATGAAAAACAAGTAACAAATTATAGTCGGTCAAGACCTACCAAATAATACCCTATACCAAAGTTTCCCGGAAAATAGGTCCCAAGTTCAAACATGTACTGATTAGATCTATATTTTGTCAAATCGTTAATAAGTGTAAAAAGCACTCACTTATCAAATATGAGTGGAATATGCTTCTTTTTGTTGACAATAAATCACTTCAACTGAATATCGGGCGAAATTTCCACTTGGGACTTAAGTTCAAAAATGGTCCGATGATAATCAGATTTGATAAGCTTATTAAAGTACGCGTTTAACATACACAAACGGAATTTTAATTAAATATTTTCTATTTTCATGAAATTTGAGAGATTTATGTGAAAATCGGGAAGGTGGTTTGTATGGGGGCTACAAGAAGAACTGGTCAGATTTCTTTAAAATTCGGAATGGTGATTTGTGTGGATAAAACATGATTACCTGCCAAATTTCGAAAAGATACCTATTAAAATTCGGCTATTAGAGTCATTTGAGCCAAAACTAAAGAGGACCTTTGTATGGGGGCTAGGTCCAAATATGGACCGATTTTTTTCAAATTCAATAGGCTTGGGCCAAAGAGGCTTAAAACTTAAGTCCTTGGGCCAAAAGAGGCTTAAGTTTTAAATTTTAAGTCAATTGATTAAGAATTGCGACCTGTATCGTGTTTACACCGTTTACATGGACATACAGATGGACGGACGGACGGACATCGACTCAAAAAGTGATTCTATGTCGATCGGTATACTTAAAAGTGGGTCTAGGACCAATATTTCGGGTAGTTACAAACATCATTATACCCTGTACCACAGTGTGGTGTAGGGTATAAATATCAGATTCTAGGACATTTTTCGTATAGAAAAAAATCTCAGATTCTGAAACATTTTTCGGATTGAGAAAATCTCAGATCTGAGACTTTTTTCGAAGAAAAAAATATGGATACATTTTTTGTACAAAAATATTCTCAGATTCTAAAAAAAATTTTTTTAAGAAATTGTAAAAAAAAATCAGATTCTGAGACATTTTTCGCATAAAAAAAATCAGATTCTGAGACATTTTTATATAGTTTTTATTTGACACTTTGAGTGAAACAATCGAAGAGTACTGATGATGGAATGGAGCTTGACTAAATTAAAATTCAGCTTGACTAAATTAAAATTCAGTTATAAAAAAAAATTTTTAATTAAAATTTATTTAGCTACTTAACGTTCAGCATTTTAAATATGTATATTGAATATTGATAAGATACTTATTGCATTGCCTGTAAAACAATTTGAAATTTACGTCACTCAATTGTTAACATAAATGGAAATGTTGTGAAAAATTCAATATTTTATCTGATTCTAAGAATTTATTAAACTTTTTCAAAAATTTTAAAAAATTAATTAGTTTTAAAGAATTGCCAATAGGTATCACCCATTATTATGAAATAAAAAAAAACAGTTTTTAATCCCACTGGTAATAACAAAGATCAATATAAAACAATATGAATCATACATAAACAGTTTGTTTTTACAATTAATTGTCTAATTATATGGTGGTATAACTAAAATCAGAAAGGGATTTCCAATTAAAAAACTTTTTTTTAAAACATTTTAAACCTTTTAACGCAAGTTTAAGTGAAGTTCTATGAGGGTATTTGACAAAAGGACCAAAATTACCCCAAAATATAGGAAATAAAGTGTTTCAAGAAAAGAACTGCCATCAAATTTCACTGAAGACATCAGAACTTAGCTCAGAAGAAGATTTATAATTTGTTACTTATTTTACACGACTTTGGTGAAAAACAATTTACCAGTTTGTGATAATTTTATTTATTTAAACATTTTGCACTTTTCGCACAAAATTTTGACCTGTGACAACCCCTAGTGAAATTTGATGCCAAAAAAAAAATTTTTGTAGAACATTTTAACCCATTAAATGCATTTTTTAATGGTGCTCTACGAGGATATTTGAAAAATGTACCGAAACGACCCGTAAAAATGGGACACAGAGGGTTAATATGTTCTAAGAAAAAAACCGCCTTAAAATTTCACTGAAGACATCTTTTGATAGTATTTACCTCAGAATTATACTTCATACTTTTTTTGGACTTATTCAAAACACATTTAAATAAAAATTGAAAATTATTTCTTTTTCTAAATCGTGTTGCACAGTGTTATGCAATTAAGTATCAGAATACTAAAAAAAATTGTTCAGAAAACTTTTACAATATTAATTTAGAAGAAAACCAAATGCAGATGTAATGTTTTTAAGTTTAAATCAAAAAAAGTTATGTGTACTTATAACACATAACTGTTTTTGCCGGAGAATTTCTATTATAGGTTACACATAGGAGTTTTAGCTAACTTTGAAACCATTCGAGATAACGGAAAACGCTTTGAGGGATAAATGTATTACCAGATAGGCTTCCTAATGGGCCAATAAAAAAATTACACATAGGTGTTCTGGTCGGCGCACCGACGATATAATTGTCTGTCTCATCTGCTAAAATCAGAAAAAATTTCCAATTTCTCTGTGTAAATTTCTGTTGTCTTAGCAAATTTTTCTGCTGATTCGATAGAAATTTTTTTAAGTGTAATAACTGTAATGTATTTTAAAAAAATCCCCAGTAGCTTATTCGTTAAAATCTGCGCAGTACTTTAGAAATTTGTTTTTAATTTTTTTTTGATTTCTAATAATGTAGCTAAAATTAGTTTTAATAAATATAGACTTTATTATCTGGAGACACGTGAAGTATATAATTGACAAGTAAATAGTAATTATACACCAAAAAAAAAACGTGGGTGTTTAATACTAAAAATTTAACTAAATTTTAGTCCAAAAGGACCTAGTGCAGAAATTGGTAACCAATACTAATTTTTTTACTAATATTATTCAAAACCAGTAAAAATTACTAATTTTAGTACTTTGAAGATACTAAAATTACTACTAATTAGTAGATTTTGGTACAAAATCACTTACTAAACCTTTTACTGTAGAATTATTTTGAGTGTAGTTAATATGTGTATTACACTGTGCAACAAATTTTGGGTCATCGCATTGAGCCTCAATGCCTTCAACGCCATATGAAAGTAGACCATCAAGTGGACAAGATCACCAAAGGGTTTTGCAAAGTCAGTTCGGATTTCTTTTTTATAGCCCACTGAAGTTTTAATATTTTTGTCAAAGGCGTTTGAAAAACTTCAAAAATACTATAATTAAAACACATCTGAGCTTCAAAGTATGATTTGATGTCTTCAGTGAAATTTTATGGCGGTTCTTTTCTTAGAACATTTTAACCCTCTAACTGCCATTTTAAGGGGCCATTTTAGTCCTTTTTCAAAAACTATACACAGAAGTCTAATAAAACGTCCATTTAGAGGGTTAAAATGTTCTACAAATATTTTCCTCATAAAATTTAACTAGGGGTTGTCAAATGTTCAAAGTTTGTGCGACATGCGCAAAGTGCTTAAGAAGGGTCAAGTATAAATATTCAATGTTTGTTATTTTTTTTACCAAAGCAGTGTTACAAAATATCGACAAAAAAACAGTGCAAATATACTTTTGAGCTTAAAATGATGGTCTGATGTGTTTTATAAAATTTTACGATGATTATTTTCTTTGACCAAATTAACCCTCTAGCTCCCGATTTAAAAGGTAATTTTTGTCTTTTTTAAAAGAAATACAAAAAAGTCTATAAAAAAAGGCAGTTAGAGGGTTAAATGTTTTACAAATATTTTCTGCATCAAATTTTACTAGGGCACGTCTAAGACAGAAAGTTCGTCCAGCATATAGAAAATGCTTAAAAATTTTAAAGTATTCAAATTTTTATTTTTTGGGCCGAAATATAAAGAAAAAACAAGTAAAAAGTTAAATTCGACTTTGTCGAATGTATTAATACCCTCCATGATGTAAAAAAGTTTATTTGCAAAAAAAAAAATTAAAAAAAAAAGAAATCTGCGAAAAGAATTTTTTGGTAAAAAAAAAATCGACGAAAATGTTTTTTTTTAATATGTTTGTACTTGTTTAAATACCATTCGGTGATCAATTCTGTTCACATGTGTCAACCAGCAGCCGAAATAAAGCATTTTGTGTTTTTAGGTTATGTTGAATGAACCACAATTTTCGAGGTGTTCTTACATTTTTGTTCATAACTTTTGAACCGCTGAACCGATTTCGCTCAAATGCAATACCAAACTACTTAGGGCAAAAGCAAGTAAATATGCTAAGTCTTAGTTATATCTGTTTAATACTTTGGCCTTAAAACACAAAATGCTTTAATTCGGCTGCTGGTTGACACATGTGAACAGAATTGATCACCGAATGGTATTTAAACAAGTAAAAACATATTAAAAAAAAACATTTTCATCGATTTTTTTTTTTACAAAAATTTTTTTCGTGGATTTTTTTTAATTTTATTTTGGTTTTTTTTTTTGCAAATAAACTTTTTTGCATCGTGGAGGGTATTAATACATTCGACAAAGTCGAATTTAACTTTACGTGTTTTTTCTTTATATTTCGGCCCAAAAAAAAATAAAAAAAAAATTTTAATTCTTTAAAATTTTAAGGATTTTCTATATGCTGGACAAACTTTCTGTCTTAGACGTGCCCTAGTAAGATTTGATGCAGAAAATATTTGTAAAACATTTTAGCCCTCTAACTGCTGTTTTTATAGACTTTTTTGTATTTCTTTTAAAAAAGGACAAAAATGACCCTTTAAAACGGGAGCTAGAGGGTTAATTTGGTCAAAGAAAAGAATCATCATAAAATTTTATAAAACACATCAGAACATCATTTTAAGCTCAAAAGTATATTTGCACTATTTTTTGTCGAAATTTTTTAACACTGCTTTGGTAAAAAAAATAACAAACATTGATTATTTATTCTTGACCCTTTTTAAGCACTTTTCTAATGTCGCACAAACTTTGAACATTTGACATCCCCTAGTGAAATTTGATGAGGAAAATAGTTGTAGAACATTTTAACCCTCTAAATGGACGTTTTATTAGACTTCTGTGTTTAGTTTTTGAAAAAGGACTAAAATGACCCCTTTAAATGGCAGTTAGAGGGTTAAAATGTTCTAAGAAAAGAACCGCCATTAAATTTCACTGAAGATATCAAATCATAGTTTGAAGCTCAGATGTGTTCTTATTATAGTATTTTTGACGTTTTCCAAACGCCTTTGATAAAAAAATAAAAACTTCAGTGGGCTATAAAAAAGAAATCCGAACTGACTTTGCAAAACCCTTTGGTGATTTTGTCCATTTGATAGTCTACTTTCATATGGCGTTGAAGCCATTGAGGCTCATTTTTCTTGTTGCACAGTGTTATTAAATACACCTACAGTTAAAAACAAGATAAAAATGCAAAATAGCGTAACTCCACTTAAACAATTTATTTGATTGCATATCAATAAATCTGAAATTATCTAAAGCTTTTAAGCCTCTTTACTAGAATCGGTTCAAAAAGTAGTTCAAAATTTGATATTAAAATTTAGCTGTAAGTCTTTGAGTTCTTCAAGTAAACGAGTTCAAAGTTAATCTTATTAGAAATATGTAGTTTCTTTTAAACTGAGTTTACAAATTGCTCGATTTAAACTTGATTGCTCGATTTAAACTTGATTTGCATTAAATTCAAGATTTTAACTGTAGAAATATTTTTGGGACTTAATCCTTTTGTCTTATTAAGCATTGATTAGATTTTTACGCCCTAATTTTATCAGTTTATTACGTTATAGATATTATTCTAGATTCGTTAGAATGTTTATTTAGATTATAAATCTAAAAATATATTTTAATATTTATATTTACATACATAAATGAATGATTGGTAGTTGTAGAATGTATAATATTATTTTATTAACTAATTAGCATTTCACAAATAACTAACTAATAGTTGAGGCATGACTAATGGTTTTAAAAAAAACTCTTTCGAGAACTGTAGAATTTCGATTATACGAGCTGAAAGGGGCCTGGCTACCAAGAAAGACCATTCTTAGACCAAAATGAAACTTATTGTGATCTCCACCACAGGCTATATACAGACTCTAAAATAATTTTTGCGTTTTGGAGTTAAGAGTTTCATTAAAAATGATTTAAACAAAAAAAAATTTAGCCAAATTTTGAAAAATTTTACAAGTCCTGAAAAAGTTTTGTAGAATTTTCTAAGTCCTGGATAAAAAATATTTTTGGAACATTTTTTGCGTTTTGAAGTAAAAACTTTATTAACAAAGTTTTAAGAATTTTTTTTTTTAAATTTCGATTTTTTTTTTTACTTTCTAAGTCCCGGACACAATTTTTTTTGGCAAATTTTTTTTTGCATTTCCCAAAAAAAACTTATAATTATGATATAAAAAAAAATATTTTCTGCAAAATTCTACATATTTTATCTTATGATATAAAATTATATACAATTATATCAAATTAGATAAACCCAATATTCGGATCAAAAACGATCATATTTAATCTAATATAACAAATTTTGAGCTATTTTGATCCACCAATTTCATCATCTTATTTTATCCAAATACGTGTTGGGCCATATTAAATTATATATGGCTCAATTTCAAATTATATATGGACATGTTTATTAATTTTTAGTCGAGTAGCTATAGTTGTAAAAATTTTCCTTAGTACTTATCATATGGAAATGTTATTAATCGCAAAATAATACTACGAAAGTCAATTTGTGTATTCAGTAAGAAGGGGACAAATTTGTGATACAAAGATGCATTTTAAATGCACTTTTAACTGCAAATTTCAAAAAAATTTTCAATAAAATTTTTTATTTAGAAATTCAAGGAAATTAATATTAAAATTAATTTAAGCCAAAAGTTACTTGAATCCGTTAACTTTTGAACATTTTACAGCCAAAAAACTAAAAATATCACATTTTTTTGACTTTTGCAATAAAAATTAAGTGGGTTAAAATTAAAATTAGCTTAAAAATCGGGCTGCATAAGTCAATGCGAAATTTAATAAGCTATAAGCAGCAAAAAACAAAATTAAAATCGGTTAAGAATTGAGGGCTGTAGAGTAATAAAAAAAAGTGCATCTCGCCCCACTGTGCGTTCGCTATAATCAACATGTTTTTCAAGTGTCGGAGAAGCATTCAAGTGTCTTGGTTTCTTAAAACGGTGCAAAAATTACTTCAATCCGTCTGACCTCCTTGCTATTTATACCTATATTCGACCGAAGTTGGAATATAACTCCCATATCTGGGCAGGGGCTTCAAAGTCTGTTTTTAAGTTTTTGGACCGGGTGCAAAGGAGTATGTTGAAGCTCATCAATGACAGTAGGGTATCCAACTCCATTGATTCATTGGAGTATCGTCGGAACGTTAGTTGTGCGTTATTGTTCTACCGATATTACCATGGTAAGTGCTCTGCTGAGATAAGCGAACTTATCCCCGAGACTCGGGTGTACGTTCGATATACTCGTCAATCTAGTAAATCACATCTGCTTGTTGTCGATAGTCCAATGAATCGCACAACGCATTACAGAGAGAATTCATTTCTCAGTCGAACTAGTCGTATGTGGAATTCACTCCCCGCAGAAGTCTTTCCAGTCAGCTACGATTTGGAAAAGTTTAAACTAAATGTCCATAAACACTACTCCCTCTTTCCTTCTCATAACCAATTTCCCTAATATCAACACAATGCACTGCATTAGTAGGGGGCATCCCCTGAGTGTTGGCTCAAAGTAAAAAAAAAGGGCGAGTAAAAACTCGTTGCTTTTGGGAATGATAGATCAGCTGCCATGTTTAAGGTTGCCATTAGCCAAGTGGGAGAGATATGACCTGGAGCCAAACTTGAGGGCGTGAGCAGACATGATATCCTGACGCAGACCAGAGCTCATGAATGGATTCCGATGGCTATAAGCGACTTTGAAGTCATTCTGAAGATGATCAGGGTTTGCAATCCTGACCTTCCAACTCAGAATTGGCCAATTGTTAAATTGGGTGAGATGGAGGACGCTCGTCGTCAAACAGTGGTCTTGGTTAATGAGAAATCACTTCCGCACTACTGGCGGCATTATTAGATTTGGCTTTTTTTTTATAAGAGTCTATATCTATAAGCGCGACAACAAGCCTATTTTGGACGCAGCCAAGCCAGTGGCAGAGTTGACTGGGTAGGGGAATACGGAAGAGGTTGATATTCAGGCGACCGATTCTAGGCTGATGCGAGATGCATTTGACATTTTCGAAACCGAATCTGTTAAAATACAAGATGTTGCCGTTCCTACAAATAAACCTCCACTGTAAGGCAGCCTCAGTTGCACTCTTGCTCATTCCTCTTTAGGAGGGCAAAATCTTTAAGAGCTGATGAGGACTGAGTTATAAGAAGATGATCAGAATTGCCAAATGTGATTTTTGAAAAAACTTCTGTGGAAACATAGAAGACGTTTCTGAAGCATCCAGGCTGCGCAAACTTCGGTCTTCTTTTCCTTGCACCCTGGGATACCTGAAGGACCCTAATGGCGTATGGTCTACCTCCAGTGTAGATTCGCTGGATCTTCTTCTAAACACGCATTTTCTGGGCAATTCTATGACGCCGTTCAAGCTTTGGAACGTTTTGACGCCTAAGCATCTGAAATTGCTTCGCAAATAATAAATATGCCAACATTAATCTGGCCTATTAAAAGTTTCACGCCCTATAAATCCCATGGACCTGATTATATAATCCCGACTAAGATGCAGCAAGTGTCGGACTATATAGCAACCAGCATAGTCTCTACACAGCATGCTTTAACTGGTCGTATATCCCTTTAAAATGGAGGGATACCAGAGCCGTCTTAACCCCGAAGGCTGGAAAAAGTTCCCACATAGTTCGGAAGGATTTCAGACAAATTAGTCTGTATTATTTTTTGTTAAAGATAAAGACTCATATCTGGGTGTATCTTGGAGTATTTCTAGATAGTAATTTTATTTCAGGCGTAATATTGAGTAACGGGTGAAATTCCTGCAAAAGGGCCATTGGAAAAGGGCCGATGGGCCCTTAACCCTAAAGTCGTTAATTGGATTTATACATCATTGGTGCGTCCAATTCCGGTGTATGGAATCATTGGAAGGACAGAGATAATGGCGTCTATCAGGCAGTCTTGGATGTAGTGGAACCTCTATAAATGTTTACGCAAATGGATCGAAGCTACACAAACAAGTGGGCTTTGGGGTCTATTTGTAGGAGCTTTGGTTGAGCCTGGATCGAGGAATGTCAGATCATTGCAGTGTTAACCAGGAAGTGATGTTGGCAATAAAGTGGCTGACTGGTTGAGTTGCAATATCTTGTCTACAACCACAGTCAACATCTATTCAGAGACTTGCTTCACAGGGATTTAATATCTAAGGAGTTTTATAAGAAGCTCAAATTGGTTTAACGGCAGGGACTAGTAGGGAAACCTTTTATAGTCCCGTGATACCACAACGGACCTCAGAGTTTACGTGTGCTGATGTAAAACACCAGCAACCCCTTACAACCAAACCTTACCACTTACAACCTAACCTTACTTCACTGGGGTCTAGGGAGCTGCACGATCCTCCTGTATTGTCGGATATCAAAATTCAATATCTAAGAAGTTTCATAAGGAGCTCAAACTGGTTTAACGACAGGGACTTGAAGCAGAACCTATTACAGTCTTATAGTATCACAACGGACCTCAGAGTCTATGTGTGCTGACGTAAAACGTCAGCAGCCACTTACAACCTAACCAGTTTATTTTCTCTCTATTTTTGTTTCTTTTCATATCTTTTTTCTTTTGAAATCGCTTTGGGAGGGGGGGAGAAATCCAGTCTCCTCCCTTCGAACTCCAACTGATCTATTTCGAATTATATAAAATTTCCATATTGTGGGTTGCTATGACATTTTTCCTTAAAAAAAGATCTAAGATTCTAATAAAATATTCTTTTAGTGCAGCGGTTACCAACCTTTTTGGCTCGCGTACCCCAAATTTTAAATTTTGTCAGCCGCGTACCCCCTAACGAGTTTTTTGTTTTCGTTAAAAAACTTTTCATATACTATAAATATTAGAGATAATTTTGAAATTTTTGATCTGCGGGTATTATCATTCTTTTAAAGGGTTTAGGGGAGAGCAAAACAATGGTGGTATTTTTTTGGGAAAAATTTTATTGGGGTGGTTCAATGCATCTGAAAACCTGGATTTTGAGCTGATTTTTCTGCAGAGCAAAAACAGCTGAAAATATTGCAAATCTGATTTCACCAGTCGATTCTACGCCAAAATTTAAAACAACGGACGTTTTTTGAACTCTTAAAAAAAGTTTCAAAAACACATTACAGAGGGCGGAAATAAAATGTTTTTTACTACTATTTTTTTTAAGTGTTTTTTTTTTTAATACAAAGGCAGATCAACAATTCCGTGACTTTCCGAATGAAACACCCCCGTATATGTGTACAATAAAAGGACATTTTGAGCTTAACAAAATGGTACCAAAATTTCCACTGTATCAGAAACAGTCCCAAAAATGCCCAAACACACGTTTTTTGAGAACTTTGACATACATTTTCTCAAAAACCTGACATCTTAGAAAATTTGAGAACCATATTTGGAATCAGCATCGAAAGGTTAATTGAAAACAAGTGGTCAGATCTCAAAATATCGCATAAAATGCTCTCTAAATTGCACAAAAATCTGTTTTTTTGTAAACTTTGACCTCAACTTTCTTAAAAACCTGACGTTACGGGAAACTTTGGAAGCCAGATGCGGAACCAGCATTGAAAGGTTAATCTAAAACAAATGTCCAAATTACTAAAATTTTGCGTACCCCCTCGGACAGTTTCGCGTACCCCCTAGTGGTACGCGTACCATAGGTTGGTAACCGCTGTTTTAGTGTATTTAAATTAAATATTTAAATTTATTTGTTATATTTAATTTAATTTCTTTTATGTAGACTTTTATTATTATTATTATGAATCTCAATGCAATGTGTGATTTGTTTTCATTTTCATTTTCACTTTTTTTTTTTTTGTTGTCGTCACAGAGTCTACAAAATGTCTGTGTTGTAAATTGTTTAAATAATCATTATCTATTTATTATACATAGTAGTTGTAATATGTACTACTTGTTAAATATGATGCCACAATAAAGTAAACTATATGTAGGTATCTATCTACATTATTTATATTTGTTCTGAAATTTGTAATACATGTTTAGTATAAAAGATCTACTACAATAGGTCTCCCATATCGTACATATTTTTCCATATTATATTCACAATATATTTAAAGAGATTTTTTTTTTGTGGAGATCATTTATATGCACGCATATTGTTTTATACAAATGTATATGTAAATACATGTAAGATTTAGAATCGGAAACGGAAATTGTGAGAAGGTACTTTACACTTAACTGCACTGAAAAAAACTGACCTAAAATTAAGTTCAAAATGTTATTACTTAATTTAAGTACATCAAATTCTTGAATAAAGTGCCATTTTACTTAATAAATGTAAAGAGTTTTTACTTAGTATAAGGAAAATTTACTTAATATTAGAAAAATGTACTTAAAATAAAGAAAATAAACTTAACCCAGCAAAAACAGGGTAATGAGTTGTGAAAAGTAATCATTAGGTTAGGTTGTAAGTGGCTGCTGACGTTTTACGTCAACACACATAGGCTCTGAGGTTCATTGTGATACCACGAGACTTTAATAGGTTTCCCTACTAGTCCCTGTCGTTAAACCATTTTAAGCTTCTTATGAAACTTCTTATATGTATATTGAATTTTGACATCCGACAAATCAGAAAGATCGTACAGCACCCTAGATCCCAGTGAAGCAAGTCTCTGACTAGAAAGTGCCGGGCAATGGCAGATGTAGTGTTCGATAGTTTCTAACTCATCTTCATCCATGCAACTCCGGCAAAAGTCATTCGGCGGCACATTTAACCGCTCTGCGTGCTTCCCTATAAGACAGTGTCCGGTAATTATAGAAACCACCGTCGAAATCTCTCCTCTTGGAAGCGATATCAGCTCACTTGTGCGATCCTGATTAAGAGAAGGCCAAATCAGTCGTGTTGTCTCACTCGTCCATCCATTTGCCCATCTTTGATTAGTCTCCGTCACAGAACAAAGCCGTAGGTTCTGCTTGCAAGTTTCTAGAGGCATACCAACACATTCCAATTCTGTTGGAACCTGTAAGGTAGTTCCTAGTCTTGCAATCTCATCGGCTTTGCAATTCCCTGGAATGTCTCTGTGCCCTGGGAACCATATGAGTCGTATGTTAAACTGCTTGGCCATCTCATTTAAAGATGTGCGGCAGTTAAGGGCAGATCTTGTTTTCAGAAACATTGAATCCAGGGACTTGACCGTGGCTTGACTGTCAGTAGAGATGTTGACTGCGGTTGTAGACAAGACATTGCAGCTCAACCAGTCAGCCAATTCCTTTATTGCCAGCATCTCTGCCTGGTAAACACTGCAATGATCTGGAAATCTTCGAGCCAGGTTCAATCCAAGCTCTTCCGAATAGACTCCAAAGCCCACTTGTTCGTGCAGCCTCGATCCATCTGTGTAAAAATTTATGGTGTCTCACTACCCGGAATGTCCCCCATCCAAGACTCCCTGGTTGGTATCATAGTGGTAAAGTGGCGCTCAAAGAGGCTCAAAGAGGGAGCACAGTCCACATTTTGTGGTATTGTTATCTTCTTCAAGATCGCGCTATGGCCACAATCGCTGCTCCTTTATTGCATCGTGCTATTAAGTCGAATTGCCGACGCAGCCGCATATTTCCTACCCAATATGTTCAATTAGGTTAGGTTAGGTTGTAAGTGGCTGCTGACGTTTTACGTCAACACACATAGGCTCTGAGGTTTATTGTGATACCACGGGACTTTAATAGGTTTCCCTACTAGTCCCTGTCGTTAAACCATTTTAAGCTTCTTATGAAACTTCTTATATATTGAATTTTGACATCCGACAAATCAGAAAGATCGTGCAGCTCCCTAGATCCCAGTGAAGCAAGTCTCTGACTAGAAAGTGCCGGGCAATGGCAGATGTAGTGATCGATAGTTTCTAACTCCTCTTCATCCATGCAACTCCGGCAAAAGTCATTCGACGGCACATTTAACCGCTCTGCGTGCTTCCATAAAAGATAGTGTCTGAAAATTATAGCAACCACCCAGCTGACTTGTGCGCTTCTGATTAAGAGAAGGCCAAATCTGTCGTGTTGTCTCACACGTCCATCCATTTGCCCATCTTTGATTAGTATCCGTCGCGGAACAAAGTCGTAGGTTTTGCTTGCAAGTTTCTAGAGGAATACCAACACATTCCAATTCTGTTGGAACCTTTAAGGTAGTTCCTAGTCTTGCAAGCTCATCGGCTTTGCAATTCCCTGGAATGTCTCTGTGCCCTGGGAACCATATGAGTCATATGTTAAACTGCTTGGCCATCTCATTTAAAGATGTGCGGCAGTTAAGGGCAGATCTTGTTTTCAGAAACATTGAATCCAGGGACTTGACCGCGGCTTGACTGTCAGTAGAGATGTTGACTGCGGTTGTAGACAAGACATTGCAGCTCAACCAGTCAGCCAATTCCTTTATTGCCAGCATCTCTGCCTGGTAAAAACTGCAATGAAACGGCAACCTTCGAGTCAGGCTCCTCCGAATAGACTCCAAAGCCCATTTGTTCGTGCAGCCTCGATGCATCCGTGTAAAAAATTATGGAGGCTCCACTACCCGGAATTCCCCTCATCTAAGACTCCCTGGATGCATTGGCGTAGATAGGCCTGTCTGGGGGGCAAAGCACCCCCCCCCCCAGAATTTGAATCGCTTAAATTTTTTGTTCCTAATTCAATGCTTTTTTCATTTTTGCAAAAAAAAATATCTTTTTAAATAGAAACTTAAAGACTTGATAACATTTTTGTATGAGAATCTAATAGTTTTTGGAAATATTTTTAAAAAAATTTCGGAAAAATGTCTATAAATAATTTCATTTTCCAGATCGATCCTCGTAGCACATTTATTATTTATTTAATCTAAACGGTATTAAGCTTAAATTAAAGCTTGATAAATTACCTACATAAAATTGTTTATAATGTGCTCGATTCGAGAGTACTCTTTCACCATTCACCTACTTTTTAAAAATTTGATATCCTTTCGAATTTTAAGATTTTTAAATTTTTCCTTGTAATTTAAGATATTAACTACAAATTATATTTTAACAAGAAAAACAATTTAAATCATGAAATTCAAAAGAATATCAAATTTTTAAATATTTGGTGAATGGTGAAATAGTACTCCCAAATCGAGCACAATAATTCTCGTTTGATAATAATAACGTTACGTGTTGTAAACTTTGTCTTTAACAAATTGCAACTACTACTATAAAAGTTTCTAATGTATTGTCGCCCACTGTATACACTCAAAAAAAAAAACATTAACTTAAACATATTTTGAGGATGTTTATTCTGGCTCGAGGTCATTATTTTCTTTACTAATTAAAACTATGATATTCTCATAGCATAATTTTCAAGAAAATTATTTTTATACCCTTCACTTAGTGATAGATATATATATATAAGTTTGTCATTCCGTTTGTAACTCAACGAAATATCTGTCTGGGACCCCATAAAGTATATATGTATATTCATGATGCCCGATCGATTTTAAGACATTCTAGCGATGTCCGTCTGTCCGTCTGTCTGTCTGTGGAAAATGCTGTATTGCACAGAGATGACTGAAAATTAACAGATTTATTGGAAGTTCTCCCGAGAAGTTTGGTATTGCATTTGAGCGATATCGGTTCAGCGGTTCAAAAGTTATGAACGAAAATGTAAGCACACCTCAAAAATTTCAGTACATTCAACATAACCTAAAAATACAAAATGCTTTAATTCGGATTCTGGTTGACATATGTGAACATAATTGAACACCAAGTGGTATTTAAACAAGTTCGAACATATTTTTTACAAAAAAAAGAGAAAAAAATCGCGGATTTTTTTTTTTAACAAAAATTTTTTTCGCGGAAATTTTTTTTAAAAATTTTTTTTTTTTTTCAAAAGTAATTTCCTTTAAAATAAAGTTATTTGCACTAATATTTTTGAAATTGTGGAGGGTATCACTACATTCGGCAAGGCCGAATTTAATTTTTTTACTTGTTTGTTTTAAATTTATTTATGTTGGTCATTTTTGCAAGACTTAATCGACACGTGTTTCGGAATTTGTCAAGATTCCATTGTCAAGATTATTTAGCAAAAATAGAAACGATTTACTACAAAGTAGCAAACGAGTCTAATGACAAATCGTTTGTGCACAAACTAAAGTATTAATACATATTCGACTCTATCCACAATGTGAATTAGAAAGACGAAGAAATTGTACTATACTAGTAAGGCAACGATTGTCAATAACCAACAAAAATATTTAAAACATTTTTGTTACTTTGTAGTAAATCGTTTCTATTTTTGCTAAATAATCTTGACAATGGAATCTTGACAAATTCCGAAACACGTGTCGATTGTCTTGCAAAAATGACCAACATAAATAAATTTAAAACAAAAAATAATTTTCTTGAAAATTGTGCTATGAGAATATCATGGTTTTAATTAGTAAAGAAAATAATGACCTCGAGCCAGAATAAACATCCTCAAAATATAATATTTTAAAGGTCGAATAAAACAATTTTTATTTTAAATAAAAATTAGTCAGAATTTGGATTAACTTAAACTTTGGAAAAATTTTCTTCAAAATAGTTTATAAATTTTCCCACAATTTAGTTAAATTTAACTAAAATTTTGGAAATGTTCCCAACTTGAAGGAAAAAATTTTAGTTCATGGACTGTTAAATTGGCCATAATTTTCCTTAAATGGAATTCCCTAATACATGGAAAAAATTCTTACCGCCAAAGAAATTTTCCCTAAATAAATGAAAAAAAATCTTAATTTTTAAGACATATTTCTTAAAACAAAATTTAGTTCAAAAATTCAGTTTTAGGACGTAATTTACTTCCAATTAGTTCATCATATTTATCTTCTTTAATTTGAGGAAGTTTTTTCCACAAGTTTAGTAAATTTTTCATAACAGGAAATTTTATTTAGTTGATTTATTTTTTTTTTCATGCTTGCTTGTAGTTCACATTTTGTTTATTATTTGTAGTACATGAATACAAAAAGTTTGATCTTGTATAACAAGTAATAAATTTGATATTTACATTTTTTTCTACACATGTATGTGTTAGAAAAAAATAATATTTTAATCACAACATATGGCTTTGGCGTGTTTTCCTATAGTCTGGGAACAAACGTCAAATCAGGGATGGAAAATCGGAATTTTGAAATGGTACTGGAGCTTAACCAAAAAGGTACTTTTTCGCCCTCGACGGTACTAAAAAAAATTAATATCCAGTTTCTGTAAGACGAACGTCTTCGTCTGTGACGAATTTGCTTATCTTTTGTTACAATTACAAAATACATGGAAATTCGTCGCAGACTAATATTGTTCGTCGTACAGAAAATAAACACAATTTAATATAAAATTTCTTAAATTGAGGACATCCTTAACCATTTATTTATTTTTTTAGAGAAAACTCCAAAAAAAACAATTTTACTTTGAAAATCGGTAGATTTTCAGATTTTTTTTTTAGATTTCGTTGAACAAATTTATGAAATCGTCTGGTATTGAAAAGGTACTAAATCAGTCGCGGGGGTACTACGGTATCTTTGAGAGTGAAAAAGTACTGAAAAAAGTACTAAAGTACTAACTTTTCCATCCCTGCGTCAAATACAAAGTTTTTGTTGTAGTTTAACTAAAAAAAACTAATGAAATTTATTACTTGACTATAAGAAACAAACGTTTCTTTATATTTAAAATAAAATGTGTACCCAATGAGAATTATGTGTGTATTCACATGCTATTCTATAAATAAACCATTAAAAAATATAAAATTAAATAATTTTTAGGAAAAATTTCCTTATCGAAATGTTTTTTTAACCAAAAAATGGGAAATTTTTTTCCATTTTCTAGTTCAAATTGGTCCTTTTTTTAAAGATAAATATGGACTAAAAAGTAGGAATACTTGGCAATGGAGCTAAATCATTATCAATTTTCCTTGGATTTAGTTAATTTTCCCATTTTTTAGTTAGTTTTTTTTTCGGAGTGTACTTAGAAAGTCCCCTTTAAATAGCATATCAGATAATTTTTTTCGATATTAGATTGAAAATCCCCTTTAAAAGCTTATCAGATAAATTATTTTGATTTTTTATTAAAACAAAAAAAAAATATCACAAACAGTTAATAGCAAAGTATTACAGATGATGGGTTCAATCCTTGTCTATTGGGGTCATTATTAGTGAAATCAATCATGAATATTTTTGACCCCCTCCGATATTGATGAAATTTGGTTAAGTTCTTACACTACGTAAAAAACAAACAAATACAAATTTTCAGCCCTCTAAGTCAACAGGGGCCGAAAATACAAATGGTCAAAATTTCCCCCAAAATCTCCCAGTCGCGACACTTTACACCGTAAAAACTTAATATCGTTGGTTCTATTATAGCTAAAAAGCACATTTTTCGTTTTTTTGAAGCTCATAATATGCTCAACAATTTTTCACAATTTCCCCTAAAATCTCCAAATCGCAACACTCTTGAACCTTAAAAATTTATTATCATAAGTAAGTGCTATTGTAGCTACAGAGCCCATTTTTGTTTGTTTTAAAGCTTATAGTACGCTCTACAATACCTACCCTAACCAAAAAATTTTATAAAAAAAGGAAGGGTGCCCCCCTTATTTAAAGGTCGAGGCAAAGGGTGGAGGAAATGGGGGGAAAGTATCCCCCGAGTTTTTTTTACTTGGTATTCTCAAAGTGCAAGTCCTAATGAACATATCCTAAAATTTTTATGTTGGGACAACAATCAGATCGACCAAAATCAAAATTTTTCACAATTTCCCCCAAAATCTCCAAATTGCGACACTCTTGCGCATTACAAATTTAATATCGTGGACTGTATTGTAGCTACAGAGTCCATTTTTGGCTTGTTTTAAAGCTCTTAATACAATATCTACAATCTCTACAATATTACTATAACAAAAAAAAAAAAAAATGAGGGGTGCCTCTTGTATTAAAAGATCGTGGGAAGGGGTGGGGGAAATTGAGGGATAGTATCCCCCAATTTTTTTTATGTTGTTTTTTTTTAAAGAGTAAGTTCTAGAGAGCATATCCTGAAATTTTATCTTGGGACTCCAATGGGAGGCGCAAGAATGTCGCGATTTGTTGATTTTGGGGGAAAATTTTGAAAAATTTTGATTTTGGTCGACCCCATTTTTGTCCCAGCATAAAAATTGTAGACTATGTTCATTAGGACTTGCAATTTGAGAATACCAAGAAAAAAAAATCATGGGATACTTTCCCCTCATTTCCTCCACCCTTTGCCACGACCTTCAAATAAGGGGGGCACTAATTCCTTTTTTTGAAATTTTTTTTGGTCTTGGCAGGTCTTGTGAGCGTATTATAAGCTTTAAAATAAAAAAAAAATGGGCTCTGTAGCTACAAAAGCACTTTTGATATTAAATTTTTAAGGTTAAAGAGTGTTGCGATTTGGAGATTTTGGGGAAAATTGTGAAAAATTTTGATTTTGAGCGATCCCATTGTTGTCCCAACATAAGAATTTTAGAATATATTCTTTAGGACTTTCTCTAAAAGATTATCAAGTAAAAATAAAATCGGGGGATACCTTCCTCCCCATTTTCTCCTCCGTACATCACGACTTTAAAATAAGGGAGGTAACCCTTATTTTTTACGAAATTTTTTTGGTTATGGTAGGTCTTGTAGAGCATATTATGAGCTTCAAAACAAACCAAAAATGGGCTCTCTAGCTATAATAGAACCAACGATATTAAGTTTTTAAGGTGCAAAGTGTCGCGACTGGAAGATTTTGAGGGAAATTTTGACCCTCCGTGTTTTCGACAACTGTTTACTTAGAAGGCTGAAAATAAGTGTGAGTCAGTTTATCACTTAGTATTACAACTAAACCAAATTTCATCAAAATCGGACGGGGTCACGAAAATTTTTAGCTATTTTTGATTGATTTCACTAAGACTGACCCATTGACTATTAAATGAATAAATTTGACATTAAAAGTATTTCTGAAGATTATTATAACTGGATATAATATGAAACTAGTAAGAAACAAATCAGGATGTCTTAAATTTTTAGAAAAATTCAAAAATTTTTCTTTCACACTTTTCTCAATTCAAAACCATATATAAAGATATCACTAAACAAATTGTCAAATTCAAATAATTTTTCTACAATTTTTTCTGTAAACTTCACTTCTCACATATCGGAAATATCAACAATCAACAAGTAGTAAATTAACTTTACAAAGACTCGTCTTTGTCATACAATTAATACAACAGACAACTATTTTATAACAAATAAACTAAAAATTATTCAATAAATACTTTTCCAATTTATAAAACTTTACAGATTTGTTTGTTTGTAATTTTGTAATAAATAATAACAAATTCTGACCTTGTAACAATTCTCACAATAAAAAAAATGTGTTGAGAACTGATGTAGTTTTTTTCGGGTATAAATAATATTTTTACAAAAAAAAAAAATTAAAAATAAATATTAGTGTTATCAAACAAACAAATTATTTCAATGTTAATAACCTTTATTGGGGGCAAATAAAAATTGTGAAAAAAAAATACACTGACCAGAAATACCTGACAGTCGGATGGATGGATGGATGGATGGCTACTAAACTACACTTACTCGTACTCACAAATCATAAAAAGTTGACGAACTTTAATGAACATCAGATCAACAAACAAATTTAAATATTAAGGTAAAAATAAATACAAAATAAAACGTCTGTCATAAAACGTTCAATAGTTTGAGATTTAGATTATGGTTGATCGAATTTAGCTTTTTAGCGAATTTAGTTACAGATCACCTACAATTCACCTGTTGGAATAAATGTAAAAGCAATTTTTTTAAAAATTGCAGGTAGATTGGTTGTGATCCTTAGCTGCCGCCCGAACCGTTGTAAATCCACCATTTTAAAAAAATTGGTATACGTC
The DNA here is from genome assembly GCA_963921195.1 of Pegoplata infirma. Lineage (NCBI taxonomy): Eukaryota > Metazoa > Arthropoda > Insecta > Diptera > Anthomyiidae > Pegoplata > Pegoplata infirma. Next base: position 86,592,420 of record OY992538.1, read on the forward strand.
TAAAAGTAGAGATAAAATGAAGTAAAATTGCATTTATAGTTTTTCATTTCGTGATCCTGTTTCCTTTTTAAAGGACTTCAAAGTTTTAAGGAATACATTTTGTAAAATAATTTTGAATTATTTGTACTTGTTCAAGGATGACACTGGTGATAGCAAATGAAAGAGGAGGATCTCCCCTTATTTAAGTAAGAGTCGTAGCAGCTTTGGGACAGCTGAAATGTGTATAAAAATGCACTGGTCATGATGTATTATTTATATCATTATTGAGAACCAAAAATTAAACAAAAAATGTTAATATTTGAGAATGAAAGTTAAATACTAAAAATAAATTCAATATTTACTAAATGGTAAAAAAATGCAAATACCACAACAACACTGAGAGAATTGTACGCCAGTAATACAATAAGTGAGTGTTGTTAAAAATTTTAGATTAAATCCCAGCAGAAATTTTTCTGAACTGGCAGCAGCTTTTGGAAAGGAAACTCGAGTCATGCTGAATTCATGCATGATTCTCTAAGGCAGCGGTTACCAACCTTTTTGGCTCGCGTACCCCTAATTTTAAATTTTATCAGCCGCGTACCCCCTAACAAGTTTTTTGTTTTCGTTAAAAAAACTTCACATATGAATATTAGAGTTAATTTTGAAATTTTTGATCTGCGGTAATTATAATTTTTTTGAAGGATTAGGGGAGATCAAAATAATGGTGGTATTTTTTTTTTTGAAAAGTGTTCGCTCCTTGGGGTGGTTCAATGCATCTGAAAACGCGAATTTTGAGTTGATTTTTCTGCCGAGCAAACACGGCTGAAAATATTGCAAATCTGATTTCACCAGTCAATTCTACACAACAAGTTAAAACAACGGACGTTTTTCAAACTCTTAAAAAAAAGTTCTAAAAACTCATCACAGGTGACGAAAATATAATGTTTTAATTTTTTTTAAATGTTTTTTTTTTTAATACGAGGGCAGATCCATAATTCCGTGACTTTTCGAATGGAACACCCTCGTATGCAGTGAAAAGGCATTTTGAGCTTAACAAAATGGTACCAAACATTCCACTCTATCACAACCCGTCTCAAAAATGCCCAAAAACACGTTTTTTGAGAAGTTTGACATAAATTTGCTCAAAAACCTGACATCATAGAATAATTTGGGAACCATATTCGAAATCAGCATCGAAAGGTTAATCGAAAACAAGTGGGCAGATCTCAAAATATCATCCAAAAATATCGCAAAAATGCTCTCTAAATTGCACAAAAAAACGTTTTTTGTGAACCTTGACCTCAAGTTTCTTAAAAACCTGACGTTATGGAAAACTTTGGAAGCCAGATGCGGAACCAGCATTGAAAGTTTAAGCTAAGTACTCTGTTTTTACGTTAGAAATTTCACTTAAACTTTAAACGCATCAAATCCCAATAAAACATTTAAAAATTAACAACTTTTGACAATTATAAGAAAGAAACGATCATAGCGAAACTGAAATGTCACTTTTTCACTGCAATTTAAATTGTCATTCTTTTTATATGGAGTTTGACAGATTTTTTCCCATGAAATCGAACAGAATACTATGCCTAAGTCGAACGTCCAAATTACTAAAATTTTGCGTACCCCCGCGGACAGTTTCGCGTACCCCCTAGTGGTACGCGTACCATAGGTTGGTAACCGCTGCTTTAAGGCGATGTCACACTTTAGAGCGCTAGTGGGATATAACGAAAAAGCGCTCTTAAGATGAACTGAAATCACGTGTCTTTAGAGCGCTGATTAGAGCATTTTTTTATAGCGCTGATTAAGCGCTATAAAGATGCAGTGAATTAATGTACCTTTTTATACCCTCCAACCACAGTATGGGGGTATACTCACTTTGTCATTACGTGTGTAACGCATCGAAATATCGGTCTAGGACCCCATAAAGTATATATATTATTGATCAGTGATCCATTCTAAGACATTCTAGCGATGTCCGTCTGTCCGTCCGTCCGTCTGTGGAAGACACGATACAGTCCAAAGTAAAAGAGCTAGACTCCTGAAGTTTGGCACGAATATGTCCTATGGTATTGGGCTGGTTAAGTTCGAACATGGTCAAAATCGGATAAGGGGGAAAAAAGTTCCCCTCTTAAGAACTAAACAAAACTCTAAAAAGAAGCTATTTTTTATAGGATTTTTGTACTTTTGCTTAGCAAACGAAATATTTTTATGTCAAAAGAAGTTCAAAGGCTTGCAGTTGGATCAAGGAATGTTGTCTCCCACCGCCGTAAACTCCCCCCCCCCCCCCCCCCACAGTGGGGGAAAATTGACTTTTTTTTGTCCGATTTTGCCTACAGGTCGCAATTCTTAACCGATTTTAGGTTTTTTTTTTTAAATTTAGCTAATAAAATTCCTCATCGGTCTGTCATGGTAGATTTCTAAAAATCGTTTTTGTTTTATTTGAATATTTTTTTAAAGTTCAGAAAATAATAATTTTTTTAGAATTTTTGCTCTAAAAAATGTAATAGGCAGGAGACGAATAAGCTGTATGGACAAAATTAAAGGTCCCAGCAAAACTTTGGTAATGGGTAGTGATTATATAACACATTACCAGGTAATGTATATACTAGACTGCCCAGAAAAAAACAAAGTTGTTATTTTCTTGGGGGATACCTGCGAATTTTGTTCCTTTTTGTGCAAAAAAATTTCGGGTTTTTTTTGGGATTTTTAAAATAATATCTAGAGGTCGCGATCTCGCGTTTTATAACGATTTATTTTTTTTGAGTTTTTTATTATTTTAAATTGTTAAATATGATTAATATAATAAAATATTAATAATTTCAGACAAAAAAAAAATAAATTAAAAATTAAATATCGCTCATTCCATGAGATGTCTCCCAGCATCTAATCAAATGTTCTTTAATTTATTTGAAATTTCGCACACAGGTACACTATGGAGCAATTAAAATAAATTCGTTTTTAGTTTCGCGAAAATCCACGAATTCGCGAACGCGAATATATTCGCGAATTCACGGATTTTCTCGGAACTAACAACTGATTTATTTTAATAGCTTCATAGTGTTCATGTGTGCAAAATTTCAAATAAATTAAGGAACATTTGATTAGATGCTGGGAGACATCTCATGGAATGAGCGATATTTAATTTTTAATTAAATTTTTTTTTTGTCTGAAATTATTAATATTTTATCATATTAATCATATTTAACAATTTAAAATAATGAAAAACTCAAAAAAATAAATCGTTATAAAACGCGAGATCGCGACCTCTAGATATTATTTTAAAAATCCCCAAAAAAAACCGAAATTTTTTTGCACAAAAAGGAACAAAATTTGCAGGTATCCCCCAAGAAAATAAAAACTTCGCTTTTTTTCTGGGCAGTCTAGTATATACCTTATTTGTAGCATTATTTTAGGATGTCTTACCAAACATTTGTTCCACAACGTATTATTTTCAAGTGAAAAATAATGCATTACTAATAATTTGCTACGTAATGCATGATTATTGGAAAAAATGTATCATATTTATTATTTCTAAACATTAAATCATGGATGACTTATATTTGGTTACATTATGTATTATTTGAAAGTTTGAAATAATGCATTATTTATAATTGGATGCATAATGCATTACAATAACGTAAAAAATAATTATTTTATAAAAAATGCATAAGTTTAAACAAGAGATGGGCTCACGACAGGAAATTTCAAACGACACACACTCACGAGAATACTTTATCTACTTACACTCACTTACAATCACGTGAGTAAATTTAATACAAAATTACTTTTTCACTACTCGTAACACCTTATATATTATCTTCTGGTATGCTATATTATTTCATTTCTCGTAACCTATAAAATATCATATATTTTACACCTTACTCGTATTCTTCGTTATAAATTTATGACTTATTTTATACCTTACTGGTATTCTTTGTGATAATGTGGATGCATTATTTTGAGTCTCATCGCCTGTTAAAATCATCAATGCTGCAATGTATAAAATAAGAGATCATATACCTTATTTTATACCTTATTTGGTAATCTAAGTTTTGCTGGGGTATTTGAACCCCTTATAAATGAGATTAATAGCATTCGTTAATTTATTATTATTTTGGTTTTTATAGACATATGAAAACTTAAAAATGTTTACTTTTAAGTACCTATATCATTTTAAATAATGTACCAATTTCAATGAAATTTTTTTTAGATTAAAGCTTATCATATTCTTAAGCATTATTGGTAAATAAAGTACCCAGCAAAACTTTGGTAATGGGAAGTGATTATATAACACATTACCAGGTAATGTATATACCTTATTTGCAGCATTATTTTAGGATGTCTTACCAAATATTTGTTCCACAACGTATTATTTTAAAGTGAAAAATAATGCATTACTAATAATTTGCTACGTAATGCATGATTATTGGAAAAAATGTATTTCATATTTATTATTTCTAAACATTAAATCATGGATGACTTGTATTTGGTTACATTATGTATTATTTGAAAGTTTGAAATAATGCATTATTTATAATTGGATGCATAATGCATTACAATAACATAAAATATAATTATTTTATAAAAAAATGCATAAGTTTAAACTAGAGATGGGCTCACGACAGGAAATTTCTAACGACACACACTTACGAGCATATTTTATCTACTTACACTCACTTACAATCACGTGAGTAAATTTAATACAAAATTACTTTTTCACTACTCGTAACACCTTATATATTATCTTCTGGTATGCTATATTATTTTATTTCTCGTAACCTATAAAATATCATATATTATACACCTTACTCGTATTCTTCGTCATAAATTTATGACTTATTTTATACCTTACTGGTATTCTTTGTGATAATGTGGATGCATTACTTTGAGTCTCATCGCCTGTTAAAATCATCAATGCTGCAATGTATAAAATAAGAGATCCTATACCTTATTTTATACCTTATTTGGTAATCTAAGTTTTGCTGGGTATTTTTGCAAAATTGTTTAACTCTTTTTTCGCATTTACAATGTAAGAACTTTTTTTTTTTTTTAAAAAAGACTAAGAAATAATTTTAAAATTCCAAAAATCATAAGGTAAAATTTAAACAAATAATAAAATATTTTTTTAAAAAAATTTTGTTTACCAATTATGACTAAGCAAAACTTAAGCTTTAATCTAAAAAAGATTTCATTGAAATTGGTACATTATTTTTAAAGATATAGGCTTTTAAAAGTGAAAATTATTGAATTTTTGTCTGGTTATAAAAACCAAAATAAAAATATATTTTCAAATACTAATCACGTCCTTGATAAGGGGTTCCAATACCTTTAATTAAGTCTATAAAGCATGTTCGTCCCATGCCTTATACATTTTTTATTGCAAAAATACTGAAAAAATGAAAATTTTCTGAACTTTAGGAAAATATAAAAAGTAATCCGAAATTTTTTTCAAAAATCCACCATGACAGATTAGAGCTGCAAAACTATCGATAGTACTATCGATAGTATCGATAGTCTCATTTTAAAAGGACTATCGATAGTTTTTACCCGATAGCGATACTATCGCCGAAAAAATATTAGCTTCAAAAAGATTGTCACTTGCTGAAAACTTAATCAAAAAGTGAACCGTTTTAAAAATCTTTATATCATTTTGGAATAATTCTACTTTTTGATGAATCAATGCAATAATACTTAGTAATCTCGTGTTAATGTTATTGCGAAATTTAAGGCCCGAACAGAACAAGCACGGCATGGTGGAAGATCGCCGTAGTGAGTTAAAATTGACTGGAATGGCAGTGAACGCCAAAAACTGTCATTTCTGTGTTCAGAACAGTTCAGAAGTACCAAGTTGTAATGAAAAAAAACGTAATTTTACGCAAAATCTTACAATTTCTTAAAATATCTGATACTATCGATAGTATCGATAGTTTAAAAACAAACTATCGAAAATATCGAATGGGACGACTATCGATAGTTTTGCAGCTCTATGACAGATCGATGCAGAATTTTATTAGCTAAAATACAAAAAAAGAAAAACTAAAATCAGTTAAGAATTGCGACCTGTAGGCAAAATTGGACCAAAAAATTTCATTTTCCCCACTGTGCCCCCCCCCCCCCCCAAAAAAGACGCCCCTGTTTTTTTTTAACGTGTTGGAGGGTATAAAAGATTCGGCACAGCCGAATTTAACACTCTCACTTGTTAAAGCTGATTTAAACAGAATAAGGATGAATACATTTGACAGTTTCTGAAATACAATTGGAAGATCTGAAATACAATTGGAAAATCTTAAATTCAATCGACTATTTATGAAACTCATTGTCAGTTAAATATTTCTGAAATACAATTGAAACTGATGTAAACCAACCTCTGAAAACTTTTGTTACTTTATTTTGTAGTATTGTTAAAAAAATTAAACAATTTTATGTCAAAAAAATGTTCAAAGTCTTGACTACACCATTTCCACTTTTTTTTTCAGAAAATACAAATTATATTTCAGAATTTGCCATTTATATTACTGAACTTTCTATTTTTATATCAGAAATTTTCATTTATTTTTCAGAAACATCTCTTTATGTTTCAGAAATTTCCAACTGTATTTAAGAAAATTTTTAAATCCAAATGGAAATTTTTGAAATACAAATGGAATTTTCTGAATAGCATTTAGAAAATTATGAAAATACAAATTTTAATTTCTTAAATACAATTAGAAATTTCTAAAACATAAATAAAAATGTCTGTAATATAAATGGAAATTTATTTATTCTTTAAAATAACAAATAAGCTTCGCGGTTTTTTGATTGGCCTATTTACCATCCTTCAAAATGTGTTAAGATGTTTGCAGCGCTGATTAATGCGCAATAACGATGCAGTCAAATCATGTGTCTTTTTCCAAAACTCATACTTTTTCATTCAAAAAATGTTAAAAATATTAAAAAGGAAAGCAAGTGTAAAATTTTATCAAAAAACAATTTTATATTATAAGTTTTATACAAAAAATCTTAACAAAAAATTAAAATTTTTTCAAAATACTTAAAAAATAGTTGCAATATCTCGAAAACTAAAAGGAAAGTCTTTCTGAGGGCACCCACCGAGTGTTCTGAAACTTGTATATAGGAATGAGGGGAGAAAATAAGAGTTACCTGTGTTTTTTTGGATGCCCAAATTGGGCAGCATGGCAACTGCCACCATGGCATGGTCTCGAAAAAATCCAAATAAAAGCCGATGTAGCAGGAATTTTGACAAACGCAAAAATCCAGGTCAGCTCAATTTTAATAGATATTATTATATATGATTTTAGTGGTCATACACATCTCCATATAAACTACCCCCAAGTTTTTACATTTTTGAAAATAAGAACTTAACTAAACCGAATTTGGGAACGACCGATACGCCATTGGATTGGCCTTTAAAAAACCTTTCGATTTGTAGAAAATTTTCATATAGTTTCTTCTGAAGAAATGTAAAAAATCTTCAAAAAAAACTAAAACAATCTCGTTGGGGGGGACCTCCTCTTTGATCCGCTAAATGAGAGATTGGGCAGCTAAGAAAAAACAGGTAACTCTGATTTTCCTACCCTCTTTCCCATGTGCAAGTTTTGGGACAATTGCTGTCCTCAGGTGCTCTCTGAAAGACCTCCCTTGTAAGACAGATAGAGCAAAATGGAGGCAATTTTTGGTTCTTTTGGATCGCCATACTATTGCCGATCCCTTCTCATGTGTGGACAATTTTTACTTAAAAAATTTCAAAATTCGCATATCTCGGTAAATGTTGCCGCCACAACAAAAATTCCGTAGGCATTTTAGTATCTATTAACACATAGAACACAACCAAAAAAAAAAACCAGGATGATCTCTGAATAATAGTTTTTAAGTTATCAAGTTTTTGAGATTCTCATGACCCTATTGGACGCCTAAATTCACGTTTCTCAAAAACTAACCAAGGTGGAGCGGAACGAAAAAAACTTTTGGATCCACAACTATAAAAAGGCTAACAAGGAAAGTTCTTGTTAGCCTTTTTATAGTTGTGTCTACAGATAGACGGAACAAATGTTTGGTAAGACATCATAAAATAATGCTACAAATAAGTTATATACATTACCTGGTAATGTGTTATATAATCACTACCCATTACCAAAGTTTTGCTGGGATACTCACTTTTTCATTCCGTTTGTAACTCATCGAAATATCGGTCTGGGACCCCATAAAGTATATATATTCATGATCCCCGATCGATTCTAAGACATTCTAGCGATGTCCGTCTGTCTGTGGAAATGCTGATCACGTCCAAAATATTACATGGAGATGACTGAAACTTAACATATTTATTGGAAGTTCTCCCGAGAAGTTTGGTATTGCGTTTGAGCAATATCGGTTCAGCGGTTCAAAAGTTATGAACGAAAATGTAAGGACACCTCAAAAATTTTAGTACATTCAACATAACCTAAAAATACAAAATGCTTTAATTCGACTGCTGGTTGACATATGTGAACAGAATTGAGCACCAAATGGTATTTAAACAAGTACGAACATATTTTTTGAAAAAAAAATAAAAAATCGGGGATTTTTTTTCCGCGGATTTTTTTTTTTTTTTCAAAAGTAATTTCCTTTTAAAAAAAGTTTTTTGCAATAATCTTTTTGAAATTGTGGAGGGTATCACTACATTCGGCAAGGCCGAAATTAACTTTTTTACTTGTTTTGTTAACAAACGTATATTTTGTAGTGCAAAGTCTTAAAATTTGTATATGGCGAAATCATTTTGGGGGGGCCCGGGCCCTCCGTACGTGCCTGGTTTCGAAATGTCTATTCTTTAAAAAATAATGTAAACTTCCTTACCTTAAACATTCCTAGAACGTTCCAACACACTTTTCTCGTATACAGTGCACTGTTTGTATTTTGTTTCTTTTTTTGATGATAACAGCAAAAATTATTGTATGTAAATTTTTTGATTTTACTTTTTTTTTTTAACTGATAACTTTTTTATTTGTTGCATACAATAAAAATATACAAAAAAATTAAATTATGTATGGAAACTTTTTATATATGCAAATATTTATGAAGTTTGATTTACAACACAATTTAGTATTAAGACAAAACTTTTTTAAACAAAAACTTTTATGGGTTTTCGAACTATTATGTTATTATCTGTAACACTTGGAGTAAAAATGATATATTAATCTCCATTTTGTATGAATTTTTGTTAAATCTTTATAGACACGATAACAATAAGAAGACATCAAGTATAAAATTTTACAAATAACTGATGACGATTAATAGAAACATATAAAACATTTGTTTGGAGAAAAATTTATAAAATTTCATTTGATTTATGCATTAATGCATTCTTTTAAATATCTGCAAGAGCAGTGAGATATTGTATTTTCCGTGTAATAAAAAAAAAAAAAAGAGTTGAGTAGAGATGATGAATGAAAATTGTGCGTATTTTGTTTTTTTTTATTATTTTTTATTTTTTAATATGTAACACTCAGTACCAGGCGTACAAAAATTGAAAAAAAAAATTTCAATGTAAATTATTTAAGTGATTTTTTTTTTTTTTTTTTTTTTTTTTTTTTTTTTTTTTTGTTGGCGTTTTTCTTTTATTAAAGGGTTACACCAATCACACTCACACACATAAATTGATCAAAATTAAATTATGATTTTTAGATGTTATTATTTTTGAAATTCTTTTCACACGCACTTATATATAATTTTATTTTTTATTTTTAATTTATTGTTAAATATTTTTTTCTAAATTCTTCTAATTTAATTTTTTTTTTAAAACACTCTCACTTTTTTTCTACTTTTTATTATTTTTGTTTATAAAAATAGATTTTTTCTTGTATAAATCTTTTTTGAATGCATCATACAAAATCACGAGAATTCAATTAAATTTTGTGTGTTTAACATAATGATTTCCGTAAAAAAAAATTAAAATAAAAAGTTTATTCAGCAATAAACGTAATATGCATTAAATATTTTCGTTTCGTTAATAATTCTTTAAACAACCCATATTATAAGGCAACGTATTTTCACTACGTTTTTTTTTTTTAATAAGAAAAATGTTCTGAAAAATTTCAGTTTATTTTTTTTTTATATTTATGACGCCGATTGAGCTCTATCTGCCGCGACAGTTTAAACGAAAAAGAAAAAAAAACAGTTATATATGGCGTATGAACGCCATGCTCAGTACTCTAATACTGTTGAGCCTCTATGTACAGTTAGAGCGGCATATTTTTGTATGGCAAAAAGGTTGGAATATAGTTGGGCCCTTACAAAAAAATTAAAGTGCCAAAATTTTGGACTTCTGGTAGTTTTTCTCCCCGAGATATGGGGTCTTGAAAATTGGCAAATTGGTATGTGGACAATTGTCATTAACTTTAAACACCTATGATATTCTGTTAATTTTGGAATAACTTTTTTTATTTGTAAATTAGGTGGTACCTGTGAATGATGATAAGTAGGGCAAGTACTTTCATGCATCTAAAAATCGAAAATATGTGCCTATAATATGCATCTAAAAATCAAAAATATGCACCTAAAATTCGAAAAATATGCACTTAAAATTTAAAAATATGTATTAAAAATGAATTGCTTTTACTAAAAATAGGGCTTTGTTAACATAAATTAGATTTTTTTCAAATACTTCAATTCCCTCTACAATATTAAATAAATGTTTTTTGAGTGGACTCAGCTTTTAATTGGAAAATATTTTTTTAATGACACATTTTGTGATAAAAAATTTTAAATGAACAAATTTTCTTTAGAAGTCAAAAAATATTTCTGAAACAAATTTTATAAATAAACAAGTAGAAACTTTAAAATCGACTTGGACGTAAAAAAATGTTTAAAATGTTTACTAAAAACATTAAATTTGAAGTCAAATACTTCTTTAGCAATTTTTGAAAAAAAAAAAATATATATATTTTTTGGGTGTAAAACTTTTTTGAGTTTAATGCCGCAATTCAGTAACTCGATTTTTGTCGGTTTCCGACTAAAAAGTGACTGAGTTCTTTTTTTCGTATTCTCTATGTCACTATAGTTTTTTTAACGTCTGTTAGGGTTTTTGTCTTTGATAATGACAAATAATTACGTAATTATATCCATTTCTGTATGTCGATTACAAACGATTTAAGTGTCAAATCACTCACATAATATTTTGTTACCGTCTGATATAAATTATTATTTTATATTTTTTTTTAATTTGTCTGTTTTTTTTGCATTTCAATAAAAAAAAGAACAAAAGCAAAGGAATAATCTCTTCACAGCTGCCGGACAATGAGTAAGTATGATTGAACAATTTTTCAACCATATTTTTCAATAAATTCATCTTTAAGGATTTGATGAAATAATCACCAAAAATAAATTGTGTTTCAATACATTTTGGGAATAAAAGCATTGAATTTAATGGCTATTGCATTTACTTGATGCGGAAGGAGGAGAACTCAAATTCAAATAAACCTAATCAAATTGCGGAAAGTGGAAATATGTCATCTGTAGTTTTGATTTTTGTTCAGAAACATTCTACGATCATATGAAATATACTTAAGACCATTTTTCTACACAAAAATTATCAACCTATGACAGAGATTGAGAATTCTCAGATTCTACAACAATTTTTCTATAGAAAAATTCTCAGATTCTGAGACATTTTTTCTATAGAAAAATTCTCAGATTCTGAGACATTTTTTCTATAGAAAAATTAACAGATTCTGAGACATTTTTTTATAGAAAAATTCTCAGATTCTAAGACATTTTTTCTATAGAAAAACTCTCAGATTCTGAGACATTTTTTCTATAAAAAAATTCTCAGATTCTGAGACATTTTTTCTATAGAATAATTCTCAGATTCTGAGTCATTTTTTCTATAGAAAATTTCTCAGATTCTGAGACATTTTTCCTATAGAATAATTCTCAGATTCTGAGACATTTTTCCTATAGAAAAAGTCTCAGATTCTGAGACATTTTTCCTATAGAAAAAGTCTCAGATTCTGAGACATTTTTCCTATAGAAAAAGTCTCAGATTCTGAGACATTTTTCCTATAGAAAAAGTCTCACATTCTGAGACATTTTTCCTATAGAAAAAGTCTCAGATTCTGAGACATTTTTCCTATAGAAAAAGTCTCAGATTCTGAGACATTTTTCCTATAGAAAAAGTCTCAGATTCTGAGACATTTTTCCTATAGAAAAAGTCTCAGATTCTGAGACATTTTTCCTATAGAAAAAGTCTCAGATTCTGAGACATTTTTCCTATAGAAAAAGTCTCAGATTCTGAGACATTTTTCCTATAGAAAAAGTCTCAGATTCTGAGACATTTTTCCTATAGAAAAAGTCTCAGATTCTGAGACATTTTTCCTATAGAAAAAGTCTCAGATTCTGAGACATTTTTCCTATAGAAAAAGTCTCAGATTCTGAGACATTTTTCCTATAGAAAAAGTCTCAGATTCTGAGACATTTTTCCTATAGAAAAAGTCTCAGATTCTGAGACATTTTTCCTATAGAAAAAGTCTCAGATTCTGAGACATTTTTCCTATAGAAAAAGTCTCAGATTCTGAGACATTTTTCCTATAGAAAAAGTCTCAGATTCTGAGACATTTTTCCTATAGAAAAAGTCTCAGATTCTAAGACATTTTTCCTATAGAAAAAGTCTCAGATTCTGAGACATTTTTCCTATAGAAAAAGTCTCAGATTCTGAGACATTTTTCCTATAGAAAAGTCTCAGATTCTGAGACATTTTTCCTATAGAAAAGTCTCAGATTCTGAGACATTTTTCCTATAGAAAAAGTCTCAGATTCTGAGACATTTTTCCTATAGAAAAAGTCTCAGATTCTGAGACATTTTTCCTATAGAAAAAGTCTCAGATTCTGAGACATTTTTCCTATAGAAAAAGTCTCAGATTCTGAGACATTTTTCCTATAGAAAAAGTCTCAGATTCTGAGACATTTTTCCTATAGAAAAAGTCTCAGAATCTGAGACATTTTTCCTATAGAAAAAGTCTCAGATTCTGAAACATTTTTCCTATAGAAAAAGTCTCAGATTCTGAGACATTTTTCCTATAGAAAAAGTCTCAGATTCTGAGACATTTTTCCTATAGAAAGTCTCAGATTCTGAGATATTTTTCCTATAGAAAGTCTCAGATTCTGAGACATTTTTCCTATAGAAAAAGTCTCAGATTCTGAGACATTTTTCCTATAGAAAAAGTCTCAGATTCTGAGACATTTTTCCTATAGAAAAAGACTCAGATTCTGAGGCATTTTTCCTATAGAAAAAGTCTCAGATTCTGAGACATTTTTCCTATAGAAAAAGTCTCAGATTCTGAGACATTTTTCCTATAGAAAAAGTCTCAGATTCTGAGACATTTTTCCTATAGAAAAAGTCTCAGAATCTGAGACATTTTTCCTATAGAAAAAGTCTCAGATTCTGAAACATTTTTCCTATAGAAAAAGTCTCAGATTCTGAGACATTTTTCCTATAGAAAAAGTCTCAGATTCTGAGACATTTTTCCTATAGAAAGTCTCAGATTCTGAGACATTTTTCCTATAGAAAAAGTCTCAGATTCTGAGACATTTTTCCTATAGAAAAAGTCTCAGATTCTGAGACATTTTTCCTATAGAAAAAGTCTCAGATTCTGAGACATTTTTCCTATAGAAAAAGTCTCAGATTCTGAGACATTTTTCCTATAGAAAAAGACTCAGATTCTGAGGCATTTTTCCTATAGAAAAAGTCTCAGATTCTGAGACATTTTTTCTATAGAAGAAGTCTCAGATTCTGAGACATTTTTCCTATAGAAAAAAGGTCAGATTCTGAGACAGTTTTCCTATAGAAAAAAGCTCAGATTCTGAGACATTTTTCCTATAGAAAAAAGCTCAGATTCTAAGACATTTTTTCTATAGAAAAATTCTCAGATTCTGAGACATTTTTTCTATAGAAAAATTCTCAGATTCTGAGACATTTTTTCTATAGAAAAATTCTCAGATTCTGAGACATTTTTTCTATAGAAAAATTCTCAGATTCTGAGACATTTTTTCTATAGCAAAATTCTCAGATTCTGAGACATTTTTTCTATAGAAAAATTCTCACATTCTGAGAAATTTTTTCTATAGAAAAATTTTCACATTCTGAGAAATTTTTTCTATAGAAAAATTTTCACATTCTGAGACATTTTTTCTATAGAAAAATTCTCACATTCTGAGACATTTTTTCTATCGAAAAATTCTCAGATTCTGAGACATATTTTCTATCGAAAAATTCTCAGATTCTGAGACATTTTTTCTATAGAAAAATTCTCAGATTCTGAGACATTTTTTCTATAGAAAAATTCTCAGATTCTGAGACATTTTTTCTATAGAAAAATTCTCAGATTCTGAGACATTTTTTCTATCGAAAAATTCTCAGATTCTGATACATTTTTTCTATCGAAAAATTTTCAGGTTCTGAGACATTTTTTCTATAGAAAAATTCTCAGATTCTGAGACATTTTTTCTATTGAAAAATTCTCAGATTCTTAGAATTTTCAGTCATTTTTTCTATAGAAAAATTCTCAGATTCTGAGACAGTTTTTCTCAGATTCTGAGAAATTTTTCTATAGACAAAATGTCTCAGAATCTGAGAATTTGTCTATAGAAAAAATGTTTCAGAATCTGTAAATTTGTCTATAGAAAAAATGTTTCAGAATCTGAGAATTTTTCAATAGAAAAAATGTCTCAGAATCTGAGAATTTTTCTATGGAAAAAATGTCTAAGGATCTGAGAGTTTTTCTATAGAAAAAATGTCTCAGAATCTGAGAATTTTTCTATAGAAAAAATGTCTCAAAATCTGAGAATTTGTCTATCGAAAAAATGTTTCAGAATCTGAGAATTTTTCTATAGAAAAAATGTCTCAGAATATAAGAATTTGTTTATAGAAAAAATGTTTTAGAATCTGAGAATTTGTCCATAGAAAAAATATTTCAGAATCTGAGAATTTTTCTATAGAAAAAATGTCTCAGAATCTGATAATTTTTCTATAGAAGAAATGTCATAGATTCTGATAATTTTTCTATAAAAAAAATGTTTTAGAATCTGAGAACTTTTCTATAGAAAAAATGTCTCAGAATCTGAGAACTGTTCTATAGAAAAAATCTCTCAGAATCTAAGAATTTTTCTATAGAAAAAATGTATCAGAATCTAAGAATTTTTCTATAGAAAAAATGTATCAGAATCTGAGAATTTTTCTAAAGAAAAAATGTTTCAGAACCCGAGAATTTGTCGATAGAAAAAATATCTCAGAATGTGAAAATTTTTCTATAGAAAAAATGTCTCAGAATCTGAGAATTTTTCTTTAGAAAAAATGTCTCAGAATCAGAATTTGTCTATAGAAAAAATGTGTCAGAATTTGACAATTTTTCTTTAGAAAAACTGTCTCAAAATCTGAGAATTTTTCTGTAGAAAAAATGTTTAAGAATCTGAGAATTTTTCTGTAGAAAAAATTTTCTCAGAATCTAATAATTTTTATATAGTAAAAATGTCTCAGAATCTGAGAATTTTTCTATAGAAAAAATATCTCAGAATCTGAGAATTTTTCTGAAGAAAAAATGTATCAGAATCTGAGAATTTTTCTATAGAAAAAATATCTCAGAATCTGAGAATTTTTCTAAAGAAAAAATGTATCAGAATCTGAGAATTTTTCTAAAGAAAAAATGTTTCAGAATCCGAGAATTTGTCTATAAAAAAATATCTCAGAATGTGAAAATTTTTCTATAGAAAAAATGTCTCAGAATCTGTGAATATTTCTATAGAAAAAATGTTTGAGAATCTGAGAATTTTTCTTTAGAAAAAATGTCTCAGAATCTGAGAAGTTTTCTATAGAAAAAATGTCTCAGAATTCTAAAATTTTTCTTTAGAAAAATTGTCTCAGAACCTGAGAATTTTCTATAGAAAAAATGTCTCAGAATATGAAAATTTTTCTATAAAAAAAATCTGAGAATCTGAGAACTTTTCTATAGAAAAAAGGTCACAGAATCTGTGAACTTTTCTATACAAAAAATGTCCCAGAATCTGAGAATTTTTCTATAGAGAAAATGTCTCAGAATCTGAGAAGTTTTCCATAGAAAGAATGTCTCCGATTCTGGGATATTTTTCTCAGATTTTGAGACATTTTTCTACAGAAAAATTCTCAGATTCTGAGACAGTTTGTCTATTGAAAAGTTCTCAGATTCTGAGACATTTTTTCTATAGAAAATTCTCAGATCCTAAGACACTTTTTCTATAGAAAAATTCTCAGGATATGAGACATTTTTTCTATATAAAAAATCTCAGATTCTGAGACATTTTTTCTATAGAAAAAATTTTAGATACTGCGACATTTTTTCCATAGAAAAATTTTCAGGTTATGAGATATTTTTCTATAATTCAGAGATTTTGAGATATTTTTTCTATAGAAAAATTCTCGGATTTAGAGATATTTTTTTTTAGAAAAATTCTAAGATTCTGAGATAATGAAAATTTTTTAAGAGAATTTTTAGATTCTGAAAAATTTTTTTAAAAAATTCTTTCTTATTTAACATCAGTTATGTTCATATTCTTTTGGCGACTTGGGCACTCGGCTGTGATGCTGTTAAAAAGACACCAAAATGTTAGTAACTGCAAACTTTATAAAACATTATGCATCCATATTATAAATTTGTTTATAAACTATTTATTTATACAAAAAATAAACGCAATTCCAATTTTTATTATATGGCAGAAATTTTTGCAAAATTATTTTAATTCTTAGGTTTATCTGTTCATTTTGTTATTCTTTGTTTTTAGTACGTCCTTCATAGTTCATAAAAGCTGAAAAAACATCAGTACTTGAGGTTACAATGTGTAGTTTTGAAAATACATAATCCAATTTTTAGTATTTCGCCGCAGCATAGAAAACCACATTTCTTTCTTATAGTTCTATGTTTGATTTGAGTTGTGTGGTGGTTTTTTTGATCTGTAAAATATTTATGTTTAATTTTCTATAAAAAAACATAATAAAATTTATCACAAATCAGATTTTCTTACCTTTTGTTGCAGAATTATCCATATTTGTTGTTTTTTTCGTATTTTCCGCATTTTTAACAATTTTGATACAGATTTTATTGTTTTGTTATTGTTTATTTTTATTTTTTTTTTAATTGTCATTTTTGCAGTAAACAGTATTACAATATTTAAAAAAAATAAAAACACTCAAAAAATTTCTACCAAACAACTGTCAATATTTCATGTACTTTTAGTTCTGGCAACATATGTTTGAAAGCAACGTAAATCAAAGGCACAAACCTCGTAACACAGACGAAAAAATAATATCGTTTTAGTGAATAACAATAGTGACTACTTTCCGTCTGTAGACGGAACGTTTCATCGACTTACTGAATTGGGCTATAAAAAATATTTGAGTCACAAAAATTCTTAGTAAAATATTTTTGTGGCCAAAAATCTCTAATAAAACGTGTTAAGCGTTTTGTTCAACACGTGGATTCGGGATAAAACCAATCTTAGTTTCACGGATTTGTTCATAACTTCTTAACTACTGTGCAAATTTCTCTAAAATTCAATACCAATCGGACCTGGAGAATAAATGTTTTTGTATAGGCTTTTCTGAGTCCATTTTTCTGTAATATATTCTTAAATTTAAAGCTTTATTTAAGAATCTAAATTTTTTTTAGAAACAAATTTTTATAAAAACTGTCTCAGAATATCATTTCTATCAGAAAATAATATTTTTTACAAGAAATGGTGGATCGGTTTTAGATTATGTTTGTTAGATTACATTTTTGAAATGATTTTTTGAAAAAATGTTAGTGAAAATTAAAAAAAGTGCAATTTATATGAAAATATGCAAAAATATGCATTTATACCAAAATATGCAAAAATATGCAACTACAAATCGATGCCATTTTATTGCAAATTTATTGATTCGGATAGATATTTAATTTATGTTATGTTTAGAGTGCCGAGTAAAAACATGCATTTTCATGAAAGTACTTGCCCTAATGATAAGTTAAGGGAACCTTAAAGAGTAATTGTGCAAAGGCACAGCGCAAAAGGTCTCATTAGTTCATGGTAAGAAATGTTTAAAGTTGAAAAATGTAAAAAAAACCGCTTGATACACTCACTAAATTTTTCGTCCAATGTTTCATATTGTTGGGTGCGTTAAAGCTATTACTCCAAAATTAATATCGCTTAATCAGAAGACTTGGGCAATTATTTGGTGTAGGTTTAGTGGATGTGCCATCAGTAAGAAAAAAGTTACATGGACTCAAATCTTTCATACCAATTTTTTTCAATTTTCAATTTTTCGATGTTTTTTGATTGTAGCTTTTGGTGCAAACTGTAATTTCAAAATTTAAATACACATAGTTAAAGCCCTTGTACGCACAATTTGAGCTTGATTCGAGTGATGTGCTCGCAATGCTTACGAATCTGCAGCTCTCCAAACATGGGAAGAAAAAAGTCTGTTTTTTTGCGATTCACACTCCCAGTTTTATTCCGAATGGTTCCGAATGGTTCCGAATGGTTCCGAATGCTTTGTGAACTTTATAATCCACCATTTCCCACTTGATTTACAAACGCACCCCAAAAATATTCAATTGTAAAAATTGTATGAGCTTTTTAAATTTTTTTGCAAAATTTCGATATTTTAGTTTTGCATTAATGGACAGCCAAATGTGCATGGCTGAAAGTTGAACATGCAGAAACAATGGAATGTGAAAATATAATAAATCATGGAAAGCAACATTGATAAAAAGTTAATATTGGCGAATTCCGCGGTGTTTTTCAGTTTTCGCTTTTTTGTAAGGCACATCCAGGCCGCTTATAGAAATTGGTCGGTGAGAGGCGCGTTTGATAGTATTTTTAATGCTATATCTTCAATTAATTCGCACCCGAAAAAATTTAACGTTTAAGCTGTTTTTCGGTGGTTTTAAATTTTTGATACTTTAAAATTTAATGCTTATATAAAATCTTACATTACTTAAAAAAAGTAGAAAAGACATGTATTTTGATAGATTTTAGCATGTCTTATGCGAATAATATTTCAAAATTAGTCCATTGATTTTTGCAGACGCGTAAATCGCGAAAAATCGCTAAAATTTGTTATAACCTTAATAAAATTAGTAATAACGTTAAAATATTTCGTAATAACCTTAATATTATCATTATTGATCATAATTTGAATAGTTTCAATATTCAGTGAAGGGCAACACTGTAAAATCAGACTTTAAATATTTAAAATAAAAAATAATAAATCAAAAATTAGTATTTTTTTTTTTCAAAAATGTTCCCTTTAAACCACTGCTGTTTCTTACCTATTAGAGATAGAATAACGGTGTTAACTAAGAATTTGTTGAGATTTTGTTAATGCATTTGGTAACATTTAAAAAAAAAAAAATAAAACCGCTGGAAACATTTTTATTTCCAAAATATTGGAAAATGTGCCGAAAAAAAAATTGGTTAAATGCAAATATCTCGATATTTAGCAAAGATTTTAAGCATGTTTGAATATTTATTTTAGCTCTAGGTAAGCATAATACAAAATGGTACGTTTGATAAACTTCGGATGAAAAATGTAATTTTGACAATTTTTTTAAAAATTTAACTTTAAACCGCCATAGCGATCGCTCAAATTAATGCACGCGGACGGATTTGAATTACTTATTTATAATGTTATTTACCTACAAAGTCTTATCAATGTGCCACAAAAAAAAATCGCAATTTTTTTTTTTCTAAAATATTAAAAGTTAATGACAATTGCTCATATACTTCTGAGAGAAATAGTGTTAAAAGATGTCTTCAATAAAATTTAATGGCGGTTCTTTTCTTGGAATATATTAACCCTCCATTTCCTATTTTTAAGGGTCATTTTAGTCCTTATTTTAAATACTCTACTATAATACCATTAAATCGTGCGTTTAAAGAAAAAAAAATGTTTTTCATCAAATTTCACTAGAGGTTGTCCAAGGCCAATAGTTCGTGGGATGTTAAAAAAATGATTAAAAAAGCAAAATTGTAAAGTATCATATTTTATTAAATAGTGTTTCACCAAAGATAATTTACAATTTTACTTTTTTGCTAGCATCGCACAAGTTATTGGTCTTTGACAACTCCAAGTGAAATTTGATGCAGAACATTTTTGTAGAACATTGTAACCCTTTAAATGCACGATTTATTGGTTTTCCAGGAGAGTATTAGAAATAAGGACAAAAATGATCCCTAAAAATTGTAGATAGAGGGTTAACATGTTGTACGAAAAGAACCGTCTTAAAATTTCACTAAAGACATGTTTAAACATTATTCAGCTTACAAGAATATTTAATACATTTTTCGACTTATTTCACACTACTTTGGAAAAACACAAAAAATTTTTTTTTGTGATTTTCGCAAAAACGCGAATTGATCTAGAAAAACTGGGAGACACGTGTAATTTATTTTCGGTCCTATTTTCAGAATTTGTCGGTGTGGTCCATGTGTACAAAAGTGTGTCGAACGGTGTTATAATACGGTTATTTCAATACGCTTCGTCCTTGGGCCAAAATATGCTTAAATTTTAAATTTTAAGTCAATTGATTGAAAATTGCGCCCTGTATTGTGCTTTAAACCGTCTATATGAGCAGACGGACGGATATGGCTAAATCAAGACTCAAAAAGAAATTCTAAGTCGATCGGTATACATACTTAAAGGTGGGTCTGGGACCAATATTTCGGGTAGTTACAAACATCAGCACAAACTCATTAAATTCTGTGTTACAGAATGGTGTACAGTATAAACAAGTAAAAAAGTTAACTTCGGCTTTCCGAATTTATTGAAAGATTGTAAAAAAAGATTATTTGCAAAAAACAAAAAATTCGCGGAAAAAATTTTTTGGTGAAAAAAAAATCCGCGATTTTTTTTTTTTTTTCACCAAAAAATTTTTTCCGCGAATTTTTTTGTTTTTTGCAAATAATCCGCGAATTTTTTTGTTTTGTAAAAAAAATAGGTTTGTACTTGTAAAAAGTCCACACTGTGTCCAATTCAGTTCACATATGCCAACCAGCAGCAAATTTAAAACATTTTATATTTTTAGGTTATGTGGAAAAATTTTTCGAGGTTCTTATATTTTCGTTCATAACTTCTGAACCGCTGAAAAGATTTCGCTCAAATGCAATACCAAACAGCTTAGGACAACAACAAGTAAATGTGCTAAGTCCCATATATGTTTAATACTTTAGCCGTGATCACCATTTCCACAGACTGACGGACATCGCTAGAATATCTTAGAATCGATCACTGATCAATAATATTTATATGACAGCAACATTTGTCATTCATTTTTATTTGATCACAGGCCAAGCTTTTTGGTGATAGAGGTCATGCGGCAGAACATGAATGACACACTCAATCAAGACCTTTCTACAATCTTCGAGTGGGGTCGTGCGGATAAGGTCGATTTTAATGCATGCAAGACCCAATGTTGTATGTTAACGCTCAACGGGCTGTGGAATTAACATCGTCATCTGTAGCTATGGATGGTATAGATATTGAGGAATCGGATACTCTTGATGTTCTGGGCATGAGAATATAGTGTGATGTCCGTTGGAATAAGCACGCATTTCAAGTGTCGAAAGAGGCATTCAAGTATCTTGGTTTTCTGAAATGGTGCAAAACTTACTTCATTCCATCCGATCTCCTTACTATTTATACCAGCTATATCTGGCTGAAAATGGAATACAACTCTTATATATGGGCAGGGGCTTCCGTGTCTATTCTGAAGCTTCTGGACCGTGTTCAGGGGAGGGTGATGAAGCTTATCAATGACAGTAGTGTATCCAACTCTATTGATACATTGGAGCATCGTCTAAATGTGGGTTGTGTGACACTTTTCTATCGATATTAACATGGAAGGTGCTCATCTGAGATAAGTGAACTTATTCCTCGAGCCCGAGTATTTATTCGTAATACTAGCTTATTAAAAAAAAAAAGTGGAGGGTATAAAGACAAATAAAATAATTAAATTCGGGTTTGGAAATTTATGCGATACCTTCTACGCTAATGGACAATTCACGGTACAAAAATTTCGTTTTCGCTTTGGACCATCTGGTCTATGCAGGAAGTCTTTGAATCCGAAATCTCACACCTAACCAATTGAAAATCAAAAATCCTAAATGAAATTTAAAACAAATCTAACTTGAAATTCAGAAAAGCCCAATTTAAATTCTGAAAAGCCCAATTTGATAATTAGAAAAGGCTGTTTGAAATTAACCATGTAATGCATAAGGCCGCTTTTTGGCAGTCTTACTTTTTGTTGTTGTAACTATTGATCGGCATCCATCCTACGCGCATCCATAGTTGCCGTAGATCTGCTGAAAATGTCGGCATCGCTTACAAGCAAGAGAAATTTATATTGTGCTCTTCTTCATTATCTTCTTTCTCTTGTTTTCAAGTAACCTTTTCGATAAATTTTAAACAAAGAAAGTTGATTTTGAGTAAGGTTATTTTAGCTCGAGGTAATTTTTCTCTACTAATTAAAACCATGATATTCTCATAGAATAATTTTCAAAAAAAAATATTATTCTGTTTTAAATTTGTCCACAATGCCGTCAAAAAGCGGGTTAAGAAAAACTCGGGATCTAGCTGCCGTCGTAATGATCAAAAAAAGGCCGTAAAACCAGTATCGGTAACACTGTGATTTTAGTATATGTGAGAGCGGCATACATATGTGGCAACAACGATAATGATGATCCCCTTTATAACCCCCAAAAATAACAAATAAAACCTACTTTAAATTTATAATAGAGGGGGAGACAAGAACGACCATTATTTACATTCTCAACTCAAAGAAAAAAAAAGAAACTAAATGAAAAGAACAGAAGAGAGGACAATTATTTACGAAACAGAACAGAAAATGTAATTATGTTTGCTTAGCACATTATTACTCACTCATATGTAATTTACATACAATGAAAAACTTTGTAAAGAAAAACTGAAAAAAAAAACAAGTGAAAGATGAAATTTGACATGGTCGAATTCATGAATACCCTCCACAATGACAAAAATGTTTTTTTATGATTTTTATTTTTTTAACATAAAAAAAATGTTAAAAAATCAGACTAGAAAATTTTTTTGAATGTAAAATTTTTTGCGTGTGTAAAATTTTTTTTTTTGAGTGTTAACATTTTTTTTAGTGTATTCATTTTTTTGAGTGACAAAAATACTTTGTTAAATATTTTTGTGGCGTACCAATGTCATTCAAAGCGTGTTTAGTGTGTTTTTTCATTACGTGGTTTCGAGAAAAACCCACAGAGACAGACAGACGGACTTAAAATCGATCGAGGATTAGGGTCCTAGACCGATATTTCGAGGTGTCACAAACGGAATGACAACAACAATCACTAGAGTGGAGGGTATACAAACAAATATCACTTAAAACGAATATAAGGAGCCCCACAAATGACGTTAAGACATTTTACATTACATTTTTAGAAAAACAGTCCTGAGAATCTTATAGTATAAGACTTATACTCGAAAAAAAAAATTGTTTGGTCCTAACAGATTTTTGAATATTTAGCTCATCAAAACAAAGGTATAAAAGAGTAATTAAAATTGCTTCAACGAAAATAAAGACAAATGTCCCAAAAAAAAAAAAAATAAAAACTTGTCAGGTACAAAAAAAATGTTGGATAATTCTTTTACCTCCTGAAAAATATATCCACTAAGGATGGGTTATTAGAAATTCCGATTCTAAAGGTGCGTATACACGAGAAAGAAATCTCGACAGAAAAATTGAAAATTTGTCACCTCTAACATTCTTTAATATCATCTCTAAAAAAATAAATTTTGTTTACGTTATAATTTTTTTATTAAACAAAATAAAGACTTTAAATCAAAACTAATAAAAATATCTTCCAAAAATCTGTAACATTATCAAAAAAAAGGTAAGAAATAATACGTTTTAGAGAAATATGATTTGACACAATTATGGAAAAAGTCAAATGCACAGGTGCACAGAGTCGTTTTTTGGTCTTTGTCTAGCAGTTTTCTCTCCCGTGTAAACGCGCCTTAAGAAGGTTAAAAGGGGTAAAAACGTGTACTTTTGGTACTTTTTATATTTTATGATTTTATGTTCCTAGAAACTTGAAATTTGGAATGTAGGATCCTTCGGCGTAAAAATCATCGTAAAAAAGTACTTTATGAAAATTCCAATTATAAGTATCTCTACACAATACAACAGCAGACAGCAAAATTTGTTCATGTATTTTGTTGTTGGTGCAACAAAAATAGGTAAAATAATGTACTTTGGTACTTTTTTATCACCTTAAATAAAGGTTATAGAAACTTGAAATTAATTATGTCGGATCTTTCTGTAAAACAAAAACGTTCGAAAAAAAGTACCTTTTTGAAATTCCGATTTTAGTGGGGCAAATAGGACAAATATTTGTTTTTGGTACTTTTTTATTCTCCTTAAATAATGGTTTTAGAAACTTGAAATTTGATAAGTTTCACGCGTCTCAGGGATTAGTACTTTGGTACTTATTCGATCTCCTGAATGGTCATAAAAACTTTAATATTAGAATGTACTCTCAAAATAATACATTAGTAGATTTACTAATTTTTTTTTTTGCTAATGCTGGTTAGCTAACTTTTAGCAAATTTTTAGTTGAGATTAGCATGTTAGCAAAAATATCTTGTAAACTTCATTTAGCGCATTAGCAATTTAAAAAAAAAATTAAACTTATATTTTCTGCTAGATTTAAAATTGAGTTGACCAAATTTTTACAAGCTTTTTTGCTATATTAGCAAAATAAATAGTAAATTTTTTTTTATTTTCAAAAAACTTAAAATGGCGCTATCTCGGAAACTAAGCCAGATAGAGCAAAATGGAGGCCATTTTTGATTCTCGAGCTCTCCATAGTATCGCCGGCTCTCTTCACATGTGTGGACCCTAATGGGCCCTAACTTTGGATCCAAAAAAGTTAGCATTCCTGAAAATTTTAAAATGCTCATATCTCGGTAAATATTGCCGACACAACAATAAGTCCAAAAGCATTTTTGTAGCTCTCAACACGTACAACAAGACCGCAGTCAAAAGCTTTCCGAGTAATATTTTTGAAGTTATCGAGTTTTTTAATTCTCAAGACCCCAGTGGTCCCCTATAATCACGTATCTCAAAAACTAAGCAAGGTAGAGCGAAACGGACACAAATTTTGGATCAAAAACTATGACGATTTTTAAGGAACCCAACTTGGTCTAGGCCCATCGGGGTCTGGACCTATCGGGTCCGAACCCAATGGGGCCTCAGATGTGTATGAACTAAGTTAAAAAAAAAAAAAAAATTAGTTAACTAATTATTGGCAATTGTGGGTTCAAAATCAGCAAATTTTCTTGTAGGTTTACAAGCTTTTTTTGCTAACATTACAGTTTTTTTTTTTGAGTGTATTTCTAGGCAACCAATTTTTTTGTTAGTGTTATCTATTTGGAAAAATAGGTATTCCCTGTCTAGACAAGATCACATTCAACAAGTGAGAGTGTTACATTCGGCTGTGCCGAATCTTTTATACCCTCCAAAATGTAAAAAAACCAGGGGCGTCTTTTTTTTTGGGAGGGGGTTGTTGGGAGACGTTAGAGGGCACCTTCCCCTTGCGATTTTGAACTTCTTCTGAGATAAGATTGTTGCAATTGCTAAGCAAAAGTACAAAATCAGCTGCAAAAAATGCGGTTTTTCTAAGGTTGGTTTAGTTCTCCAAGGTGGAACTTTTTCCCCCTTGGTCCGATTTTGCCCATTTCCGAACTTAACCTGCCTGAGAATATAAGACATATTCGTGCCAAACTTTGGAAGTCTAGCTCTTTTATTTTAGACTGT
The DNA here is from genome assembly GCA_963921195.1 of Pegoplata infirma. Taxonomy (NCBI): domain Eukaryota; kingdom Metazoa; phylum Arthropoda; class Insecta; order Diptera; family Anthomyiidae; genus Pegoplata; species Pegoplata infirma. The sequence goes on from OY992538.1 coordinate 86,618,236, forward strand.
ATCGTGTCCTCTACAGACGGACAGACGGACAAACGGACGGACAGACGGACGGACGGACCGACGGACATCGCTAGAATGTCTTAGAATCGATCACTGATCAATAAAATATATACTTTATGGGGTCCTAGACCGATATTTCGATGCGTTACACACGGAATGACAAGTTAGTATACCCCCATACTGTGGTTGGAGGGTATAAAAATATTGCAAAAAAAATTTTTTCGCGAATTATGGGACTTTTATGGACGATTTCTACGAGTTAAGTCACTTCAAAAAATTATACTATGGTGGAAAACCTCCTGCCAAATGCCTTCCCCGAAGTCCTGTAAATATCAAAAAATCCTTGGACACCCACATCACGGATTAAATAAAAATCCCCAAAAAACTATACTATACAAAAGAGGTCCGGAAAGTTTATATTGGGAGTCAAAATGAATCCATAAAAATTTCGTGAAAATCAATAATTTTCTTTTGCTCTCGCATCGCGGAAATATGGCTTTTTTTTAATTTTTATTAATTCACGATGTGGGTGCCAAAAGATTTTTTTGATTTTATGAGACTTCGGTACGTACCGATACCGAAGGAAAAGGTTTTTGGATACCGGTATCCGGATACCAAAACTGAGTTTCGGTATTGGTATTGGTACCGGTATTCAATTTAAAGGGTTTTGAAATGGATAACGGTATTGAAAAGGTATCGATTGCCAAAATTGGTTTAAAGCTAAGTTCTCTGTTTTTTACGTTGAAAATTTCACTTAAACTTTGAACGCCACAAATCGCAATAAAACATTTAAAAATCAAAAACTTTTGACAATTATAAGAAAGAACCAGTCATAACAAAGGTGAAATGTCACGACAATTTAAGTTGTCTTGTATAATAAAAATGCGTGAAAGCTTTTTTAACAATTTCCCCATAATTCCTCGCGTTGCCAAAATTTATTTTTGGTTTGATTTGCTTTTATATTTTAGACATTTTAAACTTAATAATTTTATCATGATGTTTACTAAATTTTCGCGACCCACTAGAAATGCTTCCCTAGGGGGGTCGCGACCCACCGTTTGAGAACCATTGTTATAGAGCTTTAGAAAAACTTTAATTAAAACTTAATTTGAGCGAAATCAGACCATTTTAATCTATGGCGCCTACGATCAAAATTTAGAGTTTTTAATGAAAATTTTCTAATTTTGTCAACAATTAAAATTAACAAACGCTAGTAAATTAGTCAATATAATAATTTCGTTTTTTTCTGTGTAATTATGAAAGTTCAGCCCCACATTGACTCTGAGGATCTGAGGATCTGGGGCAATGATGACCCGATTCTTTCGACAAGCTTGTTAAATTAATTACAAACTTCATGTCAATCTTACTATAGTAGTCCTCATAAGTAGCGCATAATATAAATTTTAAATGATAATGATATTGAGTAATAACAAACATTTATTTGTTTTTGTTAAACAATTTTTGATTTATTTGTTTTGTTTAACTTTTTTCAAATTGACCCTACATTTATATCATGTACGAGTGTAAGGAGTACCTTAGTCATAAAAAATATGACTCCCCCTTTTCAGTTTTTACTCTCTTGTACTCTTTTTTTACTTTAGATTATACACGTTCATTTGCATTATCCATATTATATGTCAACATATATTACACTGCACGATAAAATTAAATTTTTGGTTGCAGCTCTGATAGGGACCACAATTTTTGACAGTAGAGCTAAAAAAAGCATTTTTTCCAGATTTTGTATCCTCCAACTACAGTATGGGGTTATACTCAAATCTAGACAATCGTTCAACTGTTGACGAGTGTGGACGTGTTTTATTTTAACTCCGTGCTATAAATTGAATTACTAAAATTGTTCGTAATAGGTTTGTTCGGAATAGGTATTTTTGTGATATTTTCATTACCACATCAAGGAAAATGAAAATATGGACACAAATGATACCGATTTGATTCGAGGCTCTGCCTCACCGACTGGTGCTGGTCCTAGCACTGGTCTTAGGGTTGCGACCTTGAAGTCCGGCCTTGATTCTGGTAGGGGTGCTCAGCCTAATATTGGTGGTAAAAAGAAAAAGAAACTTAAGCCATCAAAGGTCAGGCACAACCAGAGAAGGCTTTGTTTGAAAATAATTAACAGACTAAGCCAACTCGATGGAACGAAGCTCTCCGAACGTGGGAGGGCGTCGCTATCATGGGCGAAAGGAGTCATTGAAGAACAGGACAAACTTTCGGCAATGCGCGCATCTGACAAACAGAGCGCTGTTTCGGCCTCGTCATCGAAGTCTGGTAAAAGGTTGCGCTCGCCCGACGAGAAACCTTTACCTAAGAGATCTAAGGTGACCGGCAACGTCTGGACTCAGTCTTTTAGTGAAGTGGTGAAATGTAACTTCGTTAGGGCTGTGATAAACAGGCAAAATGGGGATTGTAGTGTTCCAAGGGACAAGTGGAGTTTAGTTGAAACTAAACTAAATGAAATCTACTATAGGCTCCTTGAGAGTATGCCTGATTTTCTCCCTACTACTGTCAACGCAGGTTGGTATCATGGGCGAGTAAAACTCGTTGCTTTTGGGAACGAAAGATCCGCAGCCGTGTTTAAGGTTGCCATTAGCCAAGTGGGAGAGTTATGGCCTGGAGCCAGACTGGACGTTGTGGAAAAACATGATATCCCCTCGCAACCCAGAGCTCATGCATGGATCCCAATGGCTACAAATGACACTGCGGTGATACTTAAGATGATAAAAGTCTGCAATCCTGACCTTCCAACTCAGAATTGGCAAATTGCCAGATTGGGTGAGATGGAGGGCGCTCGTCGGCAAGCGGTGGTCTTGGTTAATGAGGAATCGCTTCCGCTTTTAGCCAGGACTGACGGCATTATTAGATTTGACTTTTTTCATATAAGAGTCAATGTCTACAAGGGCGACCAGAAGCCTATTTTGGACGCAGACAAGCCAGTGGCAGAGTCGGCTGGGGAGGAGAATCTGGAAAAGGTTGATATTCAGCTGACCAATTCTAGGCTGATGGGAGATGCATCTGGCATTTTTGAAACCGAATCTGGTAACGAATGCGACCTCTGTGATGGCACGGAGGATAAAGCTGATGCCACGATGGGTGACATTCAGGACGAGGCCCATGCAGTGAGGAATTCGTAGAGTTCTGTTGCCTCCGATTCAGAACAGATGGGACATATATCTGGCTTATTCGAAACCGAATCCAAGAGCCCTGGGTGCGGGGTGGCAGGGTTTGCGGATTGAAGACCCCTGGGTTTAAGTTGGTGGTTGCCAAAGGTGAGGGCTCACCAAGAGCCTGCATCTTGGCGAAAAATGGCTTAAATATATTCTTTTTATCAACTTTTAGTGATATGGATGTTACAGCGGCTAGCTTAGAGCTTCATGGGAAGTCTATTTGGCTCGCCTCTGCGTATTTTCCTAATCCGGGGCCAATACCCCCGGAGAAGGTTGTCGGTCTAATTCGGGAGTCTGAATCTAGGGGACACCAGTTAGTAGTGTGTTGTAATGCTAATGCACATCATTCGATATGGGGAAGTACAGACACCAATGATAGAGGCGAATCACTTTTGGAGTTTTCGTTAAGCACTAACCTGTATACAGTCGAACCCGGTTATAACGAACTCCGAGCGACCAGTAAAAATAGTTCGTTATAAGCAAAGTTCGCTATAAGCGGGGTATATTTTTTATCAACCTAGTTTTATATCCAAAAAAATATATCCAATTTGTTTAATTTGATATTTTTTTTCATAAATAAACTACTTATTGAGAAGAAATCATTAAAAATATAAATAAGTTTTATCAAAATTATAATATAAACCAAAAAATTCCAACCTTTTGTTAGTTTGATAAACACATTAAGAAATATTTATGGGAGTTCGTTATAAAAAGGTACGTGGGACCATAATAAGCAGTTCGTTTTAACCGAGGATTCGTTATAACCGAGTTCGTTATAAAAGAAGTATTTTGTGTGAAAATTGATGCTAAAACGTCGGGACTTTAGAATTAGTTCGTTATAACCGAGAATTCGTTATAACCGAGTTCGTTATAACCGAGTTTGACTGTATTTGTAACAAGGGTAGTGAACCAACTTTCGTTACAAGTACGCGGCAAGAGGTTCTTGACGTAACACTTGTATCAGATTCATTGTCTGATAGAATTGATGACTGGAGAGTTTTGGAAGAGCATTCTTTCTTAGATCATCGCTACATTGAGTTTTTACTCAGGGAGCGTGCCCCGGTTGAGACAGTCTCTAGAAATCTGAGGAGAACAAACTGGGTGAAATATAGGGAGACTTTTTCTTTGCTTTTGGATGAAGTACCCTTATCTGAACCGCGTAGTTTGGTGGAAATTGACTGTCTGGTTGACCATATAACAAATGTTTGTAATAGGTGCCTGGATGCGTGGATGCCTAGAGGGAAAAAAAGCCACCTTGGTGGTCAAATGAGTTGCAGACGAGCAGAGATTCCTGCAGAAAGCTCTTTAATAAGGCTAAATTTTCAAGAGCGGACGAGGACTGGTCTGCATACAGGCTGCAACTTAAGAGTTATAAAAAGATGATCAGAAATGCAAAATGTGATTCTTGGAAAAACTTCTGTGGAAACATAGAAGACGTTTCTGAGGCATCCAGGCTGCGCAAGGTTCTGGCTTCTTCTCCTTGCACCCTGGGATACCTGAAAGATCCTATTGGGGTGTGGTCTTCCTCCAGTGGAGAGTCGCTGGATCTCCTTTTAAACACGCATTTTTCGGGCAATTCCATGACGCCGTTTCAAGCTTTGGAACGTTCTGACGCCCAAGCATCTGAAATTGCTTCGGAAATAATAAATATGCCAACATTAATCTGGGCGATAAAAAGCTTCAGGCCCTATAAATCCCCGGCACCTGATGGTATAATCCCGGCTGAGTTGCAGCAAGTGTCGGACTATATAGCCCCGTTGCTGTATAATCTATACACAGCATGCATCAACTGGTCGTATATTCCTTTAAAATGGAGGGATACCAGAGTCGTATTTATCCCGAAGGCTGGGAAAAGATAATCGATGATATTGGCATTGTCTGGTCTGGGAGTAAAGCGTGAAATCGTTTTAATGGTGGAAAACCTACTTGCCAATAGACGTATAACGTCTAAATTGGGAGCGTCCGTCATATCTCGATTTGTCAATAGGGGCACACCACAAGGAGGTGTTCTTTCGCCGCTTCTTTGGAACCTGGCACTGAATTCAATGCTACTATCTCTAGAAGCACGTGGTTGTCATGTTGTCGCATATGCTGACGATGTCGCGATAGCGGTAAAGGGGAAGCATCTGCCAACATTGCGGGATATTCTTCAGGGTTCTCTGAAAGATCTGTCTAAATGGGCAAGAGACTGTGGTCTAGGGGTTAATCCTAGTAAAACAGAGCTTGTTTTGTTTACAAGGAAAAATAAGATTCCTGCTTTTGATCCTATTTCTCTGGACGGTACTGAAATCACCTTCTCAGATGGAGCCAAGTATCTTGGAGTATTTCTAGATAGGAAGCTGAATTTCAGGCGTAATATTGAGGAACGGGTGAGAAAAGCAACGATTGCTTTGTATTCCTGTAAAAGGGCCATTGGAAAACGATGGGGTTTTAGCCCTCAAGTCGTTCATTGGATTTATACAGCAGTGGTGCGTCCAATTTTGCTGTTTGGAATCATTGTCTGGTGGCCTGCTTTAGAAAAAAAAGCGAACTGTGTCTTTATCACGAAGGTACAGAGAATGGCGTCAATGTGCATCACTGGTGCTCTTCGTACTACACCTACGGCTGCATTAGAAATCCTCCTTCACCTGATACCCTTGGACATATTGGGTAGGCAGTATGCGGCTGCGTCGGCAATTCGACTTAATAGCACGCTGCAATGGAGGAGCAGCGATTGTGGCCATAGCGCGATCTTGAAAAAGATAACAATACCACAAAATGTGGACTGTGCTCCCTCTTTGAGCCTCTTTGAGCGCCACTTTACCACTATGATACCATCCAGGGAGTCATGGATGGGGGATACTCCGGGTAGTGGAGCCACCATAAATTTTTACACAGATGGATCGAGGCTGCACGAACAAGTGGGCTTTGGAGTCTATTCGGAAGAGCTTGGGTTGAGCCTGGCTCGTAGATTGCCAGATCATTGCAGTGTTTACCAGGCAGAGATGCTGGCAATAAAGGAAGTGGCTGACTGGTTGAGCTGCAATGTCTTGTCTACAAAGGCAGTCAACATCTATACTGACAGTCAAGCCGCGGTCAAGTAACTGGATTCAATGTTTCTGAAAACAAGATCTGCCCTTAACTTCCGCACGTCTTTAAATGAGATGGCCAAGCAGTTTAACATACGACTCATATGGGTCCCAGGGCACAGAGACATTCCAGGGAATTGCAAAGCCGATGAGCTTGCAAGACTAGGAACTACTTTACAGGTTCCTACAGAATTGGAATGTGTTGGTATGCCTCTAGAAACTTGCAAGCAAAACCTACGGCTTTGTTCTGCGACGGAGACTAATCAAAGATGGGCAAATGGATGGACGTGTGAGACAACACGACTGATTTGGCCTTCTCTTAATCAGGGGCGCACAAGTGAGCTGATATCGCTTCCAAGAGGAGAGATTTCGACGGTGGTTTCTATAATTACCGGACACTGTCTTATAGGGAAGCACGCAGAGCGGTTAAATGTGCCGTCGAATGACTTTTGCCGAAGTTGCATGGATGAAGAGGAGTTGGAAACTATCGAACACTTTATTTGCCATTGCCCGGCACTTTCTGGTCAGAGACTTGCTTCACTGGGATCTAGGGAGCTGTACGATCTTTCTGATTTGTTGGATGTCAAAATTCAACATCTAAGGAGTTTCATAAGAAGCTCAAACTGGTTTAATGACAGGGACTAGTAGGGAAACCTATTACGGTCCCGTGGTATCACAATGGACCTCAGAGTCTACGTGTGTTGACGTAAAACGTCAGCAGCCACTTACAACCTAACCTACCTACCTACCTACCTGCCTACCTAACCTATACTCAAATTGTCATTCCGTGTGTAACGCATCGAAATAATAGTATAGGACCCCATAAAGTATATATTATTGATCCTTGATCAAATCTAGGGATGCCCGTCCTTCCGTCCATGGAAAGCTTGATACAGTCTAAAAAGAGCTACAGTCTAAAAAGAGCTACAGTCTAAAGACAGCTAAAAGAGCTAGACACCTAAAGTTTGCCACGAATATATCTTATGGTCAAAGGCTCAGTTTTAAATGGGCAAAATCGAACGAGGGGGAAAAAAGTTGCCCCTTGAGCAACTAAAACAACTGCACGAAAACACTATATTTTAAAATTTTTTTTTTGTAGATTTGTTCAAGAAGTAATTTTTTTTTGTGCCATATGAAAAACATTGACCTGCACTTGGACCAAGGGGATTAGGAAATTTAGTTTTAATATCGCCCGCCTTCATTTGGGACGTGGTTAAGAAAATAATGAAAACAAAATGATAAAATTGTTGCCGCAAAAGTCCCCGTCAAAGACCTGGGAGACACGAGTATCTTTCTTAGCCCTTCCTTCAAAATTTGATGATGCCAACAATGGGTACAAAATCGTGTCGTACTGTGTAATTTGGTTTATAAGTACCCATACTTACAAATACATTTGTACGGACATGATGATGAGATACAATTGAAAAATATGTTTCAATTTATGCGTAACTTGAGTAAAGCATACGAGGGCAGTAGAAATATCACTGACTTTTATTATAATGTTTTTGATACCCTACACTAAGCTATGATACAGCATAATAAGCGTTTGTACTGATGTTTGAAAATATAATATAAATTACAGAGTATTACAGAATATTTTTTATTTTATCTAAGGCGGGACTAAACAAAAGGGGCGTAACGGCTCTCATACAACCCAGTACTATAATGTCTATACATAGGTCACGTGACAAATAGGTCACGTGACAAATAAATTGGACCCAAAACCACCTAACACAAACTTGACAACTTTCATATAAAAAAAATACCTGCCCCTTTTGTCCGGAAATATACCAACCCCGAATTTATCACTAGTGAAATGTCACTGGACATGTCCTTAAGGATTTATAAAAAGGTGCCGGTTAAATAGTGACATGTCAGAGGATACAACACAGCTTTTTGTGAGCAGGACTTATTTTCAAAAAAGGCTCAGATTCTGAGACATTTTTTCTATAGAAAATGTCTTAGATGCTAACATTTTTCCTTCAGAAAAGTTCTCAGATTCTGAAACATTTTTCCGAAAAAAAATTTCTACAGAAAATGCCTCAGATTCTGAGTAATTTTTTCCTATAGGAAAAATCTAAGATTCTGATACATTTGTTCTATAGAAAAATTCTTAAATTTTTCTTGAAGTTTTTCCTATATATAGAAAGGTTCGCAAATCGAATTCGGCATCTAAAACATTTTTTCTAAAGAAAAATGTTGAGATTTCTTATTCTTTTTTTCTTTTATCCTCTCCTTTCTTTCTTCCTTTTTCTTTTTCTTTTTTTCCTTTTCCTTTTTTTCTTTCAAATTTGGTTTGGGGGGATTTCCTTTTCCCCAGTGTATCCGCGCCTGCCTGTGCCTTCATTTTGTAACTCATCGAAATATCGGTCTGGGACCCCATAAAGTATATGGGGTCCCAGATTTACTAATTTTTTTTTGCTAATGCTGGTTAGCTAACTTTTAGCAAATTTTTAGTTGAGATTAGCATGTCAGCAAAAATATCTTGTAAACTTCATTTAGCGCATTAGCAATTTTAAACAAAATTTGAACTAATTTTTTTTGCTAGATTTAAAATTGAGTTGACCAAATTTTTACAAGCTTTCTTGCTAATATTAGCAAAATAAATGGTAAATTTTTTTTTATTTTCAGAAAACTTAAAATGGCGCTATCTCGGAAACTAAGCCAGATAGAGCAAAATGGAGGCCATTTTTGGTTCTCGGGCTCTCCATTGTATCGCCGGTCCTCTTCACATGTGTGGACCCTAATGGGCCCTAACTTGGGATCCAAAAAAGTTAGCATTCCCGAAAATTTTAAAATGCTCATATCTCTGAAAATATTGCCGACACAACAAAAAGTCTAAAAGCATTTTTGTAGCTCTCAACACGTAGAACAAGCCCGCAAAATAGTCAAAAGCTCTCCGAGTAATATTTTTGAAGTTATCGAGCTTTTTAATTCTCAAGACCCCAGTGGTCCCCTATAATCACGTATCTCAAAAACTAAGCAAGGTAGAGCGAAACGGACACAAATTTTGGATCAAAAACTATGACGATTTTTAAGGAACCCAACTAGTTCTAGGCCCATCGGGGTCTGGACCTATCGGGTCCGAACCCAATGGGGTCCTCAGATGTGTATGAACTAAATTCAAAAAAAAAAAAAAATTTGTTAACTAATTATTGGCAAAACATTTTTGCTAACTTTAGCAAAAAAATTGTGGGTTCAAAATCAGCAAATTTTCTAGTAGGTTTACAAGTTTTTTTTGCTAACATTACAGTTTTTTTTTTTTGAGTGTAGACATTCTAGCGATGCCAATCTGTTAAAAAGAATTCACAGATATGACTGAAACTTAACATATCTACTTTTTGTTGCCCCGATCAGTGTGGTATTGCATTTGGGCGATTTCGGTTCAGCGGTTCAAAAGTTATGAACGAAAATGTAAGGACACCTAAGTACACTAAAAAAAAACTGTAATATTAGCAAAAAAAACTTGTAAACCTACAAGAAAATTTGCTGATTTTGAACCCGCAATTTTTTTGGTAAAGTTAGCAAAAATGTTTTGCCAAAAAGTAGTTAACTAAAATTTTTATACCCTCCAACCACAGTATGGGGGTATACTCACTTTGTCATTCCGTGTGTAACGCATCGAAATATCGGTCTAGAACCCCATAAAGTATATATTTTATTGATCAGTGATCGATTCTAAGACATTCTACCGATGTCCGTCCGTCCGTCTGTCCGTCTGTAGAGGACACGATACAGTCCAAAATAAAAGAGCTACACTCAAAATATTTTGTAGGCAAAAACAAATGAAAAACACACTTAAAACTAGTGAATAAACAATTGAAAACCATCCCAGTAATTATTCATTAGTTTTAACAAACATCAACATTTATTTTTTACTGTTGACAAAATCTTCTAAAATAAATAACATTAAACATTAAAAAATTACGGTTTCTTCATTCTTTTTTACCAAAAAATTCGAAAAAAATAACCTACGAAAACATTGAAAAATAATGTTTTCGTAGGTTATTTTTTACAATTTTCTATTGAAATATTTTTTTAAAAATTTTTAATAAAATTTTGGGGAATCGATCCCGCAATCAACTACATTCTGGCCAGACACTCTACCCATCGTGCCAAAGTCACTTGATACAAACATGTTTTTATATTTCTATAAAAAATTTCTTGAACTTTTTTTCTACAAAAAAATAACCTACTTGTGTAGGTAAAAACTAATGATATTTCATTAAAAAATACCAACAATTTAAAAAAAAAAATACTCACACAAATCATTAAAAATCAAAAGAATAATGAGTAGTTTTTACTTATAGAACAAAAATAAATGACTTTAAAAATTAAATGTTAATGAAAGTCTTTATTTTTTAGTGTGTTATTTTTGAAACAAAGGACAGAAGAAGTCATTAATAAAAACTGAACATTAGATAAATGTTTTTTCTTTTAAAAACGACTAAACGGAAAACTTTTTAAATAAACTACAAACAGTTAATGACATAATTTTTTAAGTATACTTTGGTAACCTAATCAAGTCCGATTTTAATTGAACATAGGCCCCATTTTTGAAATTTTGAACTTATATACAAATTTTGCACTATATTCAGTTGGCAACAAAAGAAGCCTATTCTTAAAATTTGGTTTGGGTTTTCTACACTTGTCAAAGGGTCTAACTAAAGATAGATCGTATCGGTCCATGCGTGTACTTGGGACCCATTTTCCGGGAAACACTGGTGTTCTTGTTTAATAAAAACTAAAAAAAAAAAAAAAAATGTTTGGTACAATGAGGGTAAAAAAAGTACACTTTTTTAGTACAATCTTGAAAATGTCATTTATCATCCCTGCATCTGTTATTAATAGATAAAATACTTGAAAGATCATAACAAAATTCCTTCGCGCCTATTGTTGATATTGTTATTTGCATTTAAATACCAAGCGTAATCATGCAAATAAAAAAGCGTCTAAATGTCTGTAAATGCAATTCCGTAAATAATATATTACATATTATAACATACTACCCGTCTCAAGTGTTGTAAAAGTTAATTGTGTTGTTGTTTCTTACTAATATTAAGGCTATTCAAATAACGAAATTTTGAAATCTTGCTAAAAAAGTGAGAAATTGTAAAATTGTACACTCAAAATATTTTGTAGGCAAAAACAAAAGAAAAACACACTTAAAACCAGTGAATAAACAATTGAAAACCATCCCAGTAATTATTCATTTGTTTTAAAAACATCAACATTTATTTTTTACTGTTGGCAAAATTTTCTAAAATAAATAACACTAAACATTAAAAAATTACGTTTTTTTCACTCTTTTTTACCAACAAATTCGAAAAAAATAACCTACGAAAACATTAAAAATTAATGATAGTTCTGTTATTTTTACCAACAAATTCCAAAAAAATAACCTACCAAAACACTAAAAATTAATGATTTCGTAGGTTATTTTATACAATTTTCTATTGAAACATTTTTTTAAAATTTTTTTATAAAATTTTGGGGAATCGATCCCGCAATCAACTACATTCTGGCCAGACACTCTACCCATCGTGCCAAAGCCACTTGATACAAATAGGTTTTTATATTTCTATAAATAATTTTTTGAATTTTTTTTCTACAAACAAATAACTGACTGTGTAGGTAAAAACTAATGATATATCATTAAAAAATACCAACAATTTAAAAAAAAATTACTTACACAAATCATTAAAAATTTAAAGAATAATCAGTAGTTTTTACTTACAGAACAAAAATAAATGACTTTATAAATTAAATGTTAGTGAAAGTCTTTATTTTTTAGTGTGTTATTTTTGAAACAAAGGACTGATGTAGTCATTAATAAAAACTGAACATCAAACAAATGTTTTTTCTTTTAAAAACGACTAAACGGAAAACTTTTTAAGTAAACTACAAACAGTTAATAACATAATTTTTTGAGTGTACAAGGGCTTTTGCTAAGTTGGGGGATTTAAAGATATCATTTATCACATCCAAAGAATTTTAAAAATTCGCGATTTTATTTGCGATTTTCATTTTTGAAAAAGTCAAAAATATGCTAAATCTGTGTAACTTTGAACAGCTATAAATTTCTAAGTACTTATTGTTTCTTTATGAAATAAAGCGCAAAATTATGGTACGTAAGTCTATTTTTATATTTAAAAATATGGAAAAAGTTGGTATTTTAAAAGTGCATTTTAAATGCAAATGCAGTTTTTAAGTGCATTTTGCAAAATTTTCATCCCTTTTAATTTTTTTTTTAAACAACATAAGTATTTTCTTCATAATTTTTACTACAAAAAGTGTTCTTCGAACTATTTTTAATAATTTTTTTTAAAAAAAAGTTTACCCAATTTTCCCATATAAAAATTTGCATTTTTTTAAGTATACGAAAAACATGTAAAATTGGTATTTTCTTAAGTATTTCCTTATTGATCTAAAGCAAATTCAAGTGCTACGATTCTCTATTTTTTTTAATAAGTGCAAAAATATTGGCTGTTCAGAAGTGCACTTTAAATGAAAATGCAGTTTTAAAATGCATTTTTGCAAACTTTTTTTTTTTAATTTATTTTTTTTTTTTAAATTAAGATAATTGTAAAATACTATGTAATTTTTCATATAAATAAGTATTCTTAGTTTTTTGGGCAGCTTTGTTGCTCGACTTTTAGTGACCTGATTTGAAAAAGCTCTTTAGGTTTTTTTATTATTATTTTGATTACAAAGCATTTTTTAAAAAAAATATTTAAATATATATATCAACCATTCCATGAGAGATCACCCAAAATTTGACCGACGGTCTTTAGATTTTCCTAATATTTTGCAGATAAATACTCTATGGGCCCATATAAAGATTTCACCATTGAGTTCGCCAAAATTTAAAAAACTCGCGATTTTATTCGATTTTTGAATTTTCGAAAAATATATATGGGGGTTTTCGTGTCAACTAACACAATTTTTGATCGGGATGAAATTTGCACCAAGGTTAGTCCTATTGGATAGTAGTTCAGACACAATTTTTCAACGAGATCGGTCAAGGACTCTCTGAGTTAGAGGGGGTCGAAATTTTACATTTTTGCCAAACAGGTGTTTATTCTCATCCATGTTACTTCTTACCTATTGTTTTTAGCAAAATGTGTCCCAAATATTAAAAAAAATTATAAAAAATATAAAAAAAATTTTTGATTTTTTCTCAAATTTTTGATTTTTTTTTGATTCAAAAGAAAGCTTAGGTTATTTCCTTTAAGAGTTATGGGGTCGCTTAGTGGGATGCGAATGGGATATCTATGAAAAAAAAAAATTTTAACTTTGGAACACAAAAAATGGTTCTTCAATTTGCACTATTAGGCGTGGGATAGCTCACCAGTTTTTGATTTCGATCCGGGACACCCTCTAATTTTGATAGGTTCGAAAAAGAAAGCATGAGCCAAAAAATAAGGGCGGTGGGGTGGGGCCATATGACTCCTCATCGGGGTCAAAATTAGGCGTAAAGAGGTTAAAATCCTCAAAAAGCCCCACAACTGCCCTAGAACTGCCCATGGAGGGGTGCAATGTGAGACCGACCTCCATTAATTTATTGCCCCCAACATTTTTCTTGAATATACCTAACCCTTATTTTCAATTCCTAAGGGGGCTCCCATACAAAATGACATTTTTATAAAATTTGCTCCTACCGCTCTAACAGTCCATAGGGTGCCCCTAGAGAGGTAAAATGTATGACCGACCCCCAATATTTTTCAACTCCAACATTTTCTCAGAATATACCTACCCTTTGTTTTCAACTCTTAAGGGGGTGCCCATACATTTTTTTTATTTTTTTATTAGTTTTTAAAAATACATGTTTTTATAATGTATGGGAGCCCCTTAGGGAGTGGAGATAGGGTGTTATAATGTTCGGACAAAATGTTGGTAACTAAAAAATGATGGGGGTTGGTTGTAATTTTTGCCTCTCTAGGAGGCACGGTAGGGGCGGTAGGAGCTGGTTTAATAAAACAAATTTATAAAAAATAAAAGAAATGTATGGGGACCACCTTAAGGGTTAAAGATACATTGTAGGTATGTTTGCAAAAATGTTGGAATTAATAAAATAATGGAGGTCGGTCATACATTAGGCTCTACTAGGGACACTTTAGGGTAAGTTAGAATGGTAGGATCAAATTTTTTTAAAAATGTTTTGTATGGGAGCCCCCTTAGGAAGTGGAAATAGGGGTAAGGTATGTTCAAGAAAATTGTTGGGGGCAGAAAATTATTGGAGGTTCGTCTCACATTGCACCCCTCCAGGGGCGTTTCTAGGGGAGTTTGGGGGCTTTTTGAGGATTTTTAACTATTTACGCCCAACTATGACCCCGATGAGAGGCCATTTGGCACCACACCACCGCCCTTATTTTTGGGCTCATGATTTCTTTTTCGAACACATAAAAGTTAGAGGGTGTCCCGGATCGAAATCGAAAACTGGTTAGCTATCCCACGCCTAATAGTGCAAATTGAAGAACCGTTTTTTGTGTTCCAAAGTTTAAAAAAAAAATTTCATAGATATCCCACTAGCATCCCACTAAGCGACCCCATAGCTCTTAAGGGAAATCACCTAAGCTTTCTTTTGAATCAAAAAAAAAAAAAGGGGCCCAATTTGAGGAAAAAGTCAAAAAAGTTTGGGATTTTTAAGAAAAAAAATCAAAAATTTTTTTTTAATTTTTTTTATAATTTTTTTTCGAAAGACTGAAGAAATAGCTATCTATACTGTTTGGGGCATATTTTGCTAAAAACAATAGGTAAGAAGTTACATGGATGAGAATATACACCTCTTTGGCCAAAATGTCAAATTTCGACCCCCTCTAACTCAGAGAGTTCTTGACCGAGCTCGTTTAAAAATTACGTCAGAACTACTACTAACCTTGGTGCAAATTTCATCCCGATCGGAAGAAATCGGTTTCAAAAGTTGTGTCTGTTGACACGAAAACCCTCATATATTAGATAGTCCCGTCAAATTTAAATTTTCGAATTTCATGTCGTAATACCTGCCAAACGATGGCCACGTTAGAGTTAATTGTGGAAAACTTTATGAAAAAATTTTGCAAGGTCATCTTCAGTCGGCAACCAGCGGTCAAAGTTGAAAAAAATGACGTATTTCAACCAAAATTCATGTCCCAATTTTTCGACCAAATCCGGCTCAAAAATTCGGAAATTTTGCGCGCTTTATTGGTAAAATATTTAAAAAATTCCAAAACCGCTATTTTGATCCACAGATGCTGATTTTTAAACATAAAATTATTTTTTTATCCAAATTGGTCTCAAAAGTTGAAAATGTTAAGTGTGTTATCTAAAAAATATTAAAAAAATATAAAAACATGATTTTGGACCAAAAATGCCGATCAAAATCTGTGGATCAAAATCGCAGATCAGCAAATCGCGTGTTTTTATTTTTTTAATATTTTTTAGATAACACACTTAACATTTTCCAACTTTTGAGACCAATTTGGAAAATTAGCATCTGTGGATCGAAATCGCGGTTTTGGATTTTTTAAATACTTTTCCAATAAAGTACGCAAAATTTCCGAATTTTTGAGCCAGATTTGGTCAAAAAAATCGGGCATGAATTTTGGTCGAAATACGTAATTTTTTTCAACTTTGACCGCTGGTTGCCGACTGAAGATGACCTTGCGAAATTTTTTCAAAAAATTTTCCCACAATCAGCTCTAACGTGGCTATCGTTTGGCAGGTATTACGAAATGAAATTCGAAAATTTTAATTTGATGGGACGCCCTAATGTATATGAGGCATTCCACACTAAATGTCCCGCTACAGAAAAACATGTGTCCCGTAAATTTCTGAATAGGTTGTTTGGATAGCCCTATATGGAACTAAGAAAATTGCGTTTTTTGGTTTTTTAATTTTCAAAAACTGGGCTTAGGAGGCGTGGTCAAATATTGAAAAAATGGTCAAATTTGTGGCGAGTTGCCTTGATTAAATATTTATCACATTTAAACGGAATGCACCACAATCTCAAAAATTTACATTCTTATATAGTTTTGTATGGGCTATCGACTAAATTTTTTTTTTTTGAAAATTTTCAGAACCCGTTCCGAAATTTTCCATTTTTTAAAAAAAGTCAATTTATCAAAAATCCGGCCACTTCTTTTTTTTAATTTTTTTTAAAGCTTAGATGTTTGTCCATCCACACAAAAAAATTCAGAAACACGTCCTTCGTTTTTTTCGAGAAAATCGCGTTTGAATTTTAAATTTCATAACAATTTTGTAATTTGCTTGTATTTTCTTGTATTAACGTTGCGAATGAGTATTATTAATTGCATGAATATTAAAATTCAAATGCGATTTTCTCGAAAAAAACGAAAAATGTTTTTCTGATTTTTTTTGTGTGGATGGACAAACATCTAAACTTTAAAAAAAAAAAAATTAAAAAAAAGAAAAAAAAGTGGCCGGATTTTTGATAAATTGACTTTTTTAAAAAATGACAAATTTCAGAACGGGTTCTGAAAATTCTCCAAAAAAAAATGTAATCGATAGCCCATACAAAACTATATAAGAATGTAAATTTTTAAGATTGTGGTGCATTCCGTTTTAATGTGATAAATATTTAATCAAGGCAACTCGTCACAAATTTTACCATTCTTCCAATATTTGACCACGCCTCATAATCCCAGTTTTTGAAAAATTGAAAAACCAAAAACGCAATTTTCTAAGTTCCAGTTTTTTGTAGTAAAAATTATGAAGAAAACAATTATGTTACTTAAAAAAATCAAAAAGCATAAAAATTTTGCAAAATACACTTAAAAACTGCATTTGCATTTAAAATGCACTTTTAAACAACCAACTTTTTCCCATATTTTTAAATATAAAAATAGACTAACGTAATACGTACCATCATTTTGCGCTTTATTTCATAAAGATACAATAAGTACTTAAAAAAATGTAGCTGTTTAAAATTACAAAGATTTTGCATTTTTTGGCTTTTCAAAAAATGAAAATCGCGAAAAAATTAAAATGAAATCTTTAAACGGCGCAATAGAGCTTCTGTGTGCCGAATATAACAAAAATCAGAAGACCCCCGGTCAGAAAATGCGCATTTTTTCACGATTTCTCATGGAACTGATGATTCTCGATCAATTTTAAGACGATGTCCGTCCGTCTGCCGCCTGTCTGTTGAAAACATGCTAACTTTTGAAAGACTTTACGGAGGCTGCTGAAATTCGACATATATGTTGGTCATTTACCTGGTCAGGTTGTTATTGCAATCCAGCAAAATCTCTCCAGTGCACTATAGGAAATTTTACCCTTTTTTTGGCCAAAATTATTTACAGCCAAACGGCTGGACCGATTTGACTAATTTTTTTTATTTGACTTTTGGAAGACTCTTTAGAGGGAGGGAGTGACTCTTAAAGGTTTTCATACACTCAAAAAAAAAAATTAGTAAAGTTACCTAAAAAATTACCTAATAATTAGTTCCAAACAGGGTTCCCGGGTTATAAGTTGCCGCATCTAAGATTTTTTAGATCCTTGATAGATTATATGGTTTTCTAAACTGTTTTTACAATAATTTTTTTTTTTTGAGTGTACACTAACTTTCGAAGATAACAGTAGAAATTTATTTTAACAATGTTAAGAAGTGTCAAACAAATCTACTTTTTAATAAGGATTTTATTCAAAAATTTTATTTTTGAGTTCCAAGTCGTCAACTACATTTCAAACTGCCACTACGGGCAGCCGTAGATGATGCAAGAGCTAGGGGCTCAACTTCCCTATTTAGATCTTTAGAGATTTCTGCTGTAACTCGTATATTTGTTCTCGCAGATTTTGACAAAAAAGTAAATTGCGGTCGCCCAGGTTTCGATTTAGTGGAGGCAGGCTGCGTTTCAAGTTTTTTTTAGCCAAGTATTGCCTTTAAGCCAAACAGCATGCTGTCTTTCAAAAATTTTCAAACTCCTACAACTTTTAATCCTTTTCATATTTATATTTGAACAAAATATTCTTAATTCCTCCTTTATATATTGTTTAAAGTTTTCGAAACATTCACTCTCAGCAATGTATGAAAAGAAATGGTCAGAAATAGCGGCTCCTTATCCACCTCTGCTTTATTTCTCTCGCCATGTATTAAATAACTCTGAATTTGGCACTCAGTAGTCACCTGGAAAAATGGGTATAAAAAAAAAGTTTGCACATATCCGACCTTGAAATTTTTTAAATTCGGAAGGTAATTGATTGTCCTAGAGAACTTTTATGGTTTTATAGCTAACATATGCTATCATTTTTTTTAAAGTCAAAATAAAATTCCAATTCATACTTCAATAAGTTCATCTTAAGGTCACTTCAATTTTTCCAATAAAATCGATCTAATAGATGAGTTCACCAACATTTCACTATTTATCATTAAAGTACTCACCTTTGACATTATTTTCCATTTTTTAGTTTTTAAAAACTATAAATTCTTAATATAAAAACTTTTGTTAGAAGCTATCACAAAATTCGCTTCTCTCAATCGTTATTTTATAACTAAGTAAGAAATTGCAAGAAAAACTACTGATAAAGTGACAGTACATCAATTCTGTCGAAAAATTGAGAAAGAATTGTTTACTTTGTTAAGTTTTTTTTATATTAATGTGAAAAAAAATAATGTTTGCAAAAATTTTAATTTTGACTTTTGGCCAAAAAAATGGGTAAAATTTCCTATAGTGCAGTGGTTCAAAAATTACAAGCAAAAGAGTGAATTTCGGCAATGTTTTTTTGCGAATTTACGAGATAAAAAACCAGATAACTTTCGAAAGACAATTCTGAGGGTGCTGAAGCTTTGCACATACACTCAAAAAAATACGTTAGTAGATTTACTAATTTTTTTTTTTTGCTAACACCAGTTAGCTAACTTTTAGCAAATTTTTAGTTGAGATTAGCATGTTAGCAAAAAATTCTTGTAAACTTCATTTAGCACATTATCAATTTTAAACAAACTTTGAACTTATTTCTTTTGCTAAATTTGAAATTGAGTTGACTACATTTTTACAAGATTTTTTGCTAATATTAGCAAAATAAATGGTAAATTTTTTTTTATTTTCAGAAAACATAAAATGGCGCTATATCGGAAACTAAGCCAGATAGAGCAAAATGGAGGCCATTTTTGGTTCTCGGGCTCTCTATAGTATCGCCGGTCCCCTTCACATGTGTGGACCCTAATGGGCCCTAACTTTGGATCCAAAAAAGTTATCATTCCCGAAAATTTTAAAATGCTCATATCTCGGTAAATATTGCCGACACAACAAAAAGTCCAAAAGCATTTTTGTAGCTCAATACTGCAAAATAATCAAAAGCTCTCCGAGTAATATTTTTGAAGTTATCGAGTTTTGTAATTCTAAAAACCCCGGTGGTCCCCTAAAATCACGTATCTCAAAAACTAAGCAAGGTAGAGCGAAACGGACACAAATTTTTGATCAAAAACTATGAAGATTTTTAAGGAACCTAACTAGGTCTAGGCTTATCGGGGTCTGGACCTATCGGGTCCGAACCCAATTGGGTCCTCAAATGAGTCTGAATAAAGTTGAAAAAAAAAAAATCAGTTAACTAATTTTTGGCAAAACATTTTTGCTAACTTTACCAAAAAAATTGTGGGTTCAAAATCAGCAAATTTTCTTGTAGGTTTACAAGCTTTTTTTGCTAACATTACAGTTTTTTTTTTTTGAGTGTGGGATGACGATTTTGACGATTTTTTTTTATAAAAATCGTAAATTTTTGACGATTTTGTACCCAACAATTCTGGCAACCCTGCTTGGCACATACATATGTTTGTCGTTCTCCTGGTCTGGTTCGTATTGAATTTCAGCTCGGTCCGTTGGTTCAAAACTTTTTAGCAAAACCGTGAATTTCAGATTGATTTCACCTTAAATACACATGTAGAAAAAAACGAGCTTTAAAAAAAACAAGCTTTTTAAAACATTGGTAAGCCCCAAAATTACTTTACAAAGTATTTTTGTCGCTCAGAAATATTTTTACACTAAAAAAAAATTACACTCGAAAAATAATTTTATAAACTAAAAAAAAAAAAAAAAATTTTAGTAGGGTGGATCAATTTTTTTTTCTAATTCCAAAATGTGGAGGAAAAAATTTTGTTGGTGCTAACAAATTTTAACAAAATTTAAAAAAACATAATTTTCACTTGCATACCCTTAATTAAAATAAAACTTGTATAATCTTATTTTTTAAATTATTTGTATTTTGCAACTTTGCATCTGTAATATTTAAAATATTTTTTTTGCAGGGATAGGGAAAATGCATCAAAAGTAAAAAAACTGCACTAAAGATGGATTTTATTAAAATTTTTTAATATTTTTATTTTTCAAAATATGTATAAAAAATTATTCAAAATATTTTCCAAAAAATAAATGGGAATTTTATGCATTAAGTAATATAAAAAGCTTCATATAGTAAAAAAATATGCATTTTCAACCAAAAAAAAATTCAACAATAATGAATTTTCAACAAAATATGGATTTTCAACAAAGTATGAATTTTCTACAAAATCGATACCTTTTAGATGCAAATTTGGTAATTCGTAAAGATATTTTGTCTATGTTGTTCTTATGAGAACATTTAAGAACCATACATAAAACTCCTTTCCCTGGTTATATGCAAATTTTAGCATGTTGTTTAATTTATTTGTATTTTGAAACAACAAAAAAAAATGCACGTTTAATATTTTCACAAACAATGGAATATTTTCTATTTTCTAATTAATACAAAATTTACTGGTGATATTTGAAATTAGTTTCAAATATGTATCAATTAAATTGTAGGTACATTTAATGTAATTTCAATTGGAATGGCAGGC
Organism: Pegoplata infirma; assembly: GCA_963921195.1. Classification (NCBI taxonomy): domain Eukaryota; kingdom Metazoa; phylum Arthropoda; class Insecta; order Diptera; family Anthomyiidae; genus Pegoplata; species Pegoplata infirma. The sequence goes on from OY992538.1 coordinate 86,639,301, forward strand.
ATATCGTGGAATTATTGTGGAAGGGGAAATTTTTTAATTTATTTTTATTTTATTTTTTAATTTATTTGTGTAAAATGAAGTCATGTAAAAACTACTTGTTATAATTATATATTTATTACAACAAATGTGACTAATAAAAGCTGGTTTTGTGTTTAGATTAAAAATAATTAGAATATTTTCTATTATTGTAATTACAGTGGAGTTCGCATATAACGACAACGTTATAAAATTATTTGTTCCTATTTGGAAACAAAAATAAACTATAGATTTAATGTACTTTTTCTATAACAAATAAAATGCTGAATTAATCCGAATTCGTTATAACCGAACTTCAGTGCATCAATTTAGTAACTTTATCATGATATTATATTGCAAATATTTTTTTTAAATACAACTTCAAACAATGGGGAAGTAATATTCAAAAATTCTTTCTTAACTATTTAAAGATGTCATTTAGAAAAAAATAACAATCGAAATTTTGAAATTACAATCAAAAATATACCACTCGAAATTTTTAAATCATATTCGAAAAAAATTCCAAATAATTTTATACATTACACAGTACAAAACTAAAAAAAAATATGGGTTTCCGAAGATTGATTCTGGTAGAGGAGACCAAAAAAAATATACGTGTCCCAGCCCTTCCCATTTTTAGGGGTGTTTTTTACGATTTGTTAGAATAGAGCCCAAAAATACCGTTATGAGAGGACGTTAGAGGGTTAATTTGTTCGACAAAAATATTTGCATTAATATTTTCTACAAAGTTGCTGAACATAGCCTACATCTCAGATGTAAAGAAAACATTGTTTTATATACCGATATGCTGCAAGAACAGGCCAAAGCTGGGTAACTTTTAGAGCCTCTAAATTAAAATTCCGATGCGATCTTTCAAAATGCAGACACACCAGTGTTGCCACCAGTGTACCAACAAATTATCCAGGAGTTTGTCCAAAATTATCCAAAATCCCAAAAATTATCCAAAAAAATATCAATAACTATTTTTTTTTTAACGGAACACAAGTGATTTAAATTCAATTTAAAGAATACGTAAAATTATTTTTGAAATAAAAATCATACGTTTTGTACTGTTCAGAAAAGGGGTAACTCATGAATAGTAGTGTCAGTAATAACGAAGTAGTTATCTACAGATGGCAATCTTTTTTTGGAAAGTATTTGGGAACGATTTGGGAATAACGAAAAATAAACATTAAAAAATTTTAAAATTATGAATGAAAATTATTGTTGTGTCACTTGAAAATAAAAAAATACATAATAAAAAAAAGAAATGAATATAATAAAATCAAAACAACCAGCAAAATTAAACGAAAAATAAAAGGTAAACAAAATTTCCAGCTTTCCCAGATACCATTTGTAAAACTAACACCACCTTTAAACGTCAAAAAGAATTGACTCTTGCATAGTCTTTATATATTTAAGTTTTTGGTTCAGAATAAAAAACATTTAATAATAGTAGTATTACTACTTAGTAGTGTTTGGGAATTCCCGGACTTTTCAATTTCCCGGGAAACGGGAAAAAAATAATTTATCATAAAAAACATTAAAATTTGATTATCTTTTTATTAAAAACAGTTTTATTAGAGATAAACAATTAATTAAAACATAAAAAATCAAAACATAAAAGTTAAAAATCCTGAAATACAATAAAACAAACCAAAAAAAATATTGCGACTTTTTCCTTCACAAAAAATCGCAAAAAATAGCTAAAAATCGCCAAAAAAAAATTAAACTGCGTTATTCGAGAAAAAACTATTATAGTTGGCAGCACTTTTAATATTTATTCTGGAAATGTTAATTCTAGGTTCAAAATTTTTATATTTTTTTGACAGTCTTAGAAAAATTATCATTAACCGACGTATATTTTTTGACTTTTAAGTTTTTTCATGATATTAACATACTTTTTATACTTGGTCAGTTTTCCTATGAATATATATTTGCACTGTTCTTCCAAATACAAAAAATATCAATTTAATTATACCTGTATGTAAAAAAAATGGTAAAAATTAAACTAAAATAAACGTTTTTATGTAAAAAGGTTTATTTTACAAAATTCCCGGATTTCCCGGGAAAAAATAAAAAAATTCCCGTCAGTGTTTTCCCGGGAATTCCTGGGAAATCCGACCCGGGAATTCCCGGACCCCAAACACTAATTACTAGATCTTTTTCCAGTTTTTTTTTAACATTTATTTTTTGTGGGCTAAAAATTTGTACCCCCAATTCTTTCAATGCCTTCTTTTTTAAAAAAGAATTGAAGCAACAGTAGTTGAGGATAATTTATCTCGTAAATCGGTTTTTTATCTTTTATTTACTAAAATTGAATTAGAAAATGGAAGAAACAAAAGAAATTTATAATTCAATTTAATTTAAAAGAAGATTTTCACCAGCACAATTTGTAATTTTAAAAACTTTTGCCCAATAATCAAATAGACCAGCGGTTACCAACCTATGGTACGCGTACCACTAGGGGGTACGCGAAACTGTCTGCGGGGGTACGCAAAATTTTAGTAATTTGGACATTTGTTTTAGATTAACCTTTCAATGCTGGTTCCGCATCTGGCTTCCAAAGTTTTCCATAACGTCAGGTTTTTAAGAAAGTTTAGGTCAAAGTTTACAAAAAAAAACGTAGTTTTGTGCAATTTAGAGAGCATTTTTTGCGATATTTCGAGATCTGACCACTTGTTTTCGATTAACCTTTCGATGCTGATTCCGAATATGGTTCCCAAATTTTTCTAAGATGTACGTCAATCCAGTATGCAAAATGAGTCGATATCGATTCGAAAAAGAATCGTTTTCTCTAAGAATTTCATTAATATCGAGTTCGATATAATGTCGATATAAAGCGTGTTTTCCTATGTGGCATGCAAGGTGATATAGAATCGAGTTTTGGTACAGGATTCGATTCGATTCGATTTTTAATCGAAAATTTCATGAATTTCGATACATTTGTTTTTTAATAATTTAGTTAATTGTTTTAAAAACGGTTAGAATTATAAAAAAATATTTTATTACTTGCTACTACTTACTTACAATTAACAAATTTTTACTAATTTAATTTATTTATTTTTTAAATTTCATTTTTACTAATTACTATTTTTATCTGCCTCACTTGAGATTTGAACTCAGAACTCCCAGTTAACTGGTTGGACGCCTTACTCCTTCAGCCAAAGTTTGATCATAAAAGTACTTTTTTAAAATTACTTTTACTAAAATTTGAATTTTTTATTATTATTTGAATTGCCCTTAAATTATAATTTTTATTATTATTTGAATTACCCTGTTTTTATATTCATTTTATTTTGTTTTGACATACTTCTCATAATTTGAAAATATTTTTATTTCAAAATATATATTAGTACAAACAAATTTCAAATTGTGTATGCCCAGCAAAAACTTGCATTACCAAGTAATGAAATGTGTAATGGGAAATTCAAAAGTTATAACTACTTCTGATTCGAATTACCTTTCCCATTACATTTACAAGCAAATGTGCCAAATGTAATGATTATCAAAACAGTATTAATAACTAATTACGTATGTACTTATAGGTAATGAAAAAATTATTTTAAAAAAAAAATTTTAAAAAATAAAAAAATATTTAAATTTATTTTATTTTTAATCAAAATAATGTACAGTGAGTCAAAAAGTTAAAATCTTGTTCTGAAATTTTTTTATTTTATTGTAATGACTTATGTAAGTCATTATTAATAAGTCCTTATTTTACATTTTAAAATAATGCTAAAGGTAATTTTCTGTCATTACTAAGTAATTCGAATGGTAATGATGTGTCATTACCAAGTTTTTGCTGGGTGGCCTAGTTGGTTAGCAGGTTTTGCAGCTTATGATTTGTAGTTTTATGGCCGTGGTTCAAACCCCGGTCGCGGATTTGTTTTATTGTTCTGATGTTAGATATAATTTTTTTATAATAACAATTTAAATTTGTGGAATTTTTGTTAAACTAAATAAAACTAAAACTCGATGTTATATTGAAAAAAATATTTTTTTCGATGGAACAGCAAATACGAGAATTCCGAAAATGTAGATCGGAAATCATTTCGAAGTCGATTAATTTTTCAATAAAAATATGAGTTCGAGAAACGTTAAAATATCGACTGTATATAATATCGACTTCGAATCATTTTTGCGGAAAAGCTTCGAAAAAACTTCGAAAAAATTGTCGACTCGAAACTGTGCAGACTGGGAAAGTTCTCAAAAAATGAGTTTTTGGGCATTTTTGAGACGGTTTCTGATAGAGTGGAAATATTGGTACCATTTTGTTAAGCTCAGAATGTCCTTTCATTGTACATATATTCGGGGGTGTTTCATTCGAAAAGTCACGGAATTGTTGATCTGCCCTTGTATTAAAAAAAAAACATTTAAAAAAAATCAAAAACATTATATTTCCGCCCTCTGTGATGTGTTTTTGGAATTTTTTTTAAGAGTTCAAAAAACTTCCGTTGTTTTAAATTTTGATGTAGAATCGACTGGTGAAATCAGATTTGCAATATTTTCAGCTGTTTTTGCTCTGCAGAATAATCAGCTCAAAATATGCGTTTTCAGATGCATTGAACCACCCCAAGGAGCGAAATTTTTTTTTCCCAAAAAATACCACCATTGTTTTCATCTCCCCTAAAGCCTTCAAAAAAATTATAATACCAGCAGATCAAAAACTTCAAAATTAACTCTAATATTTATATGAGAAATTTTTTAACGAAAACAAAAAACTCGTTAGGGGGTACGCGGCTGACAAAATTTAAAATTAGGGGTACGAGAGCCAAAAAGGTTGGTAACCGCTGAAATAGACCATATTTTTGTGGTCCAATAAGGCCTATAGATTCATATAATTTGAAAAGCTCAAAATTTAAATGTTATTGCCAAAACTAAAAACAACAAGTGAGAGTGTTAAATTCGGCTGTGCCGAATCTTTTATACCCTCCAAAATGTGAAAAAAAATTTTAAAAAAGATATTGTCAGGGGTGTTTTTTTTTGGGGGGGGGATAATGGGGTCAGTGGGGGACGTTAAGAGCACCTTCCCATCGCGATAAATATACCAAATGTTTCATTTATTTAACAAAAATACAAAAAAAACTTGTGAAAAAAGTGTATTTTTTCAGAGGTTGGTTCAGTTCTTCAAGGGGGAACTTTTTTCCCTCTGGCCCGATTTCACCCATTCACGAACTTAACCTGCCTATGAACATGAGACATATTTGTGCCAAACTTCAGGAGTCTAGCTATATTATTTTGGACTGCATTGTGTTATCTACAGACAGACGGACGGACATTCATAGAATGTCTTAGAATCGATCATGGACCAATAATATATATACTTTATGGGGTCCCCGACCGATATTTCGATGCGTTACAAACGGAATGAAAAAGTGAGTATACCCCCATACTGTGGTTGGAGGGTATAAAAAAAGTGCTGTCGAATAAGAAGTAACTTAAAAATAACGCTAAATTAAATTAAAATAAAAAAATATATATTTTGTCCATGTGAAACTTAAAATTGTAAATGATAAAATTATCCATAAATTATCCAAAAATGTAATTATCCAAAAAGTATCGAAAAAATTTTAAATTATCCATATTTTGGATAATTATCCAAGAAGTGGCAACACTGAGACACACTTATATCGTTTTTTTGTTTCCTCTACTAAAATTAATCGTAGAAACTCCGTAATTTTGGAAAAAGTTTGAAATTGTTGTACAGTGTTATTTGTCTTAATTCGATATCGACGAAATATTGCGTAAAAATGTTCAGTTTTTTGCGTAATTTTGTGATTTCTCGCGAACTTGAGAAAATAGGATTACGATGTTTACTGTTTTGTGACATGTAAATAAGCCAGTGTTGCCACCTCATGTGTAATTACACATATCATGTGTAATTTTTTTTTTCATGTGTAGCCCATGTGTAATTTACTGCATGTGTAATTCATGTGTAATTTGAAATTTTTACGTTTTTGAGCATTTTTTTCACAATTTGTTTTAATTTTTTTTTACTCTTCACTTGCTGATATACCCTCTATACAAGTTTGTAATTCAGTTTGAGACATTTCAAAATATCGATCTAGGACGACATATATTCATGATTTTTCAGCAAATTCGGTTAAGAAGTTATGAGCAAAACCGTGAGTGAATTTTCGATGAATTTCATACCGAAATTCAGATGTGAAAAAAACGCTTAACACGCGATTTTGGTGAGGCACAAAATTATTTTACGAAGCATTTTTTTCACTCAAAAATTGTTAAACTCCTCAAATAAAATATTCGTACACTTAAAAGAAAAAATCTGTTAAACGGGCTTTCAGTTAAAAGAAGCAAACTTTTAACAGACTTTTCTGCAGAAATGGATAGTTTAACATAATTCTCTTTCATTCAGTTTTAAAAAATAACAAACAATTTTCAGTAATTTTACTGATTCTGTTTGCTGAGTTTTCAAAAATATTTTTGTGAACATTTCAGCTGATTATTTTGTAATTTTACAGAAATAGTTTTTTTTATTTTTGTGAAATTTTAACGATTAAAAATTGTTAAAATTAAAAAATAGAAGATTATTTTGCTAATTTTTAGAAATATTTATTTACCATTAGTTTTTTTTTCAGATTTCTCATCAAGTTTGAAGATTTTTCTGCTAAAATCAGCAGGGTTGTCTGTCAAAATGAGCAGATTTTTCAGCTGAAATCAATATTTTTTTTTGCTGTTTTTACTGATTTTCATCTGATTTTCTTCTGATTCAGTCAAAAAATTCGGACAAAAACGATAAATCTTAGGTTTTTTTTTGCAGTAATTACTTGTTAAATTTAAAAAATAATAGATTATTTTGCTAATTTTTAGAAATATTTATTTACCATTAGTTTTTTTTTCAGATTTCTCATCAAGTCTGAAGATTTTTCTGCTAAAATCAGCAGGGTTGTCTGTCAAAATGAGCAGATTTTTCAGCTGAAATCAATATATATTTTTTGCTGTTTTTACAGATTTTCTTCTGATTTGACTTAGATAATTCACACAAAAATTCGAAAAAAAGGATAAATCTTAGGTTTTTTTTAGCAGTAATTACTTAGGGCGGATAATTCAATATCCAGTTAGCTGCTAACTGCCGATTAACGGAGTCTTATGTCAAAATCGACAGACTTAGGCTGTATTACTCAATGCTCCGTTTCAAAATTACTCTCCGTTAAATTTAACTTTTTCATAAAAATTTTGGCATAAGGTTCCACTAAATCGGCAATTAGCAGCTAACTTTTCATTGAGTAATCCGCCCTTAATCGTTATATTTTGAAAATTAACAAAAAACGTTATTAAAAAAAAGCATGTGTAATTCGTGATTTCATGTGTAATTTTGGCATTATCCATGTGTAATTTACGATTATGTTGGTGGCAACACTGAAATAAGCACAATTAAAACAGTATACTCAGTTTTTGAAAATATTTATAAAACTTCAGAGTCAAAACTTAAGAAAATACAAAAACACTAATTTCGCGATAGATCGTGAATGCGATCAGCTACGGTTTCGCTGTTAACAGTTTTATGACATTTAATCATGCAGATTTCAAACTGCGTTTACACTTTTCGTCGACACTAAAGATTTAACCTAAACATCGCTCAGGTTCAACGTGTCCGGGCTTTAGTAAAAAATAAAATTAAATCTACAAAATATGTTTATATAGCCCTAATTCAATAAATTTTTTAAAAAATCCGAGTAAATATTTTCTGATATAATCATATATAATTTGATACAATCTTATATGAGTTAATATAGTTTTCTATAAAGTTATATAAAATTATATCTATCACCTTAATACGATTGATCTACTATATATGGTTAAATATTTCTCCATATATGGTTTGATTAGTATTTTGGTTTTTCCCCATCAAATTGTATAAAAATAGATATAAGAGCAATTTGATATAATTAGATTTAACCAAATCCCGGACCAAATTGTATCAGTTTTTATATTTTTTGATTTAAATTTGACTATGTTTTTTTTTTGACAAAACACCCGAAAAAGTTTAAAACTTTTTTTGGGTCGTAAGAAATAATTATAAAACTATTGCCATGACCATTTCTGTAAAAAATGGAAATAAATTTTGTTTCCTTTGTTACATTATCTGCAAACATGTTTGGCGTTAATCTATTTCAACAACATGTTGCACATTTATTAAGGTTTTGTTTTTTTTTTTGTTCACGTTTAAAAGTAAAGCATTTTAATGTCAATTCATAAATTGTAATTTAATTACATTGATAAAGAGCGAATAAATCTAATAAAAAACATTAAAAGATACAATTACAAAATTCACCCCCCCCCCCCTTCCCCTCCGAATAATACACTAACTATATAATACCATAAATAACCGCACACTAATAAAATGAAAGTTTTTTGTATCTAAAAATAGTATCAAAACAACAACAAAAATATCAGTGCAACATTTTTATTAACTAAAAACACCTCATAGCAACATTGGATCTATTGACTTGAACATTAGGGTGAAGCGAATTCGGATTTTTGTTGATGAATAACCGTGTTAAAATGGATTAGATCTTATCTGATCTGTTTATATCTATTCATAAGGGCTGTCAATCCCGAAATGCCGGGATTTTTGTCATAAAATGAATCCCGAATACCGAGATTTTTAAGCTCAAATCCCGGGATTTCTGAAATATTAAAAATTCCGGGATCCCGGAATTTTTCCCGTGATCCCGTGATCCCAAAAAAGACCGGGATCCCGGGATTTCGAATTTTAAATCCCAGGATTTTAAATAACCGATCCCGCCCTAATTTCAACATTCGCTTCATTTCAAAAAAATAAAATAAAAAATTAAATCGCTCTATCCTAGCGAAACAGATTACACCAACCTACCCACTTTAACTTTGTGTAGTTATAGTAGAGATAGATCTTAAGCACAATTTGACTCGATTACTACGAGGAGACTACTGCTCTAATGGCAACAATCTGGTGTTGAATTGTTGTAACCACAATTTAAGTATTTAATTGCTTTAAAAATGTGGTTTACATTGAGTTTAACAATATTGTACGAGTATATTAGTTAATCTATGGTGATCTGTTTTTCAAAACTAAAAAAGATATGTTACTTACTTGTGTATTATTGCAATATTGCAGTTATTTTTATCTTATTAAATACATTTTTTTTTTTTTTAATTTTAAAGATACAATTCAAGTGATTATTACGATTGCAAATTGTTGTCAATATTTAGAAATGGTAAATAATTTTATTTTTAGCACATTACACCATTTCAAAGTTTGAGCTAAATTACACCCTCTCCCTTAATTTATGATGGAAACTTACATGGATATAATGAAAATATTTGTAGAACTTGTTTGAAACGTTTTATGAAGTTTTATATGTAACGATTGAAAGCATTCATTGAATAAATGTAGAATAGCAGTAGGTAAGTGCAAGAAAACTGCAACCTTAAACTGAAATTAATGAAAATGTTCATTTATAACAATTTTAGTTGAGTCACGTGTAACCGTCACTAAAATTTTACTTAATTTACGTGATTGTAGTTTACATGGTGGAAAAAATACACTTTCAAATTTGTTTATGGTTGGTTTTCTTACACAAATTTTATTATAAATTGTAATATGTACATTAAGGGTGTACTTATTTTTTTATTTCAGATTTTTGGGTTGCACTGGGCAGAATTTAGTTCCTTTATACTTAAATCTTAATAATTAAAAATTTGGATTTAATTCGATAACTTTAAGTGGACGCGGAAACGACCTGAAGGTTGAATAACGGATTACAAGGGGAAAAAAATACTTTTTACTAATTTTCTTATTTTTTTCGATATTTAAAGTTAAGTTTGAATTCAAATGGTTACAGAATTGTGATGTGGAGTACATTACCTTTGTAATAAGGCAACAAAAACTAAAATCGGTTAAAAATCAGCCAAGTTATTACAACTTCCCCAGGCAACTAGCGTGTGGCAGACCATTTGATGAAAAAATTCGAGTTCCATTTTTGAAATTCATTGAAATTATCTACTATAACAACATTTTTTTATTCTTTAAGTTCCAATGTGCTAACGTTATAAGCAGGGAAACCAAAAATATGCAGTATCATGTTTTTTCCTGCGCATTGTATTGATACCTGGATAAGGTATTTATCCGTTTCAGAAGATTTTAAGAAATCTGGCATCGATTTGTTAGAGCATATTTTTGCATATTTTAGCCTTAAGAGCATATTTTAGCATATTTTAGGTTTAGGAGCATATTTTAACATAAGAGCATATTTTTAGAGCATTTTTTTCAATTTTTAGAGCATTTTTTTACTTTTTAGAGCATTTTTTTAAGTTTTTAGAACATTTTTTTAATTTTTGGAGATTTTTTTTTCCAATTTTTTTTATAACACTTATACGGCGTTCACACTTGCTGTTTTGAAGTGTTCAAGAGTGAGATGTTTAAAAAAGTCATTGTTCTGTGTCCATTACGTTTTTATTCTGCTACTGGTGTTTTGTTGAACAACTTGTTTAAGGTCGCTAGTGTGAACTCCATATTATTTTAAAAATTTTTAAATTTTTGTGGGATGTTTTTTTTTTTTAATTTTGTAAGTGGATTTAAATGTTTGTTTTTTTTTTTTTTTTCCAAAATAACGGGGTTCTGACGACGCTTTGGCCTGTTCTTGTTTCATTAACCTATATTAACTCTCTAACTACCCCACCTAACGGTATTTTTTGGGTCCATTCTCTAAAAAATTGTAAAAAAATACCTCGAAAAAGAGGATACAATTTTTTTAAGAGCATATTTTTATTGTTTTTAGAGCATATTTTCCGTTTTTAAGGGCATTTTTTAAGCGCATAAAACGTGTTTTTTAGAGCATATTTTTGGTTTCCCTGGTTATAAGTATTTTTCATATTGTGTTATGCTAACTTGTTTTAAATTAATGGTAAAAAGGTCTTAATTTTTAAACCCTGTTTTCAAATCTCCAATTTAAAATTTTTATTTTTTTTGGCAAATAAAATTTAAAAAATCGTCCATTGGACTATAGGATTTTGTTAAGCACATATAAGGGAATAAAAACTACAAAAATTGTAGACATTCCTTTTTTCATTAGGCTAGTTCAGCGATTTTATTTCGGCGGATTTCGAGATAATAGTGATTTTTGTAACTTTTTTAGCTTTTAGTTAATTTTTTTTTATTTTTTTTAACAAACTTCATATGTTTTCTACCGAATTATTGCAGCATAATATAGAATACTTCAATTCCTGTAATAAGGGCAAATTAAGATATGAAAAATTGACCCAGTTACAGGTCAAAGGTCAAATTTTAGAAGAATTTGATTTTTTAAAGATTAACAGATTTTTCGAGCGGGTATTAATGAATCTCCTTGATGTTATTTTAATATGTCTAAAAATTAATGGATTATTATTAAAATTCAGAACATTAACCCTTAAGTGCTGTTGGGGTCTATATGACATTTGAAATAATATACTTATATTTTCTCCATTAAATAAAAAAAAAATAGACCCAAATAGCACTTAAGGGTTAATTTTCTGAATTTTAATAATAAACCATTTACGTTTAGTCATGTTAAAATAACATCAAGGAGTTTCATTAATATCCGCTCAAAAAAAAATTGTTAATCTTTAAAAATTCAAATTCTTCTACAATTTGACCTTTGAACTTTAACTGGGTCAATTTTTATACCCTACACCACACTGTGGTACAGGGTATAATGAGTTTGTGCTGATGTTTGTAGCTACCCGAAATGTTGGTCCTAGACCCACTTTTAAGTATACCGATCGACTTAGAATCACTTTTTGAGTCGATTTAGCGATGTCCGTCCGTCCGTCCGTAAACGGTGTAAACACCATACAGGTCGCAATTCTCGATCAATTGACTTAAAATTTAAAACTTAAGCCTCTTTTGGCCCAAGGACGAAGCCTATTGAAATTGGAAAAAATCGGTGCATATTTAGACCTAGCCCCCATACAAAGGTCCTCTTTAGTTTTGGCTCAAATGACTCTAATAGTCGAATTTTAATAGGTATCTTTTCAAAATTTGGCAGGAATTAATGTTTTATACACACAAATCACCATTCCGAATTTTAAAGAAATCGAACCAGTTCTTCTAGTAGCCCCCATACAAACCACCTTCCCGATTTTCAAAAAAAAACTCTTTCAATTTTCATGAAAATAGAAAATATTTAATTAAAATTCTGTTTGTGTATGTTAAACACGTACTTTAATAACCTTATCAAATCTAATTATCATTGGACCATTTTGGACTTAGGTCCCATGTGGAAATTTCGCCCGATATTCAGTTGAAGCGATTTATTGTCAACAAAAAGAAGTCTATTCCACTCAAATTTGATTAGTGATTGCTTTTTACACTTATTAAAGATTTGACAAAATATAGATCTAATCAGTCCATGTTTGAACTTGGGACCCATGGTCCGGGAAACTCTGGTGTAGGGTATTATATGGTCGGTCTTGACCGACTATAATTTTCTTACTTGTTTATATCTCAAATTTGCCCTTATTAAAGGAATTGAAGTATTCTATATTATGCTGTAATAATTTGGCAGAAAACATATGAAGTTTGTTAAAAAAAAATAAAAAAATTAACTAAAAGCTAAAAAAGTTACAAAAACCACTATTATCTCGAAATCCTCCGAAATAAAATCGCTGAACTAGCCCAATGAAAAAAGGAATGTCTACAATTTTTGTAGTTTTTATTCCCTTATATGTGCTTAACAAAATCCTATAGTCCAATGGACGATTTTTTAAATTTTATTTGCCAAAAAAAAATAAAAATTTTAAATTGGAGATTTGAAAACAGGGTTTAAAAATTAAGACCTTTTTACCATTAATTTAAAACAAGTTAGCATCACACAATATGAAAAATACCTATCACCTTAGTACATTTGGACTTAAAGAATAAAAAAATGTTGCTATAGTATATAATTTCAATCAATTTCAAAAATTGAACTCGAAATCTTTGATCAAGTGGTCTGCCACACGCTAGTTGCCTGGGGCAGTTGTAATAACTTGGGTGATTTTTAACCGATTTTAGTTTTTATTGCCTTATTACAAAGGAAATGTACTCCACATCACAATTCTGTAACCATTTGAATTCAAACTTAACTTTAAATATCGAAAAAATTGAGAAAATGAGTAAAAAGTAATTTTTCCCTTGTAATCCGTTTTTCAAACTTCAGGTCGTTTCCGCGTCCACTTAAAGTTATCGGGAAGATTATTAATTTGTTTGTGATTTGAAGTCTACATACATTCTTTAATAATAAAATTATTACAAAAACAATAAATATTTTTTTTTTAAATAATAATTTAGAATGCTTAAAGGTAGAAACAGAACAAGCACGGCACGGGGGACGGTTGCCGTTGCCGGAGAATATAGGCCCAAAACAATGACGGGGAACGGCGACGGCAAAAAATGTCATTTGTTTGTTCAGTGGTGCTAACTTTTAATAAAATAAGCGTAATTTTACGGGAAAAAATCGCTAACCACATAGTCAATGCGGTTAAGTTGGCACTACTGTACGTTCGTTACACCATTGTGAATGAAAAGATAAAAATTTGTTGTGAAAATGCGGCAACCCTGCAGTGTGAGAGGAAGGGAGAATGAGAGAACCCGGAGAACATATAAAATAAGTTTTATTTTTTTGCCGTGCCGGTCACGGTTCAAATCGCATGGAAAATGTCGTGCCGGGCTTGCTCTGTTCCTACCATAAGTTGGCACATTTTTGATTTTTCTATCAAGATTTCTTTCTCGTGTAAACGCGCCTTTAAAGGCATTGGGAAATAGAAATATACGATCTAAGTTAGTCAGCCGTTATCGCGAAGAGCTTCAGGCTCTCATCGAACTACACTCCTTAAGACTGTGGTGGGTCCTGGGTCATCAAAATATTCCAGGTAATGAAAAAGCCTAAAAAAAGAGTATTGTTATGGAACATGTGAACTTTCATTTGCTTTTGGTTTCATCCTATTCCGTTTTTGGTTGTTGCACTGTGTTATTGGAATAATGGTAAAATTTATGTCGAGATCCCTTAACTCATGCGCGGGTACAAGGGGGGGGCGGAATATCAAATTTAAAAAAAAAAAAGGAAAAGAAAGAAAGAAGGAAAGAAAGAAAAAAGAAGAAAGAAGGAAATTTTCTAAAAAAAATTTTCAAAGGAAAAAAAATTTAAATCCGAAAACTCCATATCTAAAAATTTTGTTGGGCAAATCTGAACATTTTTAAAAGAAAAATCTAAAAAAAATATATAGGGGGGTTCTCGTGTCAACTGACACAACTTTTGAAACCGATGTCTTCCGATCGGGATGAAATTTGCACCAAGGTTAGTCCTATTGGATAGTAGTTCAGACACAATTTTTCAACGAGATCGGTCAAGGACTCTCTGAGTTAGAGGGATTTTTGCCAAAGAGGTGTTTATTCTCATCCATGTAACTTTTTACCTATTGTTTTTAGCAAAATGTGTCCCAAATAGTTTAGATAGCTATTTCTTCAGTCTTTCGAAGAAAAATTATAAAAAAAATAAAAAAAAAAATTTTTGATTTTTTTTCTTAAAAATCCAAAACTTTTTTGACTTTTTCCTCAAATTGGGCCCTTTTTTTTGATTCAAAAGAAAGCTTAGGTGATTTCCTTTAAGAGCTATGGGGTCGCTTAGTGGGATGCGAATGGTATATCTATGAAAATTTTTTTTTTTTAACTTTGGAACACAAAAAACTGTTCTTCAATTTGAACTATTATTGTTTAGATAGCTATTTCTTCAGTCTTTCGAAAAAAAAATTATAAAAAAATAAAAAAAATTTTTAGATTTTTTTTTCTTAAAAATCCAAAGCTTTTTTGACTTTTCCTCAAATTGGGACCTTTTTTTTGATTTAAAAGAAAGCTTAGGTGATTTCCTTTAAGAGCTATGGGGTCGCTTAGTGGGATGCGAGTGGGATATCTATCAACATTTTTTTTTTTAACTTTGGAACACTAAAAACGGTTCTTCATTTTGCACTATTAGGCGTGGGAGAGCTAACCAGTTTTCGATTTCGATCCGCGATACCCTCTAATTTTTATAGGTTCAAAAAAGAAAGCACGAGCCAAAAAATGAGGGCGGTGGGGTGGGGCCATATGGCCCCTCATCGGGGTCAAAGTTGGGCGTAAAGAGGTAAAAATCCTCAAAAAGCCCCAAAACTGCCCTAGAAACGCCCCTGGAGGGGTGCAATGTGAGACGAACCTCCAATAATTTTCTGCCCCCAACATTTTTCTTGAACATACCTTACCCCTATTTCCACTTCCTAAGGGGGCTCCCATACAAAACATTTTTAAAAAATTTGATCCTACCATTCTAACTTACCCTAAAGTGCCCCTAGTGGAGCCAAATGTATGACCGACCTCCATTATTTTATTAATTCCAACAATTTTTGTAAACACACCTACAATGTATCTTTAACCCTTAAGGTGGTCCCCATACATTTCTTTTATTTTTTATAAATTTTTTTTATTAAACCAGCTCCTACCGCCCCTACCGTGCCTCCTAGAGAGGCAAAAATTACGACCAACCCCCATTATTTTTTAGTTACCAACATTTTGTCCGAACATAATAACACCCTATCTCCACACCTTAAGGGGCTTCCATACATTATAAAACATGTATTTTTAAAAACTAATAAAAAAATAAAAAAAAATGTATGGGGACCCCCTTAAGAGTGGAAAATAAAGGGTAGGCATATTCTGAGAAAATGTTGAAGTTGAAAAAATATTGGGGGTCGGTCATACATTTTACTTCTCTAGGGGCACTCTATGGACAGTTAGAGCGGTCGGAGCAATTTTATAAAAATGTAGTTTTGTATGGGAGCCCTCTTAGGAAGTGGAAATAGAGGTTAGGTATATTCTAGAAAAATGTTGGGGGGCAGAAAATTAATGGAGGTCGGTCTCACATTGCACCCCTTCATGGGCAGTTGTGGAGCTTTTTGAGGATTTTAACCTCTTTACGCCCAATTTTGATCCCGATGAGGAGCCATATGGCCCCACCCCACCGTCCTTATTTTTCGGCTCATGCTTTATTTTTCGAACCTATCAAAATTAGGGGGTGTTCCGGATCGAAATCGAAAACTGGTGAGCTATCCCACGCCTAATAGTTCAAATTGAAGAACAGTTTTTTGTGTTCCAAAGTTAAAAAAAAAAATTTTTCATAGATATACCATTCGCATCCCACTAAGCGACCCCATAGCTCTTAAAGGAAATCACCTAAGCTTTCTTTTGAATCAAAAAAAAGGGGCCCAATTTGAGGAAAAAGTCAAAAAGGTTTTGGATTTTTAAGAAAAAAAATCAAAAATGTTTTTTTTTATTTTTTTTATAATTTTTCTTCGAAAGACTGAAGAAATAGCTATCTAAACTATTTGGGACACATTTTGCTAAAAACAATAGGTAAAAAGTTACATGGATGAGAATAAACACCTCTTTGGCAAAAATCCCTCTAACTCAGAGAGTCCTTGACCGATCTCGTTGAAAAATTGTGTCTGAACTACTATCCAATAGGACTAACCTTGGTGCAAATTTCATCCCAATCGGAAGACATCGGTTTCAAAAGTTGTGTCAGTTGACACGAAAACCCCCATAGGTAAAATCTGAAAATTTTTAAAGGAAAGACGTGACTAAATCTAAAAATTTTTTCTAAAAAAATATCTGTCAATCTGGAAGTTCTTATTATGAAGAGAAATTTTCTTTGGGGAAAATTGTTGTTATACACTTGAAAGTTTTTGTATAAAAATTTTTTTAGACTTTTCCTATAGGAAAAATGTGTCAGAATCTAAGTATTTTCTATAGAAAAAATGTCTCACAATCTGAGCCTTTTCCCAAGGAAAAATGTATCATAATCTGAGATTTTTCTTTAGGAAAAATGTCTTAGAATCTGCGATTTTTTTTATAGGAAAAATTGCTCAGAAACTGAGACTTTTTGTATGGGAAAAATCTCTTAGAATCTGATACCTTTCCATTGGAAAAATGTCTTAGAATCTGGTACTTTTTCTATAGGAAAAATGTCTTAGAATCTGGTACTTTTTCTATAGGAAAAATGTCTTTGAATCTGAGACTTTTTCTATAGGAAAATTGTCTCAGAATCTGAGACTTTTTCTATAGGAAAAATTTCTCAGAATTCGAGACTTTTTCTTTAGGAAAAATGGGAAAAATGTCTCAAAAACTGAGACTTTTTCTATAGAAAAAAAGTTTCATAACAAGACACTTATTTGCCGTAAAAAGTTAGCAGAATCTGAGACTTTTTCGATAGGAGAAAGGCATAATAATCTGAGACTTTTTCTGTAAGAAAAATGTTTCAGAATTTCTGAATTTCAGACTTATTTTGTATGAAAAAGGTCCCAGAATCTGAGACTTTTTAAAAAGGAAAAAGGTCTGCAATTTTTTCTGTTGAAAAAATCTCAAAAGTTAAAACTTATATTGGAAGAATGCAACAGTGCCAGAGTCTTGGAACTTTTCTATATAAGAAATAGGTCTCAGAACTTGAGATTTTTTATGGGGAAAACGTTTAAAAATCTGAGTCTTTCTATTGGGAAGGGTCTCAGAATCGCAGAATTTTTCTTTAGGAAAATGTTGTCAGGATCTGAGATTATTTTATTGAAAAAAGTTCTCAACATCTAAAACTTTTGTATACGAAAAAAATCTAAGAATCTGAACATTTTTTATACCAAAGACTTTTTCTACAGTAAAAGGTTTAAGAATCTGAGACTTTTTCTGTGGAAAAAAAATTTCAGAATCAGAAAAGTTTTCTATAGGAAAAACGTTTCAGACTCTGAGGCATTTTTCGTTAAGAAAAAGTCTCGGATTTGAGACATTTTACCTATAGAAAAAGCATTACTCTACGAAAAATGTCTCAGCATCTGATTTTTTTCTATGTAGGAAGATTCTATTAAAAAATTTAGACTTGTTCATACGACAAATATGTTAGAATCTGAGACTTTTTCTATGTATGCAAAAATGTAATTTTTTTTTTTTTAACAAAAAAATCTGATTTTTTTTATTGAAAAATCGGCAGTAGTTGTTCGGCAAAAACTACTAAATTTTATGATTTTATTGCCTTTATCCCATTTTTGATGCAAAAAAAACATTTTCTCTGTTTTTGCTTGTCCGGCAACGGTGAATTGATAATTTTTTTTTTTATTCGAAGTAAAAAAAAAAAAATTTCCTCCCCCCAAACTCAAAAGCTGTACCCGCCACTGCTTAACTAAACATTTATCATCTTAAAATAGTAAGCATCTCACAGAAAAAAATAAAAAAAATATTTAAGTAAATTTTAATACTATTGAGTAAAAAATTACTCAATTTTGCACCAGTAAACGATTTAATAGTATTGAGTAAATTTTTAATTAAAATTTATTAACTTTGCGATTCGCTATCTCGGTCAAAGTGAGTGACTACAAAATTTCTACGTAAAACAAAAACAAAAAATTCAAATTTGTTTTTGTTTTACGTACAAAATTTCTAGTCACTCACTTCGTACGACATACTGATTTAAACAAGTGATTACTCAAATTTGTTTCCTCCATATTTTTTTCTGTGCACAATCTCAAAAATTTACATTATTGTATATCTTTTTATGGGCTATCGATTAAAACATTTTTTCAGATCACGGTCTGAAATATTTAATTTTTTTAAAATAGTTTATCCACACAAAAAAATTTCGAAGTGCTTTTTTTCTGTTTTTTTTTTAAGAAAATCGTATTTGAATATTGAATTTTATAATATTTTTTTTTTAGTAACAAATATTTACAAAAACAACAAATTAAGATTCACTATTAAATTATAATAAAAATTTACACTTTGATAACATTTTTCTTTAGCAATTTGTTTGCAAATGTCTGATATTTCCTGAAAAAAAAAAAATCTCGGAATTTTTAAAAAAATATTTCCCAGGAATTTTTTCCTGAAAAGGAACCCTATTCATGAGTTTAAATATTGTTCGCCAACTCTTTAGGCGCTTTTAAAAAGTTACTTAAACTTTGAATATTTTGGCGATTTTTATTTTATATTTTTGTTTTAATTTTTAAAATACTTTTATCGTGTTTATGAATTTTTTTATCTATTTAAAATATAGGAATAATTTAAAACTTACCATTTTTAGTTTGTATGTAAATTTTTATATCCAAACACTTTAAAAATTACTTCTTAAGGAATTTCCTAGTTTTAGGTCCTTTTCACTACACAACAGCTGATAACGTTATGAAGAAATTTTCAAAATTGTTGAAATATTTATACTTTTGGTAGCTGCAAAAGATTAAAAACAAATATACAAAATATATGTAAATATGGACATTTCCATTTAACTTTTCATTTCTTTGAAATTTTGGTTTTTTGGCAAAAACTTTTTTTATTTGCATTAAAATATCTATCTACTGATAGAAATGCATAAAGGACTTCTAATGCAATTAGCTTGCAAACACATAAGGCCAAAAATCTTATTTTGCGGTAGTTAGCGACAACCAAACTTCCGAAATGTGGAAAAGTCGATTGAAATTTCATAAAAATTATGTACTCTTTGGCCAATTGTACTTGCGCCGTCCAACGTATTCTTCGAAGATTTAGAATATATGGTCCCTATACTTGTTCAAAAAAGATGTATTTATGAATTTGATGTGCCATCAATAATAAAAAAGTTATTTGGTGGTAACGGTTTGAAATTAAAATTTCCTCATTTTCAATTTTTCGTCGTTTTTTTATCAGCAAATTTGCGCCGCTTCATACTTTTCAAAAGCTAATATGAAGAATGATAGCTGTCGTAATTGGCTACAGTCTAAAACCAGTCTCATGAATGTGCCCTCAATAGGAGCAGACTAATAGCTAGACAAAGGTTGAGAGACAAAACGTGAAAGTCATCAAAAATCCACTTTTTTGCGAGGCAAATTCGCAATATTACTTAAAAGTGGCCAGCACATCGCGTGATCCAAATATTTTTTGATTTTTTATAATAAAATCGATATAGCGTGTTAAAATTTTGATTAGCAAAAATTTTGCAAAAATCTGACATTTCACGATTTTAAACTTTTGCTTGTATTTTCACGTAAAAAGAATTTAGATTTAAAATATACCCGTCAGACGATTGCTTGTAATGCGTATTATGGATCGTTTGCAAAAATTGGCACTAAATGCAACTGTACGCTGAAAACGCGCCAGTTTTGTCTCCAGATAAACCGCCAGGGCACACCCAAACCGCTAATAGAAATTAATTTCTATAAATGGCAATTGCTAGTACTTATGAAGCTTTATCCAAAAACTGAACGGCATTCAAAAATTTTGAAGATTGTGGATTTAATGCATCCCTCAAAATTTCATTATTCAGAAACTGCATTACTTTTAAAAATTCACAATTTAGCATAATGCACAAGTTTCTTAACTAATTTGGGGGTGCTAAACACGAATATGGTCTTTAATTTGGTCCATCATATTTAGATTTCGCGTAAATTGCATAACAAGCTTCAAAATAACAACTTTTAAAAACTAACTTTTAACGGGAAAATATCTTTATAAATCCACGTTAATGGATATAATGTAACCAATTTGTGTTGGGGATAGCATGAAACATTAATTCACGTTAATTTTGTTAAATTCTAATAATAATTGTAATTTTCAGACTTTTGGTTTTCAAATAAAATCTTTAAACCACCATAACTTTCGCGCCGTCAGCTGAAAGTTCTTCACGCGAACGGATTTTAACTAACTAAATGCATGTTTATACGCGTACTAAACGATTTTGATGTGCCTTCAAAAAAAAATTTTATATTTTTTAAACCTTAAAATCAAAAGTTAAATGGAAATGTTCATATATATTCAAAAATATTAGAGCAGGACTATTTTACTTAATAATATAGAATAGTAGTGCAGTATTATATAAAATGTATAACAACCCGAGTAAAAAAAATATATAATAATATATAATTTGATAAAATTATATATATAATAATATAAGATTATGTATGGGGCATTCCAAGCCAAATCACTCACTTTTAGACCCGACCCCTTGTGATTTATTTTATTTTTGGATATGTTTTAGTACTTAAATGCAACTTGGACACCAATTTTCAGCCTTTTATTTGAAGGGGGGTTGAGTAATCAATTTTTCAAAATAGCGATTTTCTCAAAAAAATTAAAAAAATTGAAATTTTTAATTAATTTTGACCATTAAAAAATATAGATATTTTAAAAAAAGTTGGACAACGTCTTGTTGGTATTTAAAAGTAGTTTTAGAAAAAAAATATGAAAAAATTATTCGAAGTAATTATTACTTATTTTTTGACGTTTAAAAATTAAAATCGACTTTTTGAAAAAGTCCGAAACCTTTGATTTTTTTGTAAAAATATACAAAAAAATTCGACTCTAAATTACGCAACTTTTAAGCCATAATTCGAGATGTGATCATAATTCTTTCTATTTTTTTTTAAATTTTTAAAATTGCACCTTTTATTTTTTGACTCTGATTTATTTTATATGGTGCTCCAAAAAAATTAAATTGGTAGATACTGACCTAACTTACCCTACACCATTTACAGATGTAATTCGAAAAAGATCAATTGTAATTCGAAGATTCTATTTGTAATTCGAAGATTCCATTTGTAATTCGAAGATTCCATTTGTAATTCGAAGATTCCATTTGTAATTCGAATACTCCAATTGTAATTCGAAGATTCCATTTGTAATTCGAAGATTCCAATTGTAATTCGAAAAAGATCAATTGTAATTCGTAAAAGATCAATTGTAATTCGTAAAAGATCAATTGTAATTCGTAAAAGATCAATTGTAATTCGTAAAAGATCAATTGTAATTGGAAAAAGATCAATTGTAATTCGTAAAAGATCAATTGTAATTCGTAAAAGATCAATTGTAATTCGAAGATTCCAATTGTAATTCGTAAAAAATCAATTGTAATTCGAAAAAGATCAATTGTAATTCGAAAAAGATCAATTGTAATTCGTAAAAGATCAATTGTAATTCGAAAAAGATCAATTGTAATTCGAAAAAGATCAATTGTAATTCGTAAAAGATCAATTGTAATTCGTAAAAGATCAATTGTAATTCGAAAAAGATCAATTGTAATTCGTAAAAGATCAATTGTAATTCGAAAAAGATCAATTGTAATTCGAAAAAGATCAATTGTAATTCGTAAAAGATCAATTGTAATTCGAAAAAGATCAATTGTAATTCGAAAAAGATCAATTGTAATTCGAAAAAGATCAATTGTAATTCGTAAAAGATCAATTGTAATTCGTAAAAGATCAATTGTAATTCGAAAAAGATCAATTGTAATTCGAAAAAGATCAATTGTAATTCGAAAAAGATCAATTGTAATTCGAAAAAGATCAATTGTAATTCGTAAAAGATCAATTGTAATTCGAAAAAGATCAATTGTAATTCGAAAAAGATCAATTGTAATTCGTAAAAGATCAATTGTAATTCGTAAAAGATCAATTGTAATTCAAAGATTCCATTTGTAATTCGAAGATTCCATTTGTAATTCGAAGATTCCAATTGTAATTCGAAAACCAACGAGTAAATCAACAAAAAAACAATGTTTTTAAAGGCGTAAGAAACGATTTTATACTCGTTGTTTTCGAATTACAATTGGAATCTTCGAATTACAAATGGAATCTTCGAATTACAAATGGAATCTTCGAATTACAATTGATCTTTTACGAATTACAATTGATCTTTTACGAATTACAATTGATCTTTTTCGAATTACAATTGATCTTTTTCGAATTACAATTGATCTTTTACGAATTACAATTGATCTTTTACGAATTACAATTGATCTTTTTCGAATTACAATTGATCTTTTACGAATTACAATTGATCTTTTACGAATTACAATTGATCTTTTTCGAATTACAAGTGATCTTTTTCGAATTACAATTGATCTTTTTCGAATTACAATTGATCTTTTACGAATTACAATTGATCTTTTTCGAATTACAATTGATCTTTTTCGAATTACAATTGATCTTTTACGAATTACAATTGATCTTTTTCGAATTACAATTGATCTTTTACGAATTACAATTGATCTTTTACGAATTACAATTGATCTTTTTCGAATTACAATTGATCTTTTTCGAATTACAATTGATCTTTTACGAATTACAATTGGAATCTTCGAATTACAATTGATCTTTTTCGAATTACAATTGATCTTTTACGAATTACAATTGGAATCTTCGAATTACAATTGATCTTTTACGAATTACAATTGATCTTTTACGAATTACAATTGATCTTTTTCGAATTACAATTGATCTTTTTCGAATTACAATTGATCTTTTACGAATTACAATTGATCTTTTACGAATTACAATTGATCTTTTTCGAATTACAATTGATCTTTTTCGAATTACAATTGGAATCTTCGAATTACAAATGGAATCTTCGAATTACAATTGGAGTATTCGAATTACAAATGGAATCTTCGAATTACAAATGGAATCTTCGAATTACAAATGGAATCTTCGAATTACAAATAGAATCTTCGAATTACAATTGATCTTTTTCGAATTACATCTGTAAATGGTGTAGATATATTCATTTCGAGGTAGAAATACGACTCACAAAAATTAAGAACGATCGGACATGGGTAAGGCGTTCCGCATGGGCCTTGAAGTTTAGAAAACGGATTACAAGGAAAAATATGAATTGTTTTCTGTTTTCTCAATTTTTTTGGTATTTTAAGTTAAGTTTAATTTCAAGTGGTAACAGAATTATAATACGGAGTAAAATGCCTCTCTAATAAGGTACCAAAAACAAAAATCGGTTGAAAATCAGCCAAGTTAATACAACTTCCCCAGGCATCTAACGTATGGCAGACCACTTGATTAAGTAATACAATCCAATTTTTGAAATTCATTGAAATTTTCTACTGTAATAACATTTTTTTATTCTTCAAGTTCAAATGTAATTAGATGACAAGTATTTTTCGTATTGTGTTTTGCTAACATGTTTTAAATTAATGCTAAAAATGCATTTTCAAAACCCTTTTGAAATCTCTATTTTAAAAATTTATTTTTTTTTGTTTTAAAATTTGGAAAAACCAAAAAAATATTACACAAAACATGAATAATGAAAAAATGTTATTACAGTAGAAAATTTCAATAAATTTAAAAAAAGGGACTCGTATTCCTTATCTTTAATCAAGTGGTATGACACACGATAGATGCCTGGGGAAGTTATAATAACTTGGCTGACTTTCAACCGATTTTAGTTTTTAGTACCTTATTAGAAAGGCCTTTTACTCCACATCATAATTCTGTAATCACTTGAATTAAAACTTAAGTTGAAATACCAAAAAATTGCGAAAACAGAAAAAAATTCATATTTTTCCTTGTAATCCGTTTTTTAAACTTCAAGGACCATGCTAAACGCCTTAACCATTTCCGAGCGTCCTAAATTTTTGTAAATATTTACGTATTTTTACCTCGAAATGAATATATCTAGGGTAAGCTAGGGTCAATATCTACCAATTTTTTTTTTTTTTTTTGGAGCACCATATAAAATAAATCAGAGCCAAAAAATAAAAGGGCAATTTTAAAAATGTAAAAAAAAAATAGAAAGAATTGTGATCACATCTCGAATTATGGCTTATAAGTTGCGTAATTTAGAGTACAACTTTTATAGTTTTTTACAAAAAAATCGAAGGTTTCGGACTTTTTCAAAAAGTCGATTTAAATTTTTAAACGTCGAAAGATAAGTGATAATTACTTCGAATAATTTTTTCATATTTTTTTTTTCTAAAACTACATTTAAATACCAACAAAACGTTGTCCAACTTTTTTTAAAATATCTATATTTTTTAATGGTCTAAATTAATTAAAAATTTCAATTTTTTATTTTTTTTGAGAAACCCATCACAGGAGGCGGAAATATAATGTTTTTTATTTTTTTTTAATACGAGGGCAGATCAATAATTCCGTGACTTTTCGAATGAAACACCTCGCATATACAATGAAGGGCATTTGGAGCTTAACAAAATGGTTCTAAAATTTCCATACTATCACAACCCATCTCATAAATGCCCAAAAACACGTTTTTTGATAACTTTATAGAAGAATTTGGGAACCATATTCGCAATCAGCATCGAAAGGTTAATCGAAAACAAGTGGTCAGATCTCAAAATATCATCCAAAAATATCGAAAAGAATGCTCTCTAAATTGCGCAAAAATACGTTTTTTGTGAACTTTCGCCTCAACTTTCTTAAAAACCTGACGTTATGAAAAGCTTTGGAAGCCAGATGCGGAACCAGCTTTGAAAGGTTAATATTAATCGAATGTCCAAATTACTAAAATTTTGCGTACCCCCGCAGACAGTTTCGCGTACCCCCGCGGACAGTTTCGCGTACCCCCTAGTGGTACGCGTACCATAGGTTGGTAACCGCTGATCTATAACATCTGTAAATTTTATTAAAAATGAAGTGTCCACCCTGAAATAGTTTCCTTGTAGGTCCGATTTCAAAAACTTTCAAGGCACTTATTCATTACATTAATATAGGCTTATATTCTGAATTTCAAAAAAATCGGTTAACATTTACGACCTGTAGAGACTTTTGGTCAAAAAACCTACCATCTCGCCCCAGTGTGCACTGTTTGGCGGACAGAAGGACGACTTACTTTAAATTAATTAATATTAACGACAAAACCTTTTGCATACAAATACCAAAACCGATATATGATAAATACCAATACTTATTAAAAACCGATACCGATTCGAGGCTAAAACCAATACCAATACCCAATACCTAAATAATTCAAAACCAATACCGAAACCTATACCAATTCAACAAAA
The DNA here is from genome assembly GCA_963921195.1 of Pegoplata infirma. Lineage (NCBI taxonomy): Eukaryota > Metazoa > Arthropoda > Insecta > Diptera > Anthomyiidae > Pegoplata > Pegoplata infirma. The sequence continues at coordinate 86,665,127 of OY992538.1, forward strand.
AATGAAAACCAATACCTATACCAATACTAATATAATTTTAAAAACCAATACCAATACCAATACTTTTATCGAATTGGTACCCATCCTTGGAAAATAGCCATTCCCGAGTAAAAATTTTTATATGATGCAATATATAATGATCAGGGAAACCAAAAATATGCAATATCATGTTTTTTCCTGCGCTTTGTATTGATAAATGGGTAAGGTATTTATAGGGTGACCATTTTTTTCTGAACTCAAATCAGTACGCCCAAGTTTTTGTTTTTTCCAGAAATAACTCTTCAAAAACTCTTTCTACGGGAAAACACCACTGATGATTTTTCCAATACTCAAAAAATTTCGGTTAAACTAACAAACTTGCGGCCAATTAGTATTTCAGTGAAAACAACTGCAAAAAACAACTGCCGTTGTTTTAGAAAATTCAATTGACTGCAAACCACTTCATTTTAATGCTTTGCTCGTTTCAGTGCAGAAAATACAAAAACCCACAGGTTTTGATAATAATAAAATCCCCTTTTTCGATTAAGTTTTGATAAGGCTTCCTTTTAGAAAACTTTCCATTTGTTTTTCTGATAACCTTGATGCGCTTTTTTCGACAAATACTGATGATATTACCTCATCAAATCATTTGGATTCATGCAATTACATTATCTTTTAAATAGCCCTGATGTTCTGAGCGCTTTTTCCGATAAATTCTGATGATATTACCTCATCAAATCATTTGGACTCATGCACTTGCATCATCTTTTTAAAAATATAAAAAACAAATCATCTTATGAATTTGTCGTTATAGAAAACTTCAAAGATTCTGTGCTCCTTTTCATATAAATGTATAAAGATCAAAATAAACTCATGTTCAGATACATTTTTGCGTTAAAGAACTTCTTCATTCACGAACTCTAATCTCATTAGATTAATTTATTAAAAATTATTTCATTGTCAGACTTAAGTTATAAAAAACTACTCTGACGACTTATTTTATGGAAATTCAAATTTTTGTATAGAATATTCGAATAAAATTACTTTTTATGTTGAAATGTTCAAAAATCAGTACAATCAGTACATATTTTAAAAAATCAGTACTAATCAGTACAACGTTTTTTGATCAGTACACGTGATCAAAAATCAGTACATGTACTGATCAAATCAGTACGAATGGTCGGCCTATATATAAATAGATATGAATATGTATGTTATCATATTAAAAAATAAGGAAAAATACAATGCTATATATAAACTTATATGTCCATATCAAAGTTCATGCATAACCATATATAAATATAAATAATTATATAATAGCATATATGATTATATCAGATCTTTTTTACTCGGGATGCTAATTTTAATAATATCTAATTGTATTACTTTAGATCAAAAAATATAAAAATTGATACAATTTGATCCTGAATTTGGTCAAATCTAATTATATCAAATTGATCTTATAATATCTATTTTTATACAATTTGATGAGCAAAACCAAAATACGAATCTAATCATATATGGAGCAATATCTGACCATATAAAGTGGATCAACCGTATCAAAATGATAGATATAATTTTATATAAATTTATACGAAAGCATATTAACTCAAATAAGATTGTATCAAATTATATATGATTATATCAGAAAATTTTTACTGGGGAAATTATATAATATTTACCGTTCCATTTTTGGGATCTAATTATATCTAATTATATAAAATTTAATCTAACAAGATAAAATCATATATTTTTGGATCCTCTATTTTTGGGTTCAAATGATATATGGCATCTTATTATTATTTTTTAGTCGGGAATTTTTTAAAATAAATTCTGATATAATTATATATAATTTGATAAAAAAAATTATATATAATTTTATCTAATTTTATAAAATTTTATCAAATTAGATATAATTTTATAAAATTTTATATAAAAAAATTCGGATATTATTATGTATAATTTTATCATATTATATATAATTTTTTCTAATTTTATCCAATATATATAATTATATATAATTTTATAAAATCATATATATTTATATATAAACTTTTTTACTCGGGAAACACACAATATTTTCCACCTCCATTCAGTTTTTTTGTTTGAAATTAGCGAAAAAGCAACCATACAATATGATTATGAAAATAATTTTCAATACCAATTGATACAAATAAGAAAATTCATATAAAGAAATATTTATCCTTCTTCAGAACTCCTTGATGAAAATATATGCAAAATTACAAAACAAAAAATTCAAACATAGATTATTGTCATTATAATCATAATAATACCCCATAATATGTCGTTGTGACACTATCAAAAGCAGTGGTACCACAAAATGAACGGAATTTGTTTTTCAAAATGATGATTACGCGCGCGCCTTTTTAAGGGTTGTCTTGTCATTTTGGTTTGAGTTGAGTTAGTTTTTGTATGGATGATTAGAGAGTAAGATGTTCTATTAAGTTTTTCAACAAAAAAAAAATTATTATCTTTTGTTAAGTGTTTTTGGCCATATGCAATGTAAATTTATAGAATTGCAATTGTTTTGTATTTCATTGAGTGTATATAAATGTATAACTTGCTGTTTTATGTCTTAATTCAATATTAAGTATACGCTCCGTGGAACTTGTGTTAACACTTTTACCATACACTCAGAATAATAACTCGGTATACATGTTTACACAAACAAATTAGAAACGTTTCTATAGTATATGCAATTTGTTAAACGAGTATAATTTTAAAATATGTTATGTAGATAATATATAAAGCTTTAATTTAAGCTTGATAGCTTCCAGATTGAGTAAATAATAAATGTGCTACGAGGGTTGATCTGGAAAATGAAATTATTTATAGACATTTTTCAGAAAATTTCTTAAAAATATTTCTAAGTCTATATCGATTAGTTGATAACTAAATAAAAACTATTGGACCATGTTTTAAATTTTTTATGTTTGAACTTAGAAAAAATCGACTTAGAAATATTTTTAAAAAATTTTCTGCAAAATATCTGTAAAAAATTACATTTTCCAGATCGACCCTTGTAGCACATTTTTAATTTACTCAATATGGACGCTATCGAGCTTAAATTCAAGCTTTATAAATTACCTACATGACATTTTTTAAATTATAAAAACGCTGCGTATTATACAATAACCACTGTATATATTTAATTCATGAAAAAGTCTGGAAAAGTCTCTCCGAAATCACATACTCCGAGGCCGATTAAAACGGGGCATATAATCACTAAATAGCCTATCACGTGTAACTAGAGTTTCCCGTCCCGGGAATTCTCGTAATTTTTCAATCTCGAAATCCCGGGTAATAGAGTGGGAATTCCCGGGAATTTTCGTTTCTTTTTAATTGTTCATGTTTTGACGTCTATTGTTAATTTTGTATACAATACGTATACGCGATTTTTTATAGATTTTAATAAAATACTTGATAACTGACATCAAGGACGTACGCAGAGAGCAGGAAGACCCAAAAAGTAACTCAAGGGAGACTCACTGACTGTACTAGACTGTATTAGAAAAAATTGCAGTACAATTTTTATACCCTACACCACACTGTGGTACAGGGTATAATGAGTTTGTGCTGATGTTTGTAACTACCCGAAATATTAGTCCTAGACCAACTTTTAAGTATGCCGATCGACTAAGAATCACTTTTTGAGTCGATTTAGCGATGTCCGTCCGTCCGTCCGTCTGTCTGTCCATATAAACGGTGTAAACACGATACAGGTTGCAATTTTTAATCAATTGACTTGAAATTTGAAACTTAAGCCTCTTTTTAATAGGTATCTTTTAGAAATTTGGCAGTTTGGCTGAGTTCTTCTTGTAGCCCCCATACAAACCACCTTCCCGATTTTCACATAAATCTCTCAAATTTAATAAAAATAGAAAATATTTAATTAAAATTCTGTTTACTTTAATAACCTTATCAAATCTGATTATCATCGGACCATTTTTGGACTTAGGTCCTATGTGAAAATTTCGCCCGATATTCAGTTGAAGCGGTTTATTGTCAACAAAAAGAAGCCTATTCCACTTAAATTTGATTTGTGAGTGCTTTTTACACTTACTAAAGATTTGACAAAATATAGATCTAATCAGTCCATGTTTGAACTTGGGACCCATTTTCCGGGAAACTCTGGTGTAGGGTATTATATGGTCGGTCTTGACCGACTATAATTTTCTTACTTGTTTTTCTATAGAAAGTATGTCTCTGGACATGATTTTTTTTTAAATCGGTATACATCGTCATAAAATCTGGGGTAGGAATGATTCTGAAATCTAGGATTTTTTCTTTTAGAAACCAGAAGTTTTAAATTTTTGTTAATGTTTTTTTTTTAGTTTTAATGATTTTTTAGGGTACATTTTGTTAGAATTTGGTATCTGCAAAATTTAATTTTAAATTTTTTAAAAAAAAATTTGAAATTTTTTAAAGAAAACGTTTTTTTTTGAATTTTTTTAAATTTCTAAAAATTTTTGAAAATTCTGTATATCCCGTTTTGAGAAATGTTTGGCATTTCTTTTCGTTGTGGGGTAAAAAAAATAGTAGTATATTAAAAAGGATATCGATCAAAATTGCGATACAAAACCACAAATCTGGACTTAGGTCTTCAGTTTTTTTTTTTTATATTATGAAGACAGATACTCTATGGAGCCATTTAGATATTCCATTTACAGTTTAATTCAATTTCAAAAACTCGTGATTTTCGTTTTTTAAAAGTAGTTTTAAGAGCTATAATTTCTTAAGAAAATATTGGATTTTTATAATCCAAATTAAAATTGAATTCGTATACACAAAATCGGACAAGGGGAAAATGTCATTGACCTGAACTGGATTATAAAAGTACATTTTTTTCGTCCAGCCCCTTTTTGGGGTCGTGGACATAAAAAAACAAGTAAGAAAGTTATAGTCGGTCAAGACCGTGCATATGATACCCTACACCAGTGTTTTCCGAAAAATGGGTCACAAGTCTAAACATGGACCGATTGGATCTGTCTTTGTTAGATCTTTATTTAGTGTAGAAAACACAAACAGATAAAATTTTAGTGGAATTGGTTTATTTTGTTTGTAAATAGACCGATTTAACTGAATATCGGTCGAAATTTTTATAAGGGGCACATAGTCCAAAAATGGTCCAATTATATTCCGATTTGATTAGGTTACTAAAGTACACGTTTAACACCTTAAAATAAAATTTTTATCAAATATTTCAAGTTTTATGAATTTTGAAGGAATTACGTGAATATCGGGAGGGTGGTTTGTATGGGGACTACCAAAAGGACTGATCCGATTCCTTTGAAATTTGGAATGATGATTCGTGCATACAAAATTTGATTACCTGCTAAATTTCAAAGCGATATCTATTATAATACGGTCATTAGAGTCATTAAGTCGAATCCAAAGGGGGCGTTTGTATGGGGGCTAGGTCTTAACATGGACCGATTTTCTCCAATTGCAATTGGCTTCGTCCTTGGGCCAAAAGATGCTTAAGTTTCAAATTTCAAGTCAATTGATTAAAAATTGCGACCTGTATCGTGCTTAAACCGATAGATGGACAGACGGACGGACGGACATCGCTAAATCAACTCAAAAAGTAATTCTGAGTCGATCGGTATACTTGAAGGTATGTCTAGGACCAATATTTCAGGTAGTTGCAAACATCAGCACAAACTCAATATACCCTGTACCACATAGCGGTGTAGGGTTTAATTATTTAAATAATTATAAAATTCTATTAAGTTTATAAACGATAATTTATCTTTTTGGCAACATTTATCGGGGATTAAAGGCGTCCAAACGTCTCCCGGCAAAGCCACCCTCTCCCGCTCACCACCACCCAAAAAATTAAACACCCAGCGATTTTTTTTAACTTTTTTACATGTTGCAGGGTATCCACGCCAACAATAGGAGACGGGCCGGAAAAACGGCATTTCTAAATCCCCCTGGGTCCAAGCGCTACTTTTGACATAACATTGTTTCATTTGCTTGAGAAAAATGCAAAAAAATGTAAAAAAATGCTGTTTTTTAGAAATTGGTTTAGTTCTTCAAGGGAAATTTTTCCCCTCGTCCGATTTTGCCCACTTACGACCTTAACCTGTCTAGGATCATATTGCTTTTGTAAATAAATAACTGATTTTAAGAAATTATATACATATTTTATTAACAATTTTTATAAAACAACTTAAAATATTTCCTGTAATCTTAATCAATGATGTTTTTTAGGTTTCTCGTAAACTGGATGTTGTGCAACAGGTTTTACTATCACGGGTTTAAGTATTATAGGTTTTATAACGGGTTTTATGATTATTGGTTTAACTATAATTGGTTGCACCTTAACCGGTTCCGGGTGCACTTCATAGGCAACCTGTTGAGGTGGTGGATGCACAGGCTGAGGTGGCGGATGGTAGGATTGAGGTTGCGGATGGACGGGTTGAGGTTGTGGATGGACGGGTTGATAAACAACTTGTTGTGGCGGTGGTCTCGGTGCTGGATGAACTTGTACATACGAAGGTTCCTGTACATAAACCGGATGTGTGGCAACAGCCTTTTTCTTGAGAGTCGGAGAGGCACACGTACTAGCGATGAGCAAACTTAAAACGGTTAAAATTATTTTATAATCCATATTAATTTGTTGATGTGACTCCTTCTATATTCCAAATTAAACTGATGTTCCTTCCATAACTCAATTGATGTTTATATATGAATCTTCTTTTAAATTGATACAACTTAATTGGTATTCGATAATTGTGGGTATAATTATTTGAATTTTTTGTTATACGTACGTTCATATATTTTTCTTAATAAATTGCAAAAATAATTCTAGATTTTTATTTTTATATTGTAGAACAACTTTGTATAAAATATATTTTGGATAAATTATAAATACGCCGAAAATTAAATATAAAACGTGAATAAGAAATCATACTTATTCATGAATTTAAATACATATGTATATATTAGGTTGGCATATATTTTATCCAGTATTACTCCGGTCTGTGATAACGAAATGAGGATTTACCGCGGCTTGAGAAAAACAGAAATTTTTTATTTTAGTTTTTATTTCATTTATAATTATGAGTAGGGATGAGATTTCTATGCAAATGCAAGTTTATTGTCGATAGTCTAAAAACGATATCGATATCGTTCCGAATCAGTGAATTTGAGTTAAAATATGTAGCATCGATTTGGTTTGAATACCCTCCACAATGCCCTTTTTAACCCTTTCACTCCCCTTGTACACTACAGTGTACACATCTTTAAAAATTCATTAAAAATTAACCGTACAACATTTTTGTGTTTTGTTTTGACAAGATTGATCATTGAAGGGTTATCTTTTCGATAGATGTGCTCGGAAAAATAAATTTGCATTTCGGTGGACTCTACACGCAATATTTGGTGGCAAACTGGAAATTTTTCAAATAACGTAAAAAAATTGCAAAACAAAATAAACGTTAAAAAGTTCTCAAAAATCGAATAATAATCGTACAAGCTTTCTTAAAGCGGATTTTGTAGAACTTTTCGATACGAAAAATACAAAATTCGAATTTTGGAAAAATGTTTACTCGTTCGGGAGATATTGCATGTGAAAGCTTCAAGTTTGGTTGGATATATCTCCGCTAGAGGGCGCGGTAGACCAACGAAATCAACAAAAAGTTTTTACTTTGCATAGATCTACATTTTCACAAATTTTGGTCAAGAAATTACTAGCCAAAAAAAGTCGGTAGTGAAAGGGTTAAGTGATAGTAAATTTTCTAATATGAAAAAAATAAAATTTTTAATTAGAAATATTTTATTTTGTGTAAAAAAAACTTTTTTTTAAGTAATTTTTGAAAAAAAAGTAATTTAGTAAATTTTTTTTTGAGTGTAAAATTTTTTCGATTGTATTTCTTTTTTAGCGTAAAAACATTTTTGAGTGACAAAAATACATTGTAAAATTTTTTTGTGACTTACCAATGTTTTTAAAACCTGTTTAACGGGTTTTCAACTCATGAATTTAAGGTGATGCTAATCTGAAATTCACGGTTTTACTAATAACTTTTGAACCACTGGACCGATCTGGTTGAAATTCAAAACTAGTCAGACCAGGGGAACGGCAAATATATATGCCAAGCTTCAGCGTCCTCAGAATTGCCTTTCGGAAGTAAGCGTGTGTTTTATCTCGTAAATTCACGAAAAACCCTTGCCGAAATTCAGTCTTTTGCTCATAACTTTTGAACCACTAAACCGATTTCGCTGGATTGCAATACCAACCTTACCAGGTAAATGCCCAACATATATGGGGCAAAACGCGTCAAAGGTCCACACCAAAAAACAAATGTTGTCCAATTAAGGTATAATTTTGGTGAAATAGTAGGTTAATGATAGGTATTCTAAATTACAAATATAAAATTTTTTGATGAAATATTGGCAGAGTTACAGGGTTGGAAAGTTTTGATGTTTTTGAAAAGAACATATTTTGGTGAATTTTAATTAACATTTTGATGAAACAAAAATTATAATTTTAAAAACGACTTTTAAAGTATTTTTGACGGTCTTTAAAATGGCATTTGTGTTTTTTTTGAAAAAAATAAATTTGACCTTAAAATTCGAGGTCAAAATATTAAATTGTAATTATCTTATAAAGGTCGCAATTTTAGATTTTTTTCACTAAGCCCACTAGAAAGGTTGAAATTTTTTTTAATTTCGGTTTTAAAAAAAAAAATGGTATGTATGATACTTTATGAGAAATCAATTTTTTTACGAGTACATAACACCCAAACTGTACTGATTTCTTTATTTTTTATGCGTGCAACGTTTGTTGTGTGTGTTTACAACGCACACTTTATCAAAGCATTGATTTTTGTTGTTGTTATTATATGCAGATTTAAGCGATTTCAGTACAATTTGAGTGTTATATACTCCTAAAAAATTGATTTCTCATAAAATATCAGACATACCATTTTTTTTAAAAAAACCGAAATTAAAAAAAATGTCAAGCTTTCTAATGGGCTTAGTGAAAAAAATTTAAAAGTGCGACCCTTATAAGATAATTACAATTTAATATTTTGACCTTGAATTTTAAGGTCAAATTTATTTTTTTCAAAAAAACCACAAATGTCATTTTAAAGGCCATCAAAAATACTTTAAAATTAGTTTTTTAAATTATTATTTTTGTTTCATCAAAGTGTTAATTAAAATTCACCAAAATATA